>JAYEPQ010000001.1:17574829-17592329 GCA_036321105.1 Dracaena cambodiana | reverse complement strand
TATTTTTAAAATTTTTGAAATCATAATATCTACCTCCATAGGTTATTTAGGATCAAATTTCATTATTTTTGAAGTTCATTACATTTTATAAACTAGATACAAGATGTTGTATTTATCAAAAAATATTATTTTTTTATTTACCTGATGGAAGACCAATCAAAGCTAAAATTCAAGAAATGAAGTATAAATGTACCCTAGAAGGTCAATATCATATTCAGAAAGAAAATTTTAAAAAATTATTGGATATAGATGAAATTAAATGCACCTCAAATAATTAATGTTAGCTGTCAGTCCATTTCTATTAACATATATAGTAATCCTTACATACATACATATATACATACATACATACATACATACATATATATATATATATATATATATATATATATATATATATATATATATATATATATTTATATTTATATATATTAATGGGATTACTGTAGGTGAGCCGCCAGCTCAGGAAAAGTTATGTGAGCAAGCGGCAAAACTGTAATGATCTAATGATTTTTCTTCAACTTTTTTTAACAATCAATATCTTTACCTCTTTAACTTATTTCGGATTAAATTTTATAAATTTTGAATTTCATTTACCCGTTCATCAAGTGCATATAAAATGTTTTATTCATTGAAAACCGTTAATTTTGTGTTAGCTTGATGGAGGACCAAATCAAAACTAAAATCCAAGAAGTTGGGTATGAGTGAACCCTAAGGGATCGAGATCATAATCCAAAAGAATTTTTTTTTAAAAAATTATTGGAGATAGTGATAATGAACTGCAGCTCAAGTAACTTGCGTGAGCTGTCAGCTCATTTCCATTTTTCTCTCTATATATATGTATGTATGTATGTATGTATGTATGTATGTATATATATAGGTATTATTGTACATAAACCATCAACTTAGATAAGTTACATAAGTCAGTGGCGAAAATGTAATTATCCTATTATTTTTTAAATATTTTTTAGGATCATGATCTCTATCTTTGTAGTCTCTCTAGGATCAAATTTCTTGAGTTTTGAAATTTCTTACCTTATAAATGGATACTAAATATTATATTAACTAAAAACAGTTAATTTTATGTTCACTTAATGATTGGTCAAATCGTATGAGTAAATCTAAGGTGTTGAGATCCTAATCAAAAGGAAAATTACAAAAATTATTAGAGATAGTAAAAATGGTCTACAACTCCTGTAACTTACGTGAGGCAGCGACTCATTTCCACTATATACATATGGTATTATTATATATGAGTTGCTAACTTAGGTAAGTTATGTGAGTTAGTAGCAAAAACTTAATGTTCCTATTATTTATTTTTTAATTTTTTTTAGGATCATGATCTCTAACTGCTTAACTTTATTAGGGTCAAATTTTGTATGTTTTGAAGTTTATTTGCCCCTTCATTAAGTGGATACAAAATATTATATATTGAAAACCATTAATTTTGTGTTTAATTGATGGAAGACCAAATCATAACTAAAACCCAAGAAATTGGATATGAGTAAATCATAGGGAGTCCAGATCATAATTCAAATATATTTTTTTAAAAAATTATTAGAGATAGTAGAAATATAGAGCAGCTCAAGTAACTTGCATGTGTTAGCGTTTCATTTCCATTACTCTCTCTCTCTCTCTCTCTCTCTCTCTATATATATATATATATATATAATATTGTATTAATATATATGAATTGCCAGTTCATAAAAGTTACATGAGTTAGCAGTGAGAAAATAACAATTTCTTTATTTTTTAACTTTTTATTAGGGTCATGATCTTTACCTTTTTAGCTTATTTAAGATCAAATTCTATAGATTTTGAAGTATATTTTTCCTTTTATCAAGTGGATACATCCTGTTGTATTAACCGAAAGTCGTTAATTTTGGGCCTACTTGATGGAAGACTAAATCAAAAATTAAAATTTAACAAATTAGGTATGAGTGAATCTTCAGGATCGAGATCATAATCCAAAAGGAAATTAAAAATAATATTATTAGAGGTATTGGAAATTGTATATAACACACTATTTATACAAGAGATACAAAAACGGTGTGTGCTACCGACAAGCATACATAATACGGCATACACGAGGCCCAAGTATAATAAAATAAGAAGATCATGAATTCTAAATAAAGCTATACGGATCCAAAACATAATTATAGAAAACTAAAAACTAACTGCCATTTGGAAATAAGAGTAATACGTCTACAATAAGTTTACTGGATACAAACAAAAAGCATACATATATGGTTCGCTGTCCAGAAATAAATATAAATGGATAACAATCAACATAAAAATAAGTACAATGTTATATCTGACAACAAAATATATCTTGTAGGAAGTACAAAGTAAACCAAGTTCTAGAATCAATGATGCTCCACCCACTCTAGAAAATATGGATCGTTTATTGGTGGCTCTATCTCATACTCTTATTTACTAGAGCGTGTGGAGTAGCTCAAGGGTCAAACCTTACAAGTAAGAAAATTGGGGCCATGCTCAAAAAAATAAATAAAGTATAAGTATAAATGAGTTTCTATATGATGCATTATATGTAATGGATAACATCTAACATAAGAGAAAAATAGTAAAGCAGTATAACAATGATAATAATAATAATAATAGCATAGAAACCAAGTAAAGGTAACTCCTGAAGATTAACCATATGTATCATGTATACCCAAGAGAAAACTAAAGGAAATCCCATTATGCATCCCATACTACTTAACGTGTCGAAGATTCTACAGGTGACTCCACATACTCAAATGGTGGCTACCACTTAGCTATGCACAGTACTTAGCTCGAAGTGGCATATAATTCTCGCTCGGTGTACAATTTCGGTTGGCACTAAGGTCAAGTAGGAGTTTTATGTAAGTTAGTATTTGAAATTAAATAGTGAAACTATTATCTGGTTATAGGAGGACACATGTTCTGAGTCTGAGGTAACAACAACAATAATGTATATACATGTCCAACTCCAAGATCGGGATTGTAACAATAGTAATATAATATAATATATAGTAATATCCTGTTTTGAGTCCGGGACCATACCAACACTAATGTATATACATGTCCCGTTCTAAGGCCGGAACCACACCAAATACCTCATATAACCAGTAATTCAATTTAAATGTATTGTTTTCCTAATGCTCGCGGTTGATATTTATGTGGTTACATGTCGAGTATGGAGTATGGTCCTATGTTCTATTAATATGTCAATCCAATATACAAATATGATGTCTACATTAAGTGTAATTCAAATATCCATATTCCATCTCTTATCCATGTATTCAAAATCCTAAATATGACAATGGTTATTATGGTCACATAAGTAGATCATGATCCATAAAATTAAATGTCATATTACATGTTAGACAAAATCTCAAATATGAATAGCTATCAATTATATTGAATAAAGTAGCATATAACACATTTAAAATGCATTTCATGCAAACATTAGCTACTGAATAAAAAAAAAGTTACAAAATTAATTCATGTATAGATCACAAGATGACATATTATAGAATTTATCCATATATAAATTATGGCACATGAAGCATTAAAATCATACCACAAGCACAAACATCTTAGTGCTACTAAATAGTAAATTATCAATCTATTTTAAGCAATACATTACACCGTTAAATCAAAATATTAGTGAATTTACTAGCACATATATAATGTTTCAAAAATTTCATTATTAAATCAAATCAACATTTGGGCTTGGAATGAGTTCATCATTACTATAACTAAATAGTGCTAAAACTATTTTTTACTAATCATGTTTAACATGTATGCATATTTAACTAATTAATCTCTAGAATTAGTTATATACATAATGGCCTTTTAAATTTACTTTTCTTCTTAAAGAATAATAATTTAAGAAGTGTAGGAATTCTTATAAATAACATATTTTGCTGTATAGTACAAATAAAAATAAATATGCCTCTTAATATATTATAAATTTATACTATCAAATTTTTATTCATGCAAAAACTACAATCTAAAGATAACATGGCAATAATTTTCTTTATCTTGATCCTATAAATCTAAAATCAAGTAATTTTATCTTAACTAACTTTTTTGTTGTTTAAATCAAGCTAGGTGTACATAAGTGCAACCACATAGCTTTAGCATTGATAAAAGTTTAGGCCCAAAGTATGCATATTTGCTAGTTAAATGGATTAAATATGGTTTAGTATGCAAGTTAGCTCTTTTAAGAATTTAACAAATTCTAAATTGCCCATGTAGCATAAACTATATTTAAAGTTTAATCTAATATCAATAGATCATGATCATTAACTTTAAGGTAATATAGATAAAAATTTCCATTTTAGCATGGTTTATCCACTAACCATCCTACTAAACATATAAACACAAATTTTAGATCCAATTGTCTTTGTTAAAATAGGTTTAGTAAAATAGGTTTAGTACAAATTTTAGATCCAATTGTCTAAACGTAAACATATAAACACAAATTTTAGATCCAATTGTCTTTGTTAAAATAGGTTGAGTACAAATTTGATAGGGAGTTTCTAAATGAGAACACCATTTTTCCTAGTAAGCCCATATTTCGTAGTGAGCACACTCTCTCTCTTGGAAAGAGAGTTTTTCCTAATAAGCATATCACTCATCTCCAAAAAGCCTCTCTTTAACTCCTCTCACCCACATCCCAAAATGCCCCTCTACTCCGCTGCTGAATTACCCCTGCCGTTTTGCCCAAAAAAATTAAAAAAAGTAGAAACAATAAGCTCACATTTTTTCTTTGATCATATTTCTTCCACCATTTCATCTCACCACACCCCACTTCTTACATTAGTCTAGAAAACTCACGCATCTACTCACGGTCATTGGTTCATGGCCCATTGGACCCATAATTAATTTGGTTGACTTGTGAGATCAGATTTGTTCATGCGAGATAAGATGGATTAACCGATCCCGATTCTTCAGGATCGATGTTACCCCTTGCGCATATCACTACCGTCATGCATCAAACATCCACATGCAGCAGGTGATCACTATAAGTTAAAACCGTAGTATATCAGCAAGCTTTCTAAGTTCACTAGTTCTGATTCTAAGGATGCATTTATCTTTATCAGTGAATTTCAGGAAGTATGCGTGATGATTAAACTGTAACACTTGTCAGAGGATGCAACTAAGCTCCTCTTCATTCCATTTGCTCTTAAGGATAATACCAGGAAGAGGTTGTACAGTATGCCACTGGTTCAATCACTACTTAAGATAAATTCGTTACAGTTTTTTTCAAGAAGTATTATCGAAATCAAATTAATCAATTCATCGAGTGTTGGGAGAACCCTTCTGGAAATACTTGGAACGATTCAAAGATTTGTTAGCTCAGTGCCCCACTCATGCGATAGAAAAGTGGCGGTTGTGTCAAATTGTGTACGAAGGACACGATTACACATTCAAAACTCTTCTTGAGTCTATGCGTCAGGGGGAATTTATGAGAAAGAATGAGGATGAAGTATGGGACTTCCTTGAGGGTCTATCGTAGAAAATTATGTAGTCGGGAGAGTCCTACTAAGAAGCGCAATGCATTGATTTCTCTAAACAAGGGTGGGATCCATAGCATTGAAAGCCGATAGCTGTTGAAGCTAAGATTGCAGCCCCAATAAGGAGAATTGAGGCATTGGAAACTCTTAGTGCTCCACCGGTGGGTCAATCAAATACAAGTGCCCACATGCTTCAACTACGGAACTCCGAACCATGATATAGAGGAGTGCCAATTATTAATGAATCCCATGGGTCAAACACTTGAGCAGGCTAATGCTTTATATCAATGACCCATAAATAATCCTTATACTCCTACATATAATCCGGGCTGGAGGAACCATCCGTGGAGTCAGGGGCATGGAGTCAGGGGCAATATCAGAGAGCCTCCAACCCTAATATACAGCCTCCACCCAATGGTCAGTTTCTGAGACCTAACATGGGTGTATATCAATACCTAAATGCTATGAATCAAGAGAACAATTAGAATAGACCACCTGCATATAATCAATCATATCCACAGCAAGGTCTAACAATAATTATAATAAACGGCTAACGACACTTAAAAGGAATGTAGAGAATATTTTCAAGACAACGTCCAATTTAGACACACAAATACAAAACTTAATAAAAATGTCTACTAACTTTATACAATGGATCGACCAATAACTTATAAGTTCTCAGTTGATCAAGAATATAGAGCAGCAGATTGGACAGTTAGCCATACAGCTGAGTGAGCAGGGACCGGATATCTTTCCGAGCCAACCAATAATAAACCCAAACTCTAACTCATCTAAGTCTGTTTCATCACATATTCACCGATGCAATATCATTTACACGTTCAGATCTGGCAAACAAGTGGACAATAGTGCAGCCATGCTCCTGATCTCACTCCTACTATTTCCTAGGCTACACCATTTTTTCCATCTCTTTCTCCACATCCATCTCCATCACCTCCATTACCATCACACGCTCATTTGGTAAAACTTGTTCCTAAGCCGAAAACACCATATCTCAATCGACTTACGAAGCCTTAACCGCAAGTAGAGAAGATTCTTGAAATATTTTAGCAGCTGAAAATTAATATTCCACTCTTTGATATTATACAATAGGTTCCTATATATACCAAGTTTCTTAAGGATTTGTGTACTAAGAAACGAAAAAGAAACGTTCCTGAGAAAGTTTTTCTTACTGCAAATATATCGCAAATCCTCTCTAATTTCTTGCCTGTCAAATACGAAGATCTAGGTTCCCCCACAAGCTCATGCAATATTAGAAACACTACATTTGAGAGGGCGTTACTTGATCTAAGTGCAAGTATCAACTTACTTCCTTACACTGTTTATCAGCAACTGGAGTTAGAAAAACTTTAACATATCAAAATCACATTACAGCTAGCTGATCGTTCGATCAAGAGACCACTTGGTATGATTGAAGATGTACTTATTAAGGTCGGTGAGTTTATCTTTCCTGTAGACTTTATTGTTTTAGAAACTAAACCAATTTTTAATCCACGGAATCAAATTCTTATTATCTTGGACAAACCATTCCTTGAAACTTCAAATGCATTAATTGGTTGTAAGAGTGGTGTAACGCCCCACTTTTCATAGTGTGAAAAGCTGAAACGTTCAGCGTCGAATGATAACTCGACAAGCCTCAAAACAAAATATTACAATTGCAACGCAATTTAATATGAATAACATACAGAAATAAATGATAATTTTTTTTTAAAATCAGAGTAATAACAAACTTCCTCTAAATAAAATCAACAAAATGTCACTACAAATATTATTTCTGAATAAAAGAACTGTCTCACATAAACTAAATGAAGTGTCATATGCACTTATTACAGTTCCTTGAAAAGGAAAGTAATTAACTAAAAATTTCATCACTCCTGTAGATCTGCTTGTTCCTTAAAATATGTCACATCTTATTCTATTTCTGAAGGATCTACTTCTTGATAAATGTCTGCATCTGGTCATGCATAACCAAGATCGTCAGTAAAGCGATCTAATATTAAATAGTAAAATACAAAAAAATAACAATAACAACTCAATATCATGGACAGTCATGCAAATAAAAGGTATTATTAGTTGATGTCTTTTAATTATGGTATTTGAAAATTCAGGAAAAATATAAATATAGCTGGTCTGGACGCATCCCCATCTACTCCTGGGAAAACGGAATAGTAATTTTGATCGGAGCCTATCCCGATCCTCCCAAAATGAAAAACAGTGGCGCAATAATGATCGGAGCCTATCCCGATCCTCCCAAAATGGGTAACAGTGGCACAGTTACGTCCAGCCATCTAATTCATATGAATCTTAATTTTTTCTAAATCCCAGTGTATGACGAATCCAGTATAAATTATTCAGTTTAGTTTAATGGATTGGTGATCATCATTAAATTTTAATATTTCTTGACAACAATAATAACAATAAAGAATAATATACAATGCAATAATTAACGATCTATCACCAATCCTATGATTTTCGGTGTCCTTTCAGATTTTATTTTCAATATTCATTTTCCTCTTTCTTTTGTTAGAGCATGAAAACATTCAATTTAGAAGTAGGTCACTATGGAAAATAAAATTTTAAAACTATTCGTAATTATTTTCAAATGTAGAATTAGTTCAAATGCTTGTGAATAGGTGCAACAGCTGCTTACTAAGAATAGAGCCTAGCTTGGGCATAAGGTTTCAGTCAGAGAGACCCGAGTCTTAGGTAGCTCAAAAAGATTATTCCATTTCAAAAGGGCTCACTTAGCAAAGTTTCAAACGTGCACCTCAAGCATACATTGGCATGTGCAAATAGAATTTCCCCCAAACCAGGCATTGTAGGCCTCCAATATGGCATGCGCACCACATACTATATAGTAAAGTGATTTACAACATAAGGGAAAGGGTGCTCACCAGTAAAATATGTGTGCATTTAGAATTTCCCAAAGTTATCCTGCAAAGTTGCAGGTAGTTCTAAATGTGCACCACATATTATATAGTAAGGTGATTTACAACACAGGGGAAATGGTGCTCACAAGTAAATATGTGCGCATTTAGAATTTCCTGAAGTTTCCTGCAAAGTTACAAGTAGTTCTAAATGCACACCACATACTATATAGTAAAGTGATTTGTAACTTAGGGGAAATGGTGCTCACTGGTAAATATGTGCGCATTGAATTTTTCCAAAGTTATCTTGACACTGCAACCAAACAGAGAAAGGAGAAAGAGAAGCAGAAGCAGCAGCAAAAGTAGAAGCCGAAAAGGAGAAGAAAAAGAAGCAGAAAAAAGAAGAAGAAATCAACCACCCAAAAAAAAGAAAAGAAAAGAGGAGGATTCTTCAATCCAACGAGGCAGTGGCAGAGATCGATAGAGCTGAGATCGTTGACGGCCACCGGCGCTGGTCTCAGCCGGATCGCCTCGCCGACCCTAACCCAAAACCTCGACCAACGAGAACAGCAGCAGAGATCGGTGGAGCCTCCACCTTGATTCATCTTTTATTTGTAATTTGCAATACTCTTTTTTTTTTTTACATATGTGCATATGATATTAATATATTCTTAGCTAATTTTAGATCGCCGATTAAGGTGCATCTCAATTAACCATTTCAGACCCCTTTTTTTTGGATAAAAAGAGTTAAACAGTGGGATTTATCAAATATTAGGAGGTCTTGCATCAAGTTAAAGGCTGCAATCCTTTGATGACAATTCAAAATAAACTACAGTTAAAAAAATTTCCAAGCTAAACAAAATTTCAAAGCCAAACAGGCCATTAAATTAGAGGACTTGATAATGGCTACAATGGCTACCTGCAGAGAATTACTGACCTCCAAAGTTGTTATGCTACCCCTCTCCTGCCTAAATCCTCCTGAATCACCTGAATCAAGTTCTTCCTCTGGCATCCATTGGTTACAAAATGAAAAAAAATATATTGTATTCATGTCTCCTTTTTTTTTTAAGCCAAGTAACCTTCAATTGCTGTCTTAGCCAACTCTACTCCAATCTATAAGCCTCACGGACACTGGTGAAATTTACCCAAAACTTATTTGACTAATCAAGCAAGTTGACAATGGTGGTAATTCAAGGTATACTGGAATTTATCCTCTGCCATGCTTTTCACCAGAATTTAGTCAAAGTTTCCCATACTTCCATATTCTACACTTAATTGCAAAATGGGCCTAACCCTTACATAATTACTCCCAAAGGCCGAATTTGATTCAATGCCTGCAAATGCCAACCAATTGCCCTGCCTTTACGATTGCAGTAGATATCCCAAAGTGGAAGAAAGCAACGAAATCAAACACCAAAAAAACTTTAATTTGGAAATTGAGAGCGAAAAGACATAGCAAATAGGTTTGGCAAAAGAAACAGAGCAGAAAATATTTGAGTATGAATCTGTGCCAAAAAAAAAGAAAGGCAGTAGGAAATTTATTTAATTACAAGATTCAACTAAATTTCATAGATTCCACCCGACAAATAATTTCATAATATCAAGATATAAGAATTTAATCAAAAGGAAGTTCAACACAAATTATCTAAAATTAGGAAGGGCAAAAAAAGAGTAAGGACGAGAGATGGAGAGATATGTTACCGGGGCATTCGAACACGAAATAGCTACATGTTACAACCTTCATTTCTCCTCCGTACTTAGTTACCTTTTCAACTAATTTTATCGATGAAGATAAAGAAGGTTGCTCCTAATTTGCTGATGGCTAATTCAACAACTTATGAAATCCTTACATATCTATTTGCAGGTAAGGGAATACTTAATGAATTTCTTAGCATTTTCATATGTATAGTCTACTGTTAAATCCTTAATAACAATCATCATGGCAATCATTATATTTTTCTTGTATTTCTCACCAAAAAGACAGTAGTTAATGGCCAGGTAAATTCAATTCTATTTTGGTTTCTATTCAAATGCATAACTTTAATTAAATTAAAAACAGGAAGTATAAAAATAAACATAGCATGTTTATGTGAGTTAAAAGAACCCACATTAGCCGAATATCTTCTTTCCTCCTTTTTCTTTCCTTGCTTCCTTTCTCTCTCCTTCCCGCACGTTCTGAAGTTTTCTGCGTTCCAGAGGAGAGGGACTTTATTTTATTCTTATTTAAATTTTAGAAGGTTGGAAGGTTGAGATATAATCTTGTTGGTTGAAGATTTATATAACAAATTTTTGGATAAGGGAAATCTTACAAATTTGTTTAGATCTCAACCACTTGTAGATCCTCATCCTAATAGAAAAACAAATCCCCTATTATTTATTTATTTATTTTCCAAATTTTAATTTATTTTATTTTAATTTATTTTATTATTATTATTTTTTTTGAAGTGAATTAAATGCAATAATAGAAAAGTGGTCGTTACAAGTGGTCTCATGAAGCTATCATTTGGGAATATGACTGTGGTATTGAGCATATTCAATATGGATGAGCACACAACGAGCTCTCTCATTAAGGTAAATATGGTTCATAGTTTACACTCTCATTCTATCTCTTGTGCTGATGATGAACCCTTATTAGAGCAAATTTCGAATATGAGCTCATGTTATTAGACGAATTGGCATATACTAACTTTACGTGTGATGACACTTCTGCAAGTGTGTCATTCATTTATGAGCAAACCTTTAAGGATTTGTTTGTAGAGGAGCCCATATTACTTCGTGAGTTAGAAGAGTTACCACACTTTACAGTTAGATTCATTTGATCATGTTGCACTCTTCACACCTCACGATATTCCTATATGTGTGCTTGTTACTAACTATGATTGGAAGGTTTATAATGAAAAATTCTTTAACCCAATTATTAATGCTTACATATGGACAAAGAAAAAGCGAGGACATCATGAGAAATGTAAAGGTAATTTCGCAACTTATAGGAGAATGATGAAGCATAAAAAAAATACCCACTTCACGTTAAAAATGCATACACTATGAAAGTGGAAAATGATTGAGAAGTCGTAATCACTTTCCATGTGTTAATAGGGTGACAATATTGAGATCGTGACCTTTCACGACTCTCATTATTTGTACAATATTTGTACAATAATTTTCATATTTATTTTATCACCCTTGGTTTGTGTATGAGGGCATATATGAGTTTAGGTGTGGGGGAGTGGGTTAGAAGATTTTTGTGTTTTTTTAGAATCTTTAGTTTTATCTAAGATTTTTTTTATTTTTGGATTTTTTATTTTATGCTTTGGGTAGTTTTTAGAGAAAAGAAAAATAGCAGAAAAAATATCTGAAAATAAAAAAGTACAAAAAATAATTTCTACAATAAATTAACCTAATTACAAATAAAAGAATCAATTTAGATTTAAAATTTTATAGGAGAATAGATTGGATAATACACTTAGAATTTTATAAAAAATAAAAATTCAAAAAGTAAATACCGCTAATAGTAGTTTTGAGGTAACTATACATCTATTTTTCACTTCACAATAGTTTATTAGGTTAAGGATAAAAATGATAACGATTGAGTAGTCTTTTCTCTAAACAAGAAAAAAATAAAAAAAGAATAAAAATAATAAAGAGATGAGCTTGGTATTTAAGGAAATGATCCTTTATAAATGAAAAAAAATAAATTTCTTAAGAATTACTAAATAGTTGGGTCTTTGCGCCTAAATAAGCGTAAATATTCACACGAACGGTGTTTTAAAGAGATAGAATATGATCCATATAATCAGGTATTTGAGCCTAAGTAAGCGTGAATCTTCACATAAAAAGTGAAATATTCAATAAAAGAAAAAAAGTAAAAAAAAAATTATTTAGTGAGAAGAGATGAATCATGAGTTAGAGTTTGAGTCCAAAGTCGAAATTGACTATCACACGTGCATGTAGATGTATCGGAGCTAATGAACTATTTATTAGTGGGTATTGAATGATAGGATTTGAATTTTTGATTAAAATGATATGTGTATTTGATATGATGTTTGACTTGAAAATTGATAATTTAAATGCATTCTTGAGTTTGTATATTAGTAAGATTAATTATAGAAAATATCAAAAAGATTTTCTTTCTTTTGTATAAAATTATTATTTTTCTTGATTTTTTGGTTATCCTTATTTTTCTTTTCTTTATTCCTTAATCTATCTTCTTTATGATGTTTATAGATAACATCGCTGGAAACCTTCACGAGACACAACTTGTCCACTAGGGTAATCTAGGGGCTTAAAGGCTTGTTGCACATGCTAAATGTCACTGCGATTCTTGCGAAATTGAGTTAGGATTTTTCTTTTTCTTTTATGTCTAGGTTTTGCTTGAGCACTAGCAAAAGATAGGTGTGGAGGTATGATGAGTGTTGTATTTTGCATACTTTCTCCCATATTTTATCTATTTTTGTATGTAAGTAATTGCTACTCGGGTATACTTAGTTTGTTTTTATAGGTAACAAAGTATTGGTAAGAAAAAGAAGAAGAAGAAGAAAATTTGTCAAGAATAAAAGTAAAGAAAGTCAATTAAGGTGAAAAAAATTTGAGTATAGCAGCAGCAACTTCAAGAGTATTTCTGGCTAAGATAAAGCTTAAACAAGAAAACTTTGTGTGGGAGAAATTTGTAGATCTCAAAATTATCTTTGAAACAAGTCCGAGAATAGCTCAATCCGAGTTCGTATGCAAAACTTATGGTCATTTTACTGAAACGCTATAGAATGAAAAATCTGATCCAGTGGGTTGTGGATGTGCTGAACTTAATTTTGGGTTTTGGACCTGAAAATAGTATTTTGAACCATCTAATCTCAACTATTGGTTTCTAATACCTATGGATTGAACTAGAATTATATGTCTTGTGCTTCATTTGTGTTAGACTAGGATTATATTTTTTGTACTGAGTTTGAGTAGGAGAAGGATTGTATTTGGGTTATAATCACCCCATGAATGCTTGTAAATTAAGAGAGCTTCTTAGATGTAATTTTGTGCACTTTTGTGATTAATAAATATTAGAGTTTTACCGAAGGGGTAATATATCGAGCTACAGAGGTAATTCCATTAAGTTCAGTGCTTTCTAGTGAGCAGATATATTTCCTTCGCTTTTTAGATGGATTTAATCGCTTTCTAGTGCAGATTTTTAATTACTTTCTAGGAAAAATAGGATTTTTATTTGCTTTCATGAATAAAAATAGGATTTTGTTAATTAGAAGTATGAGTATCTAATCTACTTAGTTCTAGGATGTAGATGAAAGTAGAGATCAACCTCATATTAATCTATTTGTGTTCTTTCTAAAATAAAAACAAAAAAGATAATATTTTTCTATGAAACAATAAAAATATAAGAACTCGTAGATTAAAACTTTAATAGGTTATACTTAATTTAAGTATTTTTTTTAGCCTATACTTAGTTAGAATTTAGAGTTGTTGGTTTTTATTTGTTTCGTTGAAATAATATAATGATTTAGTTTATTTCTATGAAAAGTAATTTCTTTGACGGATTATACTTGTCCATAACTTGATAGTTCTTACTTAGGATGTTTTAAATAGAAATTAAACTAAAAGATCAAATTTTTATGAAAGAAAAATGATTAAATAGATAATATTTGGTTGTGAACTAGTGGATTTCATATCCGTGACTAATTAGAATAATAAAATATCAACTTATAACTCATAGTTAGCTCGTTAGAATAATAGGATTAGAAAGATAGCAAAATACCTTAGATTCTCATGGGAACGACTTGTTTGCACTACAATTAACACTGTGCTTGTAGTAAATTTATCACACCAAGCATTTGTGTGATCTATGGTCTGAAGCAGGCTCCTCATGCTTGGTTTGCCAAATTTACCTTTGTCATCATACAGCAGGGTTTTGTAGTCAGTGCTTATGACACTGCCTTATTCATCTGCAAGACTGCCTCTGGCACCACTTTTTTGCTTCTCTATGTTGATGACATGACCATCATTGGTGATGATACTGCTGGCATTTGTGCATTTCAGGCTTTTCTAGGCCATCATTTTGAAATGAAAGATATGGGCACTCTTAGTTACTTTCTCGGTTTTGAGGTGACATTTTCTTCAGATAGTTATTCTCTTTCTCAGGCTAAGTATACTTTGATCTTATATCCAGGGCTGATCTAACCGATAGTAAGACTTACAGTATCTCTTTGGAATATAATGATCAGTTCAACCTTACTGATGGTGTGCCTCTGTCTGATCCTGCTCTTTATCAGTAAATGGTTGGTAGTCATATTTATCTCATAGTTACTCGTCCTGATATTTCATGTGTTGGTCACATGATTAGTCAGTTCATGTCATGAGTCTCGCTCACCCTATTATATTGTTGTTCTTCTAATCCTCCATTATGTCAAGAGCACTCTTTTCCATGATTTATACTATTCATCTCAGTCTTTTCTTAAGTTATGTGCTTATTCTGATGCTGATTGGGCTGGTGATCCTACGGATCGTCGTTCTACTACTGGTATTTGTTTCTTATTTGGCTCGTGTCTTATTTCTTGGCGAAGTACGAAACAAACAGCTGTAACTCAATCTACCACTGAGGCTAAGTATCGCACCCTTGCAGATGTTACTGCTGAGCTTCTATAGTTGCATCATCTTTTGGCTGACTTGGATGCCCCTCGGCTGTCTCGTTCTCTTCTCTACTGTGACAACATAGTGGTATTCAGATTGCACACAATGATATTTTTCACAAGCGCAACAAGCATATTGAGATTGACTGTCACTTCATTAGGCATCATCTCAATTATGGCACTCTTCACTTGTTTCGATTTCCTCTATTGCTCACCTTGCTGATTTTTTCACTAAGTCACACTCACCTAGTCGTCTTAGTGAACTTATTAGCAAACTCCAGTTGACTTCTACGACGCCGCTATGAGTTTGATGAGGAATGCTGAGATATGATTGAGATATGATCATATTGTTGAGATATATTGAGATTTATTGAGATATTTTCCTATTAGATGTTGAGATATTTTTCTAAATTAGGATGGTTGACGAATCTCTGATTGATAGTTGACAGATCTCTGAATAGACTAACTTATGATAGTTGACAAATCTCTGATTAGACTAATTGAAGATTTTATGTAATTAGTATCAATTACTGATTATATAATTATTCTTTTCCTTTTTTTTTTTATGCTTTTCTCTTTCACCTATAAAAAGATGGCTCATTGTACAGTTCAGGGATGAGAAAATATACAGAAATATTTTCATTCGTTCGCTCTATTTTCTTCAACACCATGGAAGCTATTCATGTTGATATTTTTGGATTTTTTTTCTTTTTACGTTAAAGTTTTGATTTTTTTTTTTATTGTGGTAAGCTTTAAAAAACTACTTTTTTATTAACTCCTTTTCTTTTCCTTTTCTTTTCCTCTAATAATTATGATTAATTGTTTTCTTCAGGGAAAACTTTGATGTTAAAGTTTTAATCTTTTTGTTGTGGTGAGCTTAAAAAACTACTTTTTTATTAACTCCTTTTCCATTTATTTTCCTAATGATTATGATTAACTATTTTCTTCAGGGAAAACATTTGTTTGTTTATTGTTTTTGAAATTATACTATTAACTGGCCAATTTCTCCCTTTTTATTTTTTTTCTCTTTTTAAATTTTGTTGTGCCTGCTCTAGAAGGAAAAATAGAAGAAAGTTTTATTTTTAGAATAATAAGAAGATGGTAGAAATTGCATATTATTTATAGATTCTGGAAGTTGGATGTATGCTAAATGTTAATGCAGCAAATTCTGGGTGGTCCTTTAGCAATTAGTAATTGTAGCTATTAGCCGCCAGAGAAGGATTGAAGGATTTGTATTTTGTTTTAGTGAAGTTGTAAGTTTAAAATTTAACTCTAAGAATTTCAAATGAGGTTGCAAATATGATATAGATATATGATAATTATATATTAATATATCACAGATTTGGATTGATATATTTTATTAGACTGCATAGATGTGTAAAACTCTTAACTATATTTATTTTGTTCATCTCATTATATATATTTTTATACCTTACAGATGAATCAAGCACAATCATCTCATATTCGACTAATAATATCGAACAGGAAGAAGAAAATGACATCTGAGATGAGATCCCCTAAAGAGGTTGCCACAACTTGCATATGGTGTAACCATTTCGAAAGACCTGTAGACGCTAGAAACTTTTAGAATAGGATTTGAATACTTACTGAAGGATTTGTAATTAAAATTATTATGTTTGGATTATGATGTTCAACAACATTTGGAAGTGTATTATATTTGAATGTTGTTGTTGCTTGTTGGGTTGTTTATCAGATGTATTAGTGTTTCTAACTTATTTATATTAGTTATCAAACTATATTACGTTCGATGATATTGTTCAAAAACATTTGGAAATGTGTTATGTTTGAACAACGTTGTTGCTTGTTGGATTGTCCGTGAGATGTTTGTTTTGCTATTGAATTTTTTTATAAACCTTTTATTTTTTATTTTTACTGCTATTCCACTTTTATTGCTTATTATGATGAATGATGAAGATACATAGCTTTAATTATTACTCTTTTTATTGAAGCATTGCTTGTTGCTTATTAGGAGGAAACACCTTTAAAGCTCCCTATTCGGGTCCCCAGCCTGAACAGTGAACACACTGTCCGAGTCCCCAATTCGGACAGTGAATACATTATTCGAGATGTACATCCCAGATAGTCCCAAAACAGTTCGGGGTTTATTCCCCGTACAGTGTATGTTAGGTACTCTATCAATATTATTGAGCCATGACCCCATATGTAAATTTAGCAATAAATACAACATGAATGACAACATTAATAACAAAGCAAAGAACAATTTAATTGAGTGAAAGTAATTTAGAAACAAGACATTTCTTGCTCAATAACATACATCAACAGTTATTTACAACTTGCATTAGGTTTTCATTAACATGAACCATTAACCATTAACGTAGTCATTAAGCATTGCATTGAAGTGTAGCAACTAGACGAAGAAGTTGTGAAGTTCCAAGTGTCGTCAACAACTAGCTCATTCTGGACTCGGCTACAGTGCGTTGAAGTGATTACGTCAACC
>JAYEPQ010000001.1:16362329-16834829 GCA_036321105.1 Dracaena cambodiana | reverse complement strand
TTTATATGATTAGACCACCAATGATTTTTGCATTTTGTTGGTTGCCTGGGCACACCAAGAGTACGTGCATGAGAGCTCTTGGATTGTATTTTAAATGTGGCACTACAAATCATTAGATGGACTCATGTCCCAAAATGAGGCTTTCTAGAGGTCAGAGACCAGCAGTGATACCTACCGAGCTAGCACCAAGGAGGCTATTGGTACACAGCAATAGGCCTTTCGAGGAACTTTGATACAAGGAGCCCCACGACCCAGACAGGGTTAAGCTTATGCCTTGACAGCAGAGGAGACTCGTGCTTCCAGGGAAGCTATGATAGGTACTATTTTAATTGGTTATGTACAAGCATGTGTGTTATTTAACTCCGGTGCATCACACTACTTCATGTTATTTGCATTTATCATCCAGCATACCATACCATACCATATATTACTCTAGACTCACGGCTGAACATTAACACTGGAAATGGGATAATTACTTTCCGAGTGAATAGCATCGGAATGAGAGGACAACGTTTGGGAGAGATATCCATGTTTATTTCAATGATATCCTGGTGCCCATTTAAATTCATTATTAAATCAGTACTTTTTCATTTACTTTATTGTTATATTTCAGTTTTGATTTAAATCTCAAGGACAAAATTTTTTTTGTTAGATAGATAGAATATATGACATGTCTATCGATTTATTTCATATCATTTGTATCAGCTTGGAAACTCGGATACTAATATGGATGAATACTCAGTAAATTGTGTTAATCTTTCAATTTAGTCTTCAATTTTAAATTTTATAGAGTGGTGATCTCTTATCTTATTATTTTGAATTATTTTCATTTTTTTTGAATTATTTTGGATCAGCCGATTTTCGGGTAAATATATAAATAAAATAATCAAATTAAATCAAGAATTGTAATTTTACCCTCTTACCAACTTCACATTTATCTCTAGAAATCCAGCATGACCAAAGTGGAATAGGAGTTGACCCAATGGCAAATTTGTAATTAAGTTGAAGTTTATGAATTTTTAACACGACAGAGTGAGCTCCTTCCACTAGTTGTTTAACCCCCAAAATATATTCAAAAAGTTTTTTAGAAAGCTTCTTCCTCTCATTCCCATCTTCATTTTCTCTTCAGATCTCGAACCCTAATTCCCTCTCTACTTTTCTGAAATAAATCACCAAATATTCAGCCTGAGAGTGGGCTGAAAATCCATTAAATTTTTCTAAGAGTTTTGTTTTTAAGTTTAACCGCTTCAAATCAATTCTAAACTTTTCCACCAACATAAGAAAACCTTCTACAGTATTTGCCTTGTTCTCTAGGAAGATTCTTGGGAAATTTCTTCCCTTTTTAGGAGCAATCGAATCAATATCGATTTATTTCTGATTCGAGTTCAACAAGAGGCAAGAATACACTCAAATGTTTTAAACTTGCATTTTCTTGATATAATCTTCTCATATATAATATAAGACGTGGTATTAAGCCAATTTTTAGATTACACATACTCTAACTTACATTTATCTTGAGTTTCACGGCATATATCACACCATGCATCTCACATGTGCACATATCGTATCGCTGCATAGACCTATGTAGTAGCCTATTTCAAAACTACCATAACATTTTATCTTAACTCCGATTGAACTTATTCTAGTGCCATTAGAAAGATGATTCATTAATCTACAGTTCATTAAACTACATCAAACGCTAATTTAGCTATTTATTTAGACAAAAATAGTCTAGAAGTTCATCAATTGTTGTTATACTGGGTCAGCAGCACAGTAGTACTATACCATAGAAAAATGATCAAAACTTTTACTCTAGATCTCGAATTGAGCTCATTCAAGTTTCATTAGATAGCTAATTAAATTAACTAGAATTGACTAAGATCTTAGACTGTAATTTTAATTTTTCTTGGTCAAAAATAATCTGAAAGTTTCAACTGCATTAGATCCATAGCAGCAGTAGCATATTCGTAGTAAAATTGCTATAACTCTTGTCTTAGAACTTTACTTAAGCTCATTCAAGATTTATTAGAAAGATCACTAAATTTCTATAACTATACAAAATCTTAATTTCTAATACCATTTTGTAGTAGTCAAAAAAGACCTGAAAATATGACTGTCTACCAAACTACAGCAACATAAGTATATATACTATGTCCGTGCATGTTCCACTTATTTTATAATATGATTCCCATATACACGTATTCAATCATTCTTCTTATTACCTATATATGATGATTTTAAACTTTTCATAGCTCATGTTTAGGCACACATACTATATTTAGGCATATACCACTTGATACAATATATGATATACATGCATACATGTTATTTTTATATGTTACTACTTGTACATGTTATTCTTGCTTGAAATAATACCTAACATACATGAACAAATCTCGTAACTCTTATACCTGTTAGTATTGCTCTTGTACCTATTAGTATTAGTCTTGTCTTGTAACTCTTATAGATGTCAGTATTACTCTTGTCCTGTAACTCTTGTATCTGCTAGTATTACTCTTGTACTTGTCAGTATTGATATGTGTGTCATTTTATCTCCACCTACCTACTGATTCATGTGCTGTTATTTCATATGTTACATTGATTCTTAACATTGAGTATATTGTGAGTATAGAAGAAATGAATAGTGGAATGAAACACATATTGTGAAGGTCACTTGTCTTGCTTGGGATGCATCCGCCGATTTGTATACTGACACTATCGGTTTCTTGGTTATGCTTAGAGGCACTACTAACTCATGTAGAGACCGGTGTTTGGGACCATGATCCTAGGTATGTCCGTGATATCCAGTTCGTCTAGCGGCTATCAAGTATATGATGGCCGGATTTGGGCCGTGGTACCAGGTATATATGGTACACTCCTAGAATAGTAAAAATTTAACTACTCAGTTCCAAACTAATAAGGCAGAATTTGCATCCATTTGTATGTTCATATTATGCTATATACACCAGTTACTTTATAATTTAAGTTTTCTTATGCACAACATGTACCACATGATTCATGTTATATTTGACATTTATTGTTGCTTGATCACATCACACTACATGCACCATGTACTGCATGATTCATGTTATATTATGCATACCATATACCACATGATTCTTGATTTATTTAGCACATCTTATTGTTTGATCACTTATATTATGTATGCCATGTATGTCATGATTCAAGTTATATTTAGCATACTTCAGAATTCATATGCATAAATCATTTATTTTGTCTCTTACTAGTATGCCCTATATATATTCTTATATGATTTCTATAGAATTGCATGAGTTTGGGTTTGTATTCATATTTGGGTTCTGACCCATGGGTTATCAAACCCCAGGTTTACTAGTAGAGACAACAGTAGCAGAGGAGAAAGACCAACCTCTTGACTATCCCTACTTTCAGGAGTAGGTCGAGTGCCAATAGTCGCTTCTCATAGGGTCTCCATTCCTTTTGTGTGTGTATATATCATTTTGGCTTATACGTTTGTATGCATCCTACTTCTTAGTTCTGTCCTTGGTATCCAAACTCTCTTCTATATATTCAGTACTTATATTGCTCTGTTCTGATACTGTACATGACTCTACCTGAGAAACCTTTTGATGTATATATTATTTATAATTTCCATATATTATTTTTGGATATAGTCTATTTATGCTAGTAATATTGTGGTAGATAGATCCAGATCTGTGATATATATATATATATATATATATATATATATATATATATATATATATATATATATATATATATCAAAACATTACTGCGAAGCAACTTAAGCTTAAGCTCTTTGCATTCTCTCTGAAGGATATGGTTATATCCTTTACGTTCCAATTCAATAGGAAAATGGTATGAGATGCAAAGAGAGTTTTTAAAGAAATTCTTTCTTTCACATCAAACAAATTACATGCGAAAGTAAATTCTTAACATTTGACAAAAAGAAGATGAACCATTGTTCGAGTATTTGGATAGATTTAAAGATTTGCTTCTCTAATGGCCACATCTATCAATGGTTGAACACTATAACCATGCAATTTGTAGAAACTATATGTAATGGTGAATTCTTAAGTAAATATGTTGAGGAAGCATGAGACTTTCATAATTCACTTGCCGAAAATTCATAAGTCTAGAAAACTGGAGATATTTTAGATGGACACCAATTAAAAGAGAAATCTTAGAATAGAGGCGGACCTTTTAAATTGAGAGAAAGTGAAGATATAACTGCATGATTAATTTCTATCACTAAAAAATTTGAAGATTTGCTTGTAAAGAGAACTGAAATAGTTAAGGCAATAGAAAAAGTTCCGAAAATTTGTGATATTTGTAAATTGCAAGGACACGTAACTCATGAATCTCCAACATTTCTTACTTTTAAAGAAGAATTGAATGAATAAACTAATGCCTTTAACATTGTTCTTCAAATAGCAAATCGCCCATATTCACAGATATATAATCCTACTTAGAGGAATCATCTAAATTTTGAATGGAAGTAGAATACTCAACAACATTTTAATAATCAAAACAAGCCACCTACTAATCCACCTCAATAAAATGTCCAACCTACTAATAAACTATCGGCATACCAACCACCACCGAAGGGAAATTTTGAGTATAATTTCTTGTAGATACGGCAGAGACTGGATCAAATGATCCAAGTGCAACAGCAGTTTATTCAGTCGTAGCAAACAATCAATAGTTAGAATGCGACGACCTTCAACGATGTCCGCTCATAGATAAGCCACTTTAATTCCACGTTGCAAACGAAGGAAAATGGTAAGCTACCATCTCAATCGGAGACCAGTACTTTTGGTAAATTTAAAGGTATAAATACTATTACTTCTTCCATTTATAATGATATACCTGAGATAACTGCTACAATAAATTTATGAAGGGTAAGTACTTCATGAGCCCGTTTCAAAAGGAAATGCTGAAGAGAAACAAGACAATAATTCAGCACAATAATCTAAAAAGATAATTCCAAAGAGCTCACTTATACAGATTATAAACCACCTATACCATTTCCTCAAAGATTAAAGTATTAAAAATCAATTCATCTTATGTAGATATTTTGGAGATTTTCGAATAGGTACAGATTAATATAGCTTTGTTGAAGGACTTGTGAACCAACAAAAGATATCACAACGTGCAGAAAAAAGCATTTCTCACAGGGCAGGTAAATGCATTATTCCATTCTAAAATGCCTCTAAAATACAAGGATCCAAGATGTCCTACTATATATTGTATGATAGGTCAACATAACATAGAGAAAACTTTGCTAAATTTGGAGGCAAGTGTAAATCTTTTACCATTTTTGGTTTACAAGCACCTAGGTCTAGGAGAACTTAAATCTATACTAGTCACACTACAATTAGCCGATAGATTAAAAAGGCTTCCTTAGGGCATGAGAAAGATATTCTAGTGCAAATCAAAAACTTTTACTTCCCTGTGGATTTTATAGTTATCGATATTGCACCTTTAAAAAATTCACATCATCATATTCCAGTTATCCTCGGACATCCATTCTTAGTTATGGATAATGCAGTTATATATTGCAAAACCTGTGTGGTGAAATTTTCATTTAGAAATATGACTTCTGAATTTAATATTTTTAATTTTTACAAATAACAGAATATAGATAATGATGAATTGAAAGTCATTAATTACATCGAACAAATCTGAGATGAAGGAGATATCATATCATTATGCACGTTTGATCCTTTGGAGATGGCATTAACAATGAACAATGACTTCCTTGAATATCTCCAATCCTAGCATATCACTGAAATTATAAAATACTTAACCGATGCTCAATGTTCTAATATCACGGGATGGATCCAATGAAGGAAATGTATGAAGAGTTATCTCAAATTACAAAGAAATTGATAGCATCTGACATCCAAGTACCGGTACTTGAGCTAAAACTGCTATCTGAAAATCTCAAGTATGCATTTTTGGGACCTAAAGAAACTTTCCTGATGATTATCTCAGTGCATCTTGATGAGAATCAGGAAGAGCGAATATTATCAATATTGCAAAAGTATAAAGAAGCTATTGGTTGGAATATGGTAGACATCAAAGGTATGGATCCCCCTTATATTCACACATTATATTACTTTGGAAGATGGAGCCAAGCCTATTAAGAAAATGCAACAAAAGTTTAACCCTACTATGAAGAAAGTGGTTAAAGCAGAAGTGTTGAAACTACTGAATGCTAACGTCATCTATCAATTGCTGATAGTAAGTGGGTAAGTTCAACCCAAGTTGTTTCAAAAAGAATAGGGTAACAGTAATTAAAAACAAGGATGGAAAGACGATACCTATCGCACTACTACGAGGTTGGATATGTACATCGATTATCGAAAGTTAAATCAAGTAACATGCGAAGATCACTTTTCATTACCATTTCTTGATTAAGTACTTGAAAAAGTCACTGAGTATGAATTTTACTATTTTTTTATACTTATTTTGACTATTATCAAATTAAAATTGCTTATAGGACTAGGAAAATATAACTTTTACTTGTCCCTTTAGTACTTTTGATTTTAAAAAAATGCCATTTGGATTATGCAACTCACCTACAACATTTCAAAAGTGTATGATAAGTTTTTTTTAGCAATATGGTTGAAGATTATCTATAGCTATTTATGCATGATTTCTCTGTATTTAGAAATAATTTCAAATCTTGTTTGACTAATTTAGGATCTGTACTTGAAAGTTATCAATAGAAAAATCTACTCCTAAATTGGGAAAAATGCCACTTCATGGTTACAAAAGGTATTTTGTTGGACCACATAGTTTCATCTAAAAGTATGGAAGTAGACAAGGTTAAAGTTGAGTCTATTTTTAAAATACTGATACCTAAAACCGTGAAAGACATACGTTCATTCTTAAGACATGCAGCTTTCTATAGTATAGAAGGTTCATAAAGAATTTTAATACTATGGCTAGAGACCCCTTTCTCACCTTCTTGCAAAGATGTACAGTTTAAATAGATACGGGCATGCCAAACAATTTTCAAAACCCTTAAGGAGATGTTCATCACCACGCTAATAATACAACCTCCAAATTGGTCACTTCCATTTGAGATCACATGCGATGCAAGCGATTATGCAATTGGAGTTGTACTCGGGCAACGAAGAGATAAAAAACCTTACGTGGTCTACAATGCTAGCAAGACTCTTAATGATGCTCGGACGAATTATACAGCAATAGAGAAGGAGCTTCTAGCTGTAGTTTCTGCTCTTGATAAATTTCGTTCATATATTTTGGGCTCACATGTAGTTGTTTTTATATATCATTCGGTGCAATAATATCTTTTGTTAAGAAAGATGCAAAACCACGGCTAATCCGATGGATATTGCTGCTTCAAAGATTTGATTTTGAAATTAAAGACAAAAAGGGAGTAAAGAGCATGGTTGCAGAACACCTTTCTAGACAAACGTTTGAAAATAATAAGCTACCACTTAGGGAAATGTTCCCTAATGAGCAGCTATTATCAATAACAATCTCCCTGGTATGCTGACATTATCAATTTTTTTATTGTAGATGAAATACTGAATTATTGGAGTGCACAAGACAAATGACGATTCTAATACGAGGTATACCATTTTTTTGACAACCTTTATTTGTTTAAATAATTTTCAAATCAAATCATTAGGTGTTCCATGCTTAATGATGATATTAAAAGCATAATTGCTTTCTGTCCTATAGAAATATGTGGGGTCACTTTTCGTCTATAAAGATGGTACTCAAAATACTCTAATGTGGTTTTTATTGGCCTACCATGTTTAGAAATGCATATGAATTTTGCAAAAGATGCGAGTCATGAAAAATACTAGGAATGTTAACCAAGAAGAATAATATATCTCTAACACATATACTTACAATTGAGATATTTGATTGTTAGGGCATGGACTTCATGGGACCATTCCCTGTTTCTAACGGATATACTTGTATCCTCATATCAGTCAATTATATCTCTAAATGGGTTGAAGCTACGGCATGTAGAAACAATGATCAACATATTGTTGTTAAATTTTTAAAGGACTACATATTGTCTAGTTTTAGAGTTCCTAAAGTAATAATAAGCGATGGAAGCTCTCATTTATGTAACAAAGTCTTTGAAAAATTAACGAAGAAATATCATATCACACACAAGATTTTCACACCGTATCACTTACAGTCAAATGGACAAGTTGAACTAGTTAATAGGGAAATGAAACAAGTACTAGAGAAAATGGTTAATCCATCTCGTAAAGATTAGTTGTTTAGACTAACAGATGCTTTATGGGTTTACCATACATTATATAAAACACCCTTAGGCATGTCTCTATATAGAATAGTTTATGGGAAAGCTTGTTATTTGTTAATCGAAATAAAGCATAAGTCATATTGGGCAATAAAATTAGTAAAACTTGATCTCAATTCTGCTGGCCCATTATGAAAGTTACAAATAAAAGAGTTGGAAGAGATATGACGTGATACATATGATAATTCACGCATTTCAAAGGAGAAAATGAGAATATGGCATGATCACTATATCACACGCTGTGTTTTTCATCCTTCTGACAAGGTGTTATTATATGATTCACACCTTCATTTATTTTCAGAAAAAATACATTCAAGTAGATAGGGCCAATCATAGTTAAAATTATGTATCCACATAGCGCAGTTGATATCGAAAATCCAAAGAATGGTCATACGTCCAAAGTAAATGGGAAATGATTGAAACATCACTTAAAATTTTCAAAACACTCAAAAGAATCTCAAAATTTAGTGGATCCTCCGACGTGTCATTGATACCAGCTAAACAAAGACACTATGTATATCATTTATGTACTAACAATTTTATTTTGTAGTTGTTACATTATGAGTACTAAACTGAAGTAATTTCTCAGCTCTCTTAAATTTTTACTTGTTTTTGATTAATTAAATAGTTATATCGATTTATTGAGGACAATGTGCATTTTAAGTGGAGGATGGCTTATGAAGATAACTTAGTTTTGATACTTATGATGATTTCAATGATTTTGTTTAAAAAAATTTCGAAATCCTTTTTCTTTTCTTCAAAATTTTGAAATTTGCAAAAATTTTGTCTTTCGTAGTTATTAACTTTAGAATTAATTACTAATTTTTAGTTTAGAATTAATTTTAGAACTAGAAATTAACAATTAGAAATTTGGAATAATAATAGTTTAAGAACTAAGATAAAATAAAAAAAAATAGCTTGATGGTAGCCTCAACCCAGAGCCGTATTCGACAGCGAGCTCTGTAAAAGCCTTCCTGAGAGCGGCTGTTGAAGCTACTGTCAAAACAGCTATCGACAGCTGTTGACAGAGGTGTTCATCTATAAATAGATCTTTGAGTTCTTTTTCTCTACAAACAAAATCCGAGCCTTCTTTCGATAGCCTTCCATGCCCAAAACCTCTCCTTTTGAAGGCCAAAACTCTTCCTGCAAATTTTATTTCGAATTTTCATCAATCTTCAAGCAAGTAAATTCTCTCCTCTTTGATTTCTCTTCGATTTGTTCTTAGTAAAAAGCAGATTTTTGTCTCAAAAACCTAGATCTACAAATTATATGGATGAATTTGAGTAAATCAAATTTAGATCCTTACTTTTTGGTAGGTTTGGGATAGTTTAGTAAAGTTATGAGGATTTTTGACGAATTTCATGGTTTAATTAATATTATATGCTAAAATTAAGGGTAGAAGAAGTAAAAATCTCAACTTTTTAGCATTATATTTCATGGGTTACTTGTATAATTGTCATATATCAAATTCATTCAATAATTGTCATATTAAAAGAGAGTTTGACAGTTTTTGAAAGAGGAATTGGGAAAATATGGAATTGTGTGATTGAAGTTAAAAATAAAAACAAAAAGGGTAAAAGAAGAAGAAATTAAATAAATAAAAGAAAAAAATAATAGAATAATTATGTGAGAAATTTATACATAATTTTTGAAAGAAAAAAATAGTTATTATTATATTAAGTTGTATTTGTGGTTAATTTTTGCAGAATGGGACCAAGAAAGTAGACAGCTTCGAAGAGCCCAAGGGTGAAATCTTCTGGCCCGTCTTCTCTACAGAGGACAAGAGCTGTAAAGGTAACAAGAAAATCTTAGAGAAGTTTGAAGATTTCAAACTTTGGTCTGAACGAGCAGTTGACTACTCAAAAATAAATGAAAATTTGGGCTTCAGAGTGCAAATGTAAGCTTCAGAGTTGGAAGCATACACAAGGCATATACATGCACTAGCATGTAATGAGATTGTGTGTGAGTTTTATATTAATTTGCAAACAACAATGGAAGATTAATATGGATACTCCATTGTAAGGGGCAGGGAGATACTATTCACAAGGAAATAAATTTTAAGAACAATCCCTGCACCTGAAGTGCCTGAAGAGCACCCTTCTTTTATAGAGAGTGTGAATGATATACCTAGCGGCTCCCACCGGTTCAAAAAGCTCTGCGAAAACCTCAGTAATGTTACATTCAATGAGAGTTTCTTGAATGTAGGCTATGTTAGAAAGGAGTACATCTTGGTAAGCCTTTATATTAAATATAACATCCTACTTTCCTCCACAATAACAGAACCATATTCAAGGGACGTAGTATTGTTAAACATGAATTTGGAAAGGCGCACATTCGACGTCGCATCCATCATGCACTTTACGATAGTTTAATGCGTGGGTCAAGCCCATGAGTGTATCTAGTATCCAAGAACGACAAAGCCTTACCTAGTTTTATTGTCTCTGATTACAAATATTTGCATGAATTATGGAGTCCATCCATCACGAGATGATACATTTGAACCTCCCATGCAACCATTTATGGACACCACCGTGAGAATAAGCATGAATGCTCGACACACTTAGCAGGAATAGTAGGTGCAACAAGAGCAATAACATGCTGCTACCCCCCGCCAGATATAGAAAACAAGATCAGGAACATGTCGAACAAGAGAAAGAATAAGGAGATGCAACAGATGCAGTGGCCCAACCAGCAGAAATAACACTCCACATGTTATACGAGTCGATCATAAGAATGACAGATGCGTTCATTGCAAGAATGCGAATTATTGAAGAACGGCAAGTCCGAACCGAGCATCATCAATGTCATTATCGGCTTCTCTCTAAAGTATTCGGACAAATAGAACACCCACATTTCTCCTGTTGAAGACTAAGTAGCAAGCTAGGGGACCATACGATTCTGCCAGTATCAAAGATAGAAATGACAAAAAGGTTTTCATCAGAGATGACATTGGTATCGACTAGAAAAGGGAGTGAGTTTTTTTTAGAGAACTGACAAAGCCAAGTAAATCTATTCTTAATCTCTTATATTATTTTTTAGTGTATTTCTTTCATATTATATATTTGATGCACTTATGACCTTGCATAATTTAAATTGGGGGGTGGGATAGATATGCTACACTTTACTGTATTATAGTTAGCTAACATCGTTTAAAAAATTTCATTTCTTTGAAGTAAAAAAGTAAGATTAGAAGTACTTTATACTGCATATTTATGAGATTGATATCTTAATTTTGATGTTAATATAATAGTAGTTGTTATATAGTCTTAGTTGAAATTTTAAATCTGACAATAAGATATATGGATAGTAAAGATTAGAATCGAGAATGCACTCTGAACACTTACAAAATAAGTAATGATGAGTTGATAATAAAGAGAAAATTTAAAAGGAAGACCTATCATATATGTTAAAAAAATAGAAAAAAAAGAAGTGTGCCTCGTACTAAAGGCAATATACTTCGAATTAAAAAAATATATATAATAAATAAATAAAAGAAAGTAAGTGTTAAGTAGTTGGGTCTGCACGTATCAGTAAGCATGTGTATTTACACGAACTATGCTTATGGACCTTTATTATAGTCATGAGCTAAGTAACTGGGTATTTGTGCCTCGACAAAGATGAATATTTCACATGAAAGACAAGTGTCTATAAAAGAAGAAGATATATATATATATATATATATATATATATATATATATATATATATATATATGAAAAGGGTTCATATAAGTTTGATTGGAGTTTGAAACTTGACAAGGCTTATATACACACTCACAAGACTACATAGGAGAGGACAATTGAATGTAAAAGTATATCTATGATACAATTTAAATAATCATGATGAATACATATGGGTATTAGATTACAAGTGATTAATTAAGATTAATATTTTTACAAATATTTGTCTATGTATCTCTAATTGAGATTGATATGGAAAATAATGAAAATAAAAAATAGTATACATATAGTAATAGTAATAAAAAGTTAATAGGTTACTAACATTTTTTTATTTTACATTTATCCTTATTTTTCTTTTTATTTATTTCTTAATCTCAAACATTTTTTTATTTTTGTGGGAAATATCACTGGAAACTCTTACAAGACAACATTCGTTCACTAGAGTAACCTAGGAGTTTAACGACTGGTTGCATGTGCTAAGTGCAATCATGATTCTTACGAATGTGAGTTAGGATTTAATTATTTTTTTAGTTAAGTATTTAGTTTATTTTCTTTAGTTTATAGATTTTTTAGGGACTATCAAAACTCAAGTTAGGGGGTGTGATTACGCTTGAAAAATATAATTATTTTGGTTATACAAGAAATTAATAAAAAATTATTTTTATAAATCAAATTTTTCATGATGTTTATCCAGTGTTTTTGCAGGGTTTTGTATGTAAGAAAATTGAAGAATCGAAATGTATCTCAAATATCAGTTCAGATACGTGCAAAAACTGTCGGCGAAAAATTCTGGAAAGCAAAGCAGATCCGCAGATTTAAGGTTAGAAGTTCGCAACTCAACAGATCCGCGAACCTGAAAATTGAGGTTCGCGACCCAGATGACAGAACAGGTTCGTGAATCTAAAATTGAGATTCGCGACACTACCCATAGCTTTCGGGTAGGGGTTTAATACAAAGTCACCCGACCCGAATAGCAAAGTTGCCACCTCGGATCGTGGGGCTAACTGTCAAACGAATGCAGCGACGTCACTTCGGTCGTGAGAGCAACCGTCTAACGAATATGACGACACTTCTCGAGTAGTGGGAGCTAGCAGTCGAGCAAATATGGCGGGACGTTACTCCAAGCCCCCTATAAAAGGCGGGGAGCGAAAGAGACACAAACAAAGAGAGAGACAGAGACGGACATCTTCTCCCAGAAGTTAGCCATTGTAATCAAGAGTAAAGAGCCTTTCTTTCTTTTTTCTTTCCTTTAGCCAACTGAGAGAGATTGTACGGAGTGTCAACGGAGAGCAGGATCGTCCTCCATAGCTACCTAGAAACCCAGCCTTAAACAAAGAGGAAAAACTATCTTCCTCATCTTCCGTAAATGGGAAACCGTCCGATTGTAACCCTTTTATTGAAAAGACTTCGATATAAAGAGCGTGCAACTTTCATGGCGAACAGAAGATTGGCGACACTGCTAGAGACTACCATCACCTCCGGTGACTTGGTGGTGGCTCAATCCGATAATATTCCAGTTGGCAGTATGGTCTACTTGCTCACCATTTCCGTCGACCAGGAAAGGTATGAAGAATTTCTTTTCTCAGGCTCCAAGAGCCCTACTTCCCTAAGGGGATACCATAAAACCTCTAAGGGGTCAATTCCCAAGGAGATGGCAATAGCCCAGTTAAGGAAATCAACGGACCAAGATAGTCCGAAATCCCCTTCCTTAACAATGGGCTCTCTCAGTTCCCACAAAGACTCTTGATCTCTCAAGCAAAGTGGACGAAAGTCCTCGCTTCAACAAGGGGAAGCGACCACTACCGCTCTGCAAAGCTGTCATGCAGAGAAGGAGGTTCCTCCCACTCGTACAATGAAAAGAAACCTGAGGAGAAGCAAAGCTCGTGCCCTTCACAGAAATTCGCAACAAAAGGGGATCACCAACTCATCACGGCAGAAACCTACTATCCAAATATGGAAGCCTAAGGGCGAGGTTGGTCGAGACGCAGAGGGATTCACTCACGTTTCCTATAGGAAGCGTAATGAACCCGTCAGAGTTGTCCATAGTCGACGCGGAGCATACATTCGCGTCCCAAGAGGAAAATATGAAGAAGCTCGCGAACCGCAAATTCACAGAAGGTGCATGCCTATCCGCGAGGCTGAAACTCCACCGTCCCTGAAGTTATCTCTCACAAATGAACCCATCACAAGGGACTTCAGTGCAAGAGATCTTAGGGAACTTCTAAACAAAAGAAGAGAAGAATCCCATGTATCTCAATGCCACTGTGAACGACTGATCAACACAGTACTGTCTCACTGTCATTGTTCAACTCATGCCCGATCCTCGGTGTTTTGTCGATTGTCGTCTCCGTCAACATCGTCATCCCAATTGGCAAAAAGGAGAAGACGTGAGCTCGAGTTTTCTGAGCCAGAGTATCCCGCGATGACCTCCAACATGATAAGCGTTGGAGAAAAGAAGAAGAAAAAGAAGGCGAAGAAAGTCTCCGAAGAAGTTTTTGACCCAGAGCTCTCTTCGAGTTCGAAAGACCTATCCAATGAAGAGCAAGGAGTTTTTCGGCACACGCGACTCAAAAGTGGAGTGGCGATCCCTATGAATTATAGACAGATGGCGGGGATCTCATCTGATAAAGAAGATATGGCCAAGTCTGTTATGGCTGAATCACTGACGTCTAATTCATTCTTAGAAGACTCCGCCTCTGCATATATGATGCATAACAATATCCCAGAAGAGTTCATGCGGAGAATGGAGGAGCAAGATAGGCATATCCAGCAATAGCAGAATGCCATTAGCGAGCTTAAAGATATGCTACACGTTCTGATGGAGTTAGAAAAAACTAAACCGAAGAATACAGAAAAGAAGACCGAAGAAGAAGGTCATGGTCCTCATAACAATCGAGAAGAGGAAGAACATCATAAAGATGATGACAACCGCTCCATGCACCCGAAGGAAAGACGGCAGACTATTACCAGAAAACCGGCAGAGGGTTGGGATGCGTCACCACTTCTTAGGCTCCTCAAGCGACAAAGCTGAGGAAAGACAGTATGATCATTCGTCAGAATCATCATGCTGGGATTCAGATGTCAGCACAGACATGATTTTCCACGAGGTATCCACGAACATGGCTTCCGCAATCCAAGAAGACGAATATTTGAAGGAAACCTCACCGGTAAGAGACGACCCTTGGGATAAGCATCTTAATATGGAGTGGGAGATTCAGTTTGAACAGCGGGAGCCCCCAACTGAAGATAAAGTGATCCAAATCAATATGGGAGATGAAAAGAATCTTAAACCCATATTTATAAGTGAGAACCTATCCTTGGAAGAAAGGAAGGAATTGATATCCCTCGTCCGCGAATACATTGATATTTTCGCTTGGAGTTATGAGGAGATGCCAGGGTTGGATCCGAGCGTGGCGGTTCACAAATTGAAGATCCGACCAGAAGCTAAGCCAGTAAAGCAGCAACAACGAAGATTCCGCCCAGAGATCATGGAAGCTATAGAAGCTGAAATCAAAAAGTTGATCGTGTTAGGGTTTATTCGCGAGGAGCAGCACCCTGATTGGGTCGCAAATATAGTTCCCGTGACCAAGAAAAATGGAAAAATCCGAGTCTGTATAGACTTTAGAGATTTGAATGAGGCTTGCCCCAAAGACGAATTCCCATTACCCATCACTGATATTATGATAGATAATACTTGTGGGTATGAGCGCATGACGTTCATGGATGGATTTTCGGGATATAATCAAATAAAGATGTATCCCGATGATGAGAAGTATACGTCCTTCAGGACACCACTCAGAGTATACTGCTATACAGTCATGCCCTTTGGCCTAAAGAACGCAGGTGCTACGTATCAACGCGCCATGAATGCAATTTTTCAAGAGCACCTCCAGAAAATAGTGGAGTGCTACATAGATGATCTAGCAATTAAGAGCAGAAACAAAGAAGATCACTTGAAAGATCTGAAGACAGTGTTTGACTTCATGAGAAAGCACCAGCTCAAGATGAATCCATCTAAGTCTTTCCTGGGGGTCTCTAGTGGGAAATTCCTCGGCTTTGTCGTAACTTCGAAAGGAATACATCTTGAACCAGATAAAGTCAAAACCATCCAAGACATGCCACCTCCCCGTAACCTCAAAGAGTTAAGAGGGTTGCAAGGCAGGCTGGCGTATATTCGCAGATTTATATCAAATTTATCTGGTAAATGTCAACCTTTCACCATATTGATGAGGAAAGGAGAGTCGTTCATCTGGGAGGACGCATGCCAAAAGGCTTTTGAAGAGATCAAAACGAAGCCACCAATACTCATGTCCCCAATTTCGGGAAAGCCCTTCCTGTTATATGTAAGGGCAATGGACCATTTATTGGGCGCTTTGTTAGCGCAGAAGGATGAGTCAGGCCATGAGCAAGCCGTTTACTACCTCAACAGAATGATGATTGGGGCAGAACACCGGTATAATCCCATGGAAAAAGAATGTCTAGTGTTGGTGTTCGCAATACAGAAAATGCGACACTACTTAGTTGGACAAACTATCCACGTTGTATCGAGAGTTAACCCTCTGAGAATATTAATGACTAAACCCGGGTCATTAAATTCAAGACTATCCAATTGGGCTATTCTGCTATCACAATATGATATGCACTTCATCCCATAGAAGTCTATCAAAGGACAGGCCGTGGCCGACTTCTTGGCCGAACATCCAGTCCCGGCATCCTCGAGGTTATATGAACAAATCCTAGGAGAGCTAGAGGAACGGGATTTAATTCCAGAAAAGGATGGTTCGAGAAGGTCTTCCGAATCAAATATGGTTTCGAAAGGTGTATGACAACTTTTCTTTGATGGTGCCTCCCGAATGGGATCCAAAAGAAAGATGACAGCGGGGGGTGGGAGTTGTCCTCGTCTCTCCTCGCAAGCACATCATTCGTCAAGCTTACTCATTGATAAGCTCGTGCTCCAACAACATTGCGGAATACAACGCCCTCCTAATCGGCTTAAGAATACCCAAACAACTGGGGGTCAAATATTTGGAGGCATATGGGGACTCTCAACTTGTTGTAAATCAAATAAAAGGGGAGTACGAAGTCAAACATGAAGACCTCCTGCCATATTATCATGCGGTGATCAAGGTCGCTAACGGTTTCACTAGTTTCTATATCAGCCACATAAAGTGCCACCTCAATAGTTATGCGGATTCGCTAGCTTCCTTGGCTGCTACATTAGCCTTGCCCAAGCATGCTAAAAGGCAAATTATGGTAAGCAGCAAAGAGTTGTTTTGTTCAAAGGATGAGCTCAAAGAAAAAGCGAAAGAAGACGAAGCTGACGCTTGTGCATCTAGCCTAGAGCCAAGGGATTGGCGTTTTCCTTATATAGACTATGTCCTTTACGGGATATTATCCGAAAGTTCAAAAGAATCCAAAGCCATTCAGAGAAGGGCCATCCGGTTTTACTACAACGCGGAACTTCAGACGTTGTACAGAAAATCCTACGACGGAGTTTTACTTCGCTGTCTTTCCAATCGCGAAGCTCAAAAGGTACTCGAAGAAGCTCATGCTGGCATCTGCAGAGCACATCAGCCAGGACCGAAACTCTGGAATAGAATCCGAAGGATGGATTATTATTGGCCTAAGTTGATGATAGAAGCAGTCAACTACGCCAAAAAATGTAGGGCCTGCCAAATACATGCAGACTTTATACATCAAGCTCCAGAATATCTCCACCCGATGGCTACATCATGGCCATTTGAGCAATGGGGTATGGACATCATAGGGCCAATTTCTCCGCCATCAACGAAAGGATACCGGTTCATTTTGGCCATAACTGATTACTTTTCAAAGTGGACTGAGGCCATCTCCCTGACCGAAGTAAAATCGTCAGATGTTATCAAGTTCATCAAGCACCATGTGCTTTATCGCTTCGGGGTGCCTAAAAGAATAATTCATGACAACGGACCTCAGTTCGTAAGCTAAGTGTATTCCAGATTCTGCAACAAATACAGAATCGAGGTTGTGGCTTCATCGCCATACTACCCTGCAACCAATGGTCTAGCAGAAGCTTTCAGTAAGATCATTGTAAAACTTCTTAAGAAGTTTGTGTCATCCAATCAACGGGATTGGGACGAAAAGCTCGGAGAGTGTCTGTGGGCATACCGAACCACAGTCTGAACTCCTACCAATGCCACGCCATTCTCTTTGGTATATGGATCAGAGGTGGTCTTGCCTTTGGAGATCCAATTCCCTTCATCACGAGTCGCGATAACAACAAGGATGACAGAGGAAGAAAAGCATCAGCAAAGGCTCCAAGAGTTAGAAGCCTTGGATGACAAACGCTTAGAAGCTCAACAGAGTATCGAGCTATACCAAGCGCGGATCTCCAGAACCTTTAACAAAAAGGCTAAACGAAGAACCTTTAAGAAAGGTGATCTGGTCCTGTCAGTTAGAAGACCAATCATAACAAGCTAGAAGCCTAGAGGAAAGTAACAGCCAAAGTGGAAGGGAACCTTCGTCATTGATACGGTCTACTCCAACAGGGCGTATCGGTTGACAAAGCCTACTGGTGACAAGGTCCTAATGCCAATCAACGACAAGTTCTTGAAAAAGTATTATCCTTAGCAAAATTGCAGAACACCAGTTATAATACGGCCTGGGCAGTTCTATGCTAGTCATGAGCAAATAGTTTCTCTGTAATCAGAACTTCATCAATTAAAATTCTTGGTTCCGGACTAAAAAGCCTTTTAGTTTGCGAATCAGATTTTTCTTCATATCAAATTCGCCAAGTTAAAAATTACCTCTGGCAAACCAGATTTCCTTTTTCCAAAATTTGCCAAGTTAAAAAATTACCTCTGGCGAACCAGATTTTCTTTTTCCAAAATTTGCCAAGTTAAAAATTACCTCTGCCGAACCAGATTTCCTTTTTCCAAAATTTGCCAAGTTAAAAATTACCTCTGGCGAATCAGATTTCCTTTTTCCAAAATTTGCCAAGTTAAAAATTATCTCTGGCGAACCAGATTTCCTTTTTCCAAAATTTGCCAAGTTAAAAATTACCTCTGACGGACCAGAATTCCGGAACCCGGGTCGCGGGTCAGATATGGATAGTGTAAATTTGCGAACCCCTAAAATTCACGTGACTTAAGAAAGTCGCGTAACATATATATGATACCAGAGTTTTGCGATGGTTCGCAAACTTTAGACAAAAGATGGCAAGTTCGTTACAAATCTTTGAATAATAATTGCAAAATCACACCTCGGAAGGCCAAAATGAGGTTCTCCATAAACGACAAGGAAACTATTACAACAAAAAAAAAAGGAAGGAACCTAAAGTAGTGTACACAAGAGTTCTACAACTCAATGGTTCAAGAGAACTTTTATTTTCTCCTCTGCGTCATCAATGTCTTGCTGAAGAATCTCATAAGCTTGAACTGTAACTTGGCGACGCAGTTCCTCGTCACTAGCAATAACATTCTACGCTGCAGCAGCCTCCAGTGAATCCAATTTAGCTTGCATTGCCTGGAGATCCCTGGATATATTGTCCCTCTGACGCGACAAATCGGCGAGATTCCTCATTGACTCATCATGTTCCTTAGTGATCTTGGCTAGGAAAGCTTGGGCTTTGGCAATGGTCTCTTGAGTCCTAGTAATAGCTTGATCATGACCCTTGACAATTGAAGCAGCGGCTTCCACTTGAAGAACCAGAGACTCGCGGTCTGATTGACCCTTTTCTAAAGAGGCCTTGCAAACATTTGCCCTCTCCCGAGTCTCCCTCTGGAACTTAAGCTGTTCCTCTCTCAGCTTCTGGAAAATGATTTCTACTGTCTCCTATTTATCAGCACTTCTGGCTTTTGACAGAGATTCAGCATGCCTTTGAAGCTGAGTTATCATAAGCCTAAAAGGAGCAGCTCTATCATCTCCACTAATGCTAACAATACCAGTTAGATAAATATTGAGAACATTGGCGATTGAAGCAAAAGGAACCCCCTTTAGTATTTTATCGATACAGCAGTCCAAAAAGTGAAGGAAAGTCTCCACTGTGTCGTTCAGCAAATCATTCTCAAGCATGTTAATCTCTGCATGAGAAGGAGTGATATTGGTTGAGGCAGAAGTAGGTTGATCCGCAACCAAGCTAGTAACAGGAGGAATGGCACCCCTGGAGATTTCTGCGGAGCTACCAATCACAGTCTCCTGAACTACAGCATCAGTTGAAGTAGCCGTGGCCAAAACCGTAGACATGGCAACCGAGGGAACCACTACTTCTGAAGTAGTGACTTTAGCCGTCTCACTCGTTTCAGCTCCCGCGATGGTATTGTCTTGGGACGCCACCTTCGCTCCCATGCACTCTAAGTCCGGAGTCAAAACTGGAGCTAGCAAAAAAAAAGAAGAAGAAGAAAATTGACAGTTAAGTATTATAGTATCATTTGATAAAATAGCATAATTGCTGAAGAAAGAAGATGAAGACCTGAAGGTTGGACACTGGATTCCCCAAGTCCGTACACCTCAGGACCAAACACTTCAGGCCCGTATATTTCGGTCCCAATATCCTCGCTCAAAAAAACATATTTACCATGGTCTGAGGGAGGAGTAGAAGAGCGAAAACTATCACCACTGGCGTCATCATCATCGCCTCATTCATCTTGGTCTTCAGAAGGAGGTGCTGCTTTTGGGGGATCTGATGCGCGAGTCTCCCCAATAATTTGCACTTCATCATCTGTAGTGCCCTGAGCAACAGGAACCACAGAGTCCTCTTGTAAAGCCGAAGGAGCACTAACTTCAACGTCGGCCTGGCCAATAGGAGGAATAGAACCCTCTTGAGTAACAGGAGTAGGATCACTGCAGAGAACAGGTCCTTGACTCCGACGCCTCTTAAGGGAACGGCGAATTAAAGATGAGTCATCTTCCTCCTCCTCGTGTTCCTCAACGAGGGACTCAGAAACCAGAGTGGGTGTTGCAGTTCCTGTCCCAGACAGGGTGCTCTGCAAATCAGTTCTCCGCGGAACAGTAGGCAAGTTGCTAAGACGCCTCAGTCTCTTTCGCTTATGTGAAGATTTCTCGGGAGAAGACTGCGATGGAGGAGAAGTCTTCCTCGACGTCGGATCAGGAGAAGCATCAAGGGAGGAGCCTGAACCGGTGCATCAGTGTTCTCTTCCCTTTGTTCCGATTCATTAGATGTGTTGTCCCCCCTGAAGTCCTCCATCCCTGCGACTTTCGTGCTGCCGGCCTTCTTTTTCTAGGCATACCAGGATCTGATCTCCCGCAGACTGGTATGGTATATGTTGAAATTCTGAGGAGCAGAGTTAGCATCCGCAAACCATTTACAGAAGCAGAAGCTCATACTCGAGTTTGGGGTCTTGAGCGGAAGATCAAATTTGGCTTGAGTTGCACCTGCGATGAAGTGAAACCAAGCTCGAGCTCCCTCAAGAACATTCCCAACAAAACTTAATTCTCTATTGGGATTACCAATGTAAAGCTGATCATACCCAAACTGTCGAGTAAAGCGACTCGGGTAGTAAGGTTCTATATAACAAAGGTTCCCCAAACGAAGGACCAGATGCCCTGGGCGGATGTTTATCAACCACCAGAAACATCCCGAGGATAGAGTAGTAAATTTATCAACACCAGCAGTGTCCGCGAATTCTTCCCCGTATCCAGCATTCGAGAAGTATGGGAAACATCTGAACAACCCAAAAGTTAAAAAATGATGAAGGGTTTTGCGGATCGCGGTCATGTAGCCCCCTTTCCATTGCGACCTCTCGTAGTGCTGCACTTTGGGAGCACTTAAGTCAATCTGCGAGTCTGCAGGACTCATCAACGTAGGGCAATGTAGAACCAGCCAAACCATCAAATAAGTATAAGAGAGTTCTACATGCGGATTAGGAGTCTTGATGACAGGGTCTCCTTTCTTCCTCTGCTCCTTCTTCACATTGCAGAATTTATCAGATATTCTTCTCAATCCGCTTTGGATACTGCATACCATAGCGGGCAACAAACTGAGTCACCTACCCAATGCCAATAGAACGGCTGGGTATACGGCTCCAATGGATATGTTTTCCTGCGAAGGAATAACACACTTTTTTAGCCAAACCAGCAAATAACCCGCAAAGAAGGCAGGGTCAGATAAAGGTTGAAGGGCCTGATAATAAAAACTCTCAAAGGACGTCCCAGCTTTGAAAACGTCCTCGTCAGCTTCGGCAACATAAGCATCTATCTCAAAACTTGCAATTCTTCTCTCAACCTCCTTTTCAGAAACTGGAGGAAGGCGAATGAAATTCAGATTACTCCTAGAAAAATTAGGCAAAAGATATTGTAGCCACTTCTTTGGCTTCAAACTATGGGTGCCCGATGTGTGGGTACATATATGATAACAGTAAGTATCATAAGCCAAAGGGTCCTGAGTCTTCAGCAGATGGAGTTCTTCTCCAGTAGAGACGTACTCTTCATACGGAACGTCTCCCATAAGCAAGCCTGAGACCGCATGCATCTCATGGAGGGCGAAACCCAATTCGTCTTGAGGGCAAAAGATTGTACAAGTATCAGAATTATACAATTCCAATAAAGCAAAGAAATGGAATCTGCTGGCGGGGATGCCATGCTGAACAGCCCTGATGGCGCGATACAGCCCCGCATGATAAAACTGATCTCTAAATGATCGCAGAAAGAAGTTAGTCAAGACCGTCCACTCTCCTTTCGAAGAACAGTGAACCCATCCAGGGGGACGAAAGTTCTGGACGGGAAACTCTCCTTGTGCATTGGTAAAATGGTGCAGGAAAGTCTGCGCGATTATAGAAACCTCGCCTCTGGGAAGATCGTATTTAAGCAATCCCAGCAGCAATCCACGAAAGCTCTTCCTAGTACCACGAAGAAAAGCACCTTGAGCATTGAAGCCCCCCAACAGGATACCGTCTTGTGGCCTGTTTATGTGCCAAACATCCGCCTAGGCACAGAAAGGGACTGAAAGAATAAGAATGGATAAGATCTCTCCATATTGGGGAGAAACAAGTGCGACCTTCAACTTGGCGAAGCCACTTGTAATCGCCATCTTCCAAACCACTGTCGGGCATTGAAATATGATCCCCAAACAAAAAGACAGGTTTGAGCAACGGAGACCGATTATCTCCTTCGAAAGATACATTGGTCCTCAGCTCTCCCAATGTTGAGCGAGAAGGGTGGAGAATCTTGTCTTCTCTCTCTAGGTTATCTGAGGCTGTACAATGGGAAAAGATATGTCCAAATCTGAACTCTTTCTTCCCATCATAGCCGTCAGAATATCCGAAATAATGATCATTTAGCCAAGGATTCAAGGCGCAATCAACTGCAAAAGACATTCAGATTCAGAGGTAAGAAGATAAATGAGAAAAGGACTGCCTTTCGGCTTTTTACCTCCAATCAAGGGTTCCTGCCGAACCACTATCGAGCTAGAAGCAGCTTGAGGATCTCGACGACTCTTGGCAACGGCGTCGGAAGAAGAAGCTTTCTTCGGCATCTTTTGAGGAGGGAGGAAATCTCTCACACAAAGAATCAGATAGAAGATTGAAGACGAGAAGTCTAAGGAGTCCAAACGAAGAACTCAGATTTCAAATTTCTCGAGATAAGGGCAACCTCTCGTAAAGTGAAGGTTATATAGCCGGTGTTTTGACGGCCAAGATCCTTGATAAGACGTGATATCCGGCTTGAATCACGTGGATACCTTTTCATTTAATGCGGCTCAGAAAAATGCCTCGAGTCTGACGCCGTAGAAAAACAACCACCTGCCAGCCTTCCCGCAAAAGCTCGCGACCCTAATACAGAGTCGTTTTCTCCTCAAAAAGCGAAGTTGGCGACCCTATTACAGAGCCGCTTTCTTCTCAAAAAGCGAAGGCTCGCGACCTTAATGCAGAGTCGCGCCCCTTCCGAAGACAATTCGCGACCCTAATACAGAGTCGGTTTCTCCTCAAAAAGCGAGGCTCGCGACCTTAATGCAGAGTCGCGCCCCTTCCGAAGACAAATCGCAACCCTAATACAGAGTCAGTTTCTCCTCAAAAAGCGACACGACCCTAATACAGAGCCGCTTTCTTCTCAAAAAGCGAAGGCTCGCAACCTTAATGCAGAATCGCGCCCCTTTCGAAGACAAATCGTGACCCTAATACAGAGTCGGTTTCTCCTCAAAAAGCGAAGTTCGCGACCCTAATACAGAGCCGCTTTCTTCTCAAAAAGCAACAGTTCGCAACCCTAATACAGAGTCGTTTTCTACTCAAAAATGAAGGCTCGCGCCCCTAATACAGAGACGTGTTCCTTCCAAAGTGAGGGTTTGCGACCCTAATACAGAGTCGTTTTCTACACACAAAAAAAATGAAGGCTCGCGCCCCTAATACAGAATCACGCCCCTTCCGAAGATAGTTTGCGACGCTAATACAGAGTCGTTTTCTACTCAAAAATTAAGGCTCGCACCCCTAATACAGAGACGTGTTTCTTCTGAAGCGAGAGTTCGCGACCCTAATACAGAGTCGTTTTCTACTCAAAAATGAAGGCTCGCACCCCTAATACAGAGACGTGTTCCTTCCAAAACAAGAGTTTGCAACCCCAATACAAAGTCGTCTTCTATTCAAAGATGAAAAGTCACGCCCCTAATACAGAGACGTGTCCCTTCAAAAGCAAGAAGCAGTAGTGGCGCTAATACAGAGTCACAGACTTCAAACAAAAGCAATGGAAGTTCTGATACAGAACAATTATATCCAAAATATTCCGAAACTCCTCAAAGAATCATGAGGGTTTTGGAAACTTTGGAGGGGGTTTTGTCGGTGAAAAATTCTGGAAAACAAAGCAGATCCGCAGATTTAAGGTTAGAAGTTCGCAACTCAACAGATTCGCGAACCTGAAGATTGAGCTTCACGACCCAGACGATAGAACAGATTTGCGAATCTAAAGTTGAGATTCGCGAAACTACCCATAGCTTTCGGGTAGGAGTTTAATACAAAATCACTCGACCCGAATAGCAGAGTTGCCACCTCGGATCGTGAAGCTAACTGCCAAACGAATGCAGCGGCATCACTTCGGTCGTGGGAGCAACCGCCTTATGAATATGGCAGCACTTCTCGAGTAGTGGGAGCTAACAGTCGAGCAAATATGGCGGGACGTTACTCGAAGCCCCCTATAAAAGGCGGGGAGTGAAAGAGACACAGACAGAGACAGAGACAGAGACGGACATCTTCTCCAAGAAGTTACCCCTTGTAATCAAGAGTAAAGAGCCTTTCTTTCTTTTTTCTTTTCTTTAGCCAACTGAGAGAGATTGTACGGAGTGTCAACGGAGAGCAGGATCGTCCTCCATAGCTATCTAGAAACCCAGCCTTAAACAAAGAGGAAAAGCTATCTTGCTAATTTTCTGTAAATGGAAAACCGTCCGATTGTAACCCTTTTATTGAAAAGACTTCGATAAAAAGAGCGTGCAACTTTCATGGCGAACAAAAACAGGACTAGCTATCGACAGCCATCTCCTAACTATCGATAGCGGTCGACTGTAAAGTGAACTCGAGAACTGCTATCGATGGGTCTATTGAAGGGAGTGGCCGTAGTCTCTTTTTATGGGGATTTTTGAAAAGAATTTAGAGTTTCGTTATAAATAGAATTCTTATTAGGGTTTTGTCAGGATATAAATAGTCAATGTAACTCAAATTTTGTAATGAAGAAGAATGATTTATGATTATTTAGAGATTTTTTAGATTCAATATTTAGTTTTTGTACTCATTCATAGAAATCAATAAAAAAAACTCTTTTTCTCTTTATTCATAGCCATGATGAGTGTGAATGGCTAAATTCTTGAGTTGGATAAAATAAAATAACGAAACTTAGGTGATTTACTTGTATGTATTTTTCTATGCTTATTAGTTTAATTGATTTATGTGAATTGATATTTTTTATTCCTGTTATCTTTGAATGTATTTAAATATGATTTTGAGTTTTTGATGTTTAATTATAACAACAACTAAGCCATTTATCCCAAGTACTTGGGGTAAGTTACATGAACCAAAAGAGAATTATGCCAGATTGATCACATTGATAATCCTTCTCCATTCACTTCTATCAAGTAATATCTCCTCATTTAAACCTCTAGAATTCATATATTTTCGTATCACCTACATCCATATTTTCTTTGATCTTTTCTTCGCTCTTTTAACTTGTCCTACATTGATAAGCTCTCATCGTCGAACTGGTACATTTGCAGGCCTACGTTGCACATGACTAAACCATTATAATTGATTTTCTCGCATCTTCTCATTGATTGGGGCTACTCCTATTTTAGCACGAATATCTTTATTTCACACTTTCTCTCTTGTAGTGTTGCTGCATATCCAGAGAAGTATGCGCATCTCTGTTACACTTATCTTCTGCTATTGACGTTTCTTTATAGCCTATATTCCATGCCATAAAATAAAACTGACATAATAATAGTCCTATAAAATATTTCCTTCAATCTTAATGGAATATTATGATCGCGTAAAATTCCCATTGCACTCCTCCATTTCAACCAGCCAGCTTGTATCCTATGGCTGATATCATTATCGATCTCTCCATCATTCTGAATAATAGAATCCAAATATCTAAACTGATTGTTTATTTGTATCTTTTGGTCATTCAGTGTTTCAGTACTATAGGCTATGGTCTGTCGTTTACTAAATTTACACTCCATATAGTCTATTTTAGACCTACTCAATTTAAAACCTCTGGATTTTAATATGTGCCTCCATAAATCTAACTTTGCATTTACTCCTGCTCTTGTCTCATCAACTAAGACAATATCATCAAAAAATAGTATACACCAAGGTATCTCATTCTGAATAGCTCTAATAAGCACATCCATCACTGTAACAAATAAGAACGGGTTCAATCAGATCTTTAATGCAAACCAATTATGATAGAAAAATTACTTATTAGATCACCACATTTTCTAATATTAGCCACTGCTCTATCATATATGTTCTTAATTATGTCAATATACTTGATGACTACTCTTTTATTTATCAATGTCCATCAAAGTATCTCTCGTGGTAGCTTATCATAAGTTTTCTCAAGGCTAATAAATATTATATGCAAATCTCTATTTCTCTCTCGGAAAAGCTTTATAAGTTGACGAACTAAATGAATAGTTTCTATTGTCGATCATCCCGGCATGAATCTAAACTGGTTCTTCGATATTTTAATAGTCTGCCTCAATCTTTGTTCAATTTTTCTTTTTCAAAACTTCATAGTGTGACATATGAGTTTTATTCTACGATACTTAGAACATCTCTGAATATCACCCTTATGCTTATACAGAGCTACTAGGGTACTCTTTATCTATTCATTTGGTATTTTCTTAGTTTGTCATATCTTGTTAAAAATATCTGTCAACCGCCTCACACTCATTCCTCTTAACTATCTCTCATACCTCTATAAGAATCTTATCTGGACGAACAACTTTTTTTTTATTTTATCCTCTTCAAAACCTCTTTTACTTCAGATTATTTTAATTCTATACATAAAACTACGATTCATATTCTCACACTGAATAACAAAATCTCCCAAATCTTGAGTAAAACTATCATTATATAATCTATCAAAATAATCTTTCCATCTTTTTGTAATCTCTTCGTCTCGAAAAGAACCTTCTGATCCTCATCTTTAATACACTTTACAGTGCATAAATATCTAGATGCTTACTTTTTTATTCGAGCAATTCTATATATATCCTTATCAGTCTCTTTATTATCCAATTTCTCGTACACTTGTTTATGTAATTTAGTTTTTACATTTCGACAGTTTTCTTAGCCTCCTTCTTAGTTAGTTTATACATCTCAAAACTTGTTCCATAATTATTCTTCTTCAAATCTCTATAAAAGTCCCGATTGATTTTAATATCATTTTTTACCTCTTCATTCCACCATAATTTGTTCTTACATGGCGGAGTATCGCCCCTCGACTCACCAAATATATATCTTTAATTTCTCTCTTAATGCAGCTAGCATTTTGTTCTATATTACATCAGGATCATCATGGTCCCTCTAATCTATTTCTTGTACTACCTATCTACATATTTTTATTAATTATCTTCTAATTACCACCACTTAATATTAGGATCTATGTTATGTTTAATCTTTCTAAGTTTTTTTCTAATCCGAATATCTAAAATTAAGAGTTTATATTAAGTAACTACACTCTCACCTGGTACTACCTTACAATTGATGCAACTACCTCTATCTACCCTCATAATTAAAAAGAAATCTATTTGGCTCGTACTCGATCTAATTTTAAAAGTAATCAAGTGAGAAACTCTCTTTTTAAATCAAGTATTCACTAAAATCAAATCATAAGATAAAGTAAAATTTAAAATTGAGTTACTCACTTTATTTTTTTTTCCAAAACTAAATCCTCTATGTACACATTCAAATCCATTATGACTAGTTTCTATATACCCATTGAGGTCACTACCAATAAATATTTTCTCTAACTGGTATTCCTTATACTATCTCATCTGGATCCTTCCAAAATTGATATTTACTAGATTCATCAAGTCCTACTTGTGATGCATAGACAGTAGTGATATTAATAATCTCTCTATCTAAAATAAATTTAACTAATAAAATTTTATCACCCTTTCTCTTAAACTCCACTACATCTCCAAATAATGGTTTATCTATGATCACATCTATCCCACTACGATTTCTATCTCTATCTGTATACCAAATTTTATAACTCCAAGACTCTATAACTTTAGTTTTCTCACATACCCACTTAGTCTTATACACGCACAAAATATTAACCCTTCTTCTAAACATAACATCAACTAACTGTGTTAATCTATCTTTAAGGAACCTATGTTCTATGATGCCAACCAAATCCTATATTCATGAGCAAATTTCTTTACTCCCACTCGCTCATTAAGGTGTGGGAACTGATGAGTGCCATATATTACATATTTATAGCCTCTATATTATCTATTTTTGTATTTAAATAATGTTACTCGGGTACTTTTAGTGTGCTTTTCAGATAAACCTATTCCTACAAAGAAATGGTATAAACTCATAACCAGATTAGGAAACCAAGTCCTAAAAAGAGCTAAAAGTGAGCCAGTTACATGATCATGAAGCTGCAGAAGACCTAAGTCAAATATAGTTATTTATATCAAAAGAAAAGGACAAGAATATCATGTAGAAGAAAGTTGAAGCCCAGAGCTCAAAATATTGCCACCATTTAGTGGCAATTGCCGCTAAATAGCGGTACTTTGGGGCCCACTTGTCATGAATTTTTTACAAAGTCTTCAATGTAATTTTTTAGTTACTCACTTGTGCTCAGATTAGAGTTTTGTTCTCCGAGGCCTATATATTGGACGTATCTATGTAAACTAGGATTTTTTATCATGTGATTTTATACTCTTTTTATTTAACAAAATTAGGGTTTACCGAAGAGGTAACGGCCGCAATACCGTGCTCCAGAGGTGCACCATTGTTCAGAAGTTCATTCTTATAAGTTTAATTATTTTATTTACTTTGTAGTATAGCTTTATCTTACTTTCTAGGAAAATAGAATTTTTCATGGCTTTTATAAATAAATATAGGTTTTTGATAATTGGTAGTATGAGTAACTAATTTGCTTTAGACCTTGGATGAAGATGAAATTAATTTAATAGATCTATCATGGATTTATCTCCTCTTCTTACTAAAAAGAAATAAAGTCATAATTTTTCTATAAATAAATAAAAGATAGATTTCATAAATCATAATTCTTTGATAGATTATGCTTAATTCATATTTTGATAATCTATACTTAGATAAGATTTGGAATTCATATTCTTTGTTTTTATTTATAGAATTATTAACAATATTTTTCTATAAATAAATTGAAGAGAATAAACTTGTAAATCTAATTTTTTTGATATGTTATACTTAAGTTTGGTCTTTTGATAGCCTATACTTATATTAGGGTTTGAAGTTTATTTTTTTGCTTTTGTTTATAAGATTATCTATTAGATATAATTTGTTTTATGTAAGATGTTATCTTTAATGATCTATACTTGAACATCACTTGATAGGTCATACTTAGGGTCACTTAATTAAAATTAAATTAAAAAATTACCTTTTTAATGTGTTACTTGATCGTGCATAATTAAAAAGTTAGGAAAAAAAAGATAATTCATTGTTAGGTTATTATTCTAATGGATTCAAATTATTAGGCTAAACTTTAAGACTTAAAACTAATCCTCTCAATTTAGAATATCATACTTAATTTGATAAAACTAAAGAATTAGTAAGAACGCAAAACACCTTAGATTCTCGTGGGAATAACCTATTAAGTGTTACAACCGGCACTTTATGCTTACAGTAGATTTTTCACAGCAAGTTTTTTGGCGTCGCTCATTAAGGAGTGAGAACTCTCTTACATTTGACACCACATTTGGGCACCGATGTGGTGTGTCGCTTCTGAATGACGACCTAGCAATTCTCACATATTTTTTACTAAATTCGGGTTCAGTAGGGAACGCTCCAACGAAATTCATATTTTAGCTCATATTATAATATGTGATAATATTTTAGGCTGGCTGTCACCGGCCTACCACAACCCTACTCCTTTATCCTGGTTTGGGATTGGAAGTGAAAGGACAAATCTTTAAGTACAGTACTGGCTGAGTTAGTCTTTGATGTTTTATTGTTTGACTATATATTTATTGCTTAGTTTTTGTTATGCCATAAGCTCTTTATGCACAGTGTATACTTAGAATTTGAATGTTTATTTTTGTTATTCATATTGCATGTTTAGATAAACTCAAAATTCATATAAGATAAACAGGGAGAAATTAATCAAAGTATTAAGTTTGAACTTTATATATTTTGTACTTTATTGATTTATTTTCGATTGTAGAAAGACCATGTGATCTATGTAACTGAGATAAAAATAAATAAATATATCAAGTAAAATCCTATGCGGGAGTTACATCAATCTGACCAATAATTTTAATGAAAGTAAATTTCCATTTTTAGTTTTAATTTTTAGTTAATAAAAATTCAATCTTTACTTTTCATTTTAGTTTTGTAATTTATTCTTAGTTGTTGACAGGAAAAAAAAATTGATGAGCTGGTCCACATCTGCCAATATCTCAAAAAATCCATTAGAATCAAAGTGCATGGAGATCTTAAATCTGGTCAAATTCAAATCTGATCTAATCAAATCAAACCGGAGATCTCAGATATTCTCCCAAATCTTCCCTTGATCAAATTATGACCAGATTCATTGAACCAAATCAGGTTAAATTAAATCAAATATTTGATGAAGATTACAAAGAGATTTCATTCTTATCTACAAGGCAGGTGATCCACTAAACTTGTGCCTATAAATAGACGTCATGAGGTATTGCGGAGGGCACCTTTGGGGAGACCCAAGGTCAACCATTCGACGCGCTCTCCAGTGCGTGCCGGTCATCCTGCCAAATTGTGCCTAGGCACGTTCATAAAAATTAGCAAACTAGCTGTCATCATGCTGCTAAAAAACCTAGCAAATTGATCGTCGCCATGCTGCCATGATGCGACCATCTCCGTCGGATAGTCAATGGGGTACAAGGTCTACGCCCCATAGCCACATAAAGAGCCCACTACTTTTGTAAAATGAGGGATGATTTATAAATCTCTCTTCTTGTTTTCTATTTTTCTTTTCATTATAATTTTGAGATTATTTTAATCTTTGAAGATTATTATAATATGTGGCAATGAAGAGAACCAGAAAATTTCACCGAAGACAAGATGGCGACCACAGTGGGAGCGCCCTTCTTTAAAAAAGGTGTGGTGCAATCCGACATTCTAGATGGAGCTCTCTCGATTGATCTTGCTGCAGATCCGATGATTTTGGAAGGGAAGGACACTAACTATTGTGTTCTAATCAACATATTTGCCCGAAGGATCCTAGTGAGTCCATCCAACAGGTTCAGCTTAGGGCTAAAACTTGACCGAAGGCTATTGCTGTTGATTCAATATTACTGGACAACTCCTACAATCTCGTTGGTTTGCCACCGTTCCATAATTCAACAAGGTGGAGACTCCTACAATCTCGTTGGTTTGCCACCGTTCCATAATTCAACAAGGTGGAGTTTATTTAGTGTCTATTATGAAGGCAATCAGCCAGTCAGCCCGTGGACTGGTCCATAAAACAAGTTTCCTTGGGGATCCTGATATAAAAAAATTGGTTAATAAATGTTCTTGTTAGATTAACTTAAAAAAAAATTTGATCGGCAGCGCCTCTTCACATCGAATTACTATTGTGATCCTCACCTCTCTTGAGGCCCAAAGTTGGGATCTTTTTGGCCAAAGGCCGGCATCTTGGCATCGATTGAAAAGGTGACGCCGTTCGGTGATCGTGGGCAACAACGTAGGCGCAGTGTTGAACGCCGACATCCTCCTCCATGATGGAGTCCTACACAGAAACCAAGTGCCGTGATGATGTTCGGATGGCCAACATCAACTCCGCCCGCTCAGTCTCTCGCCCATTCAACCTCAGGCTCCGGCAGCGACACCATGGTCCTCTACTTGAAGATGAATGGAGACTGTCACCGCTATCTCGCCGAGTCCGAAACCGGACCGGATCTGTGATCGTAAGGACGCCCAATGCCTTGACTTCGCGTCCGCCACCATCCACCAAACCTCGCACGCCTCGCATCGTCCCTGAAAGCTCTCAACTTCATGACTTTCTCAGTCAGGTTTACCTGCTTCATCATCACGAGCAAGCCTCTCGTCAAGATCCACATGACTGGAGGCCTGGCTAATAGAACTCACTTCGTGCTGTCGGGACATACTCTGGTGGAAATGAATTGAATGTAGTTCATGCCTTTCACATTTTGGTGAAGGAGATATTCATGCAGCATAGGGTTACCTAGATTTGACACCTAAAAGCAGTAATGAATTTAGTCTAGATCCCAACATAGCAAGAGATGAGGAGAGTATTGAACCTGTTTCTCTAGTACTATGGCTGCAAATAGCTGGCTTTCGGCTTGACTTCAGCTTCCACTCATGACATTCTCATGGGTACGATGCTCAATGGAGCTACCATCATGGATGGATAGAGCATTGTTACTGATTGCCGGCAATGAAAGTTGCCCGTAGCCTCAAACTTCTGAGCATCTCGTAGCTGCTAAAATTATGCATCTTGAACGCATTATTATTCTAACTGATCTTATTAAGGAAAGTCTAGTAATTAATCAGCATGATGGTCTTCAACTACGGCATGGAAGATCTAGAAGATGCCATCAAGAATATCGTGAACTATGAGTTCGATGATCTCAATAGGACCGTTGACAAGACTGTCGGCGATCTCAAGAACTGGTCCGGCAGCACGCGAACATATGAAGAGACTTGCCTTGATGAGTTCAACAACAAAGTCGTCTGATGCCATGTTGAGCATGAAGAAGGTGTTGAACCGTACCATTGACGGAGGACGCACTTGACATCGTCCATCAGGTGGGCAAAGAATGGGAACTTCTAAAGGGGCACAACTTTTTTCCTAGTGAGCCCAGATTTCCTAGTGAGCCCAGTTAAAATTTAGAATGAGAAAAAATTTCTTAGTGAGCCCAATTTATTTCCCAAAATATCCTTCCCTCCTATCCTAAATCCTAACTTCCTCTCCTCTCTCTCAACTCAGCCTTCTTCTCCTTCCAACCCTCTCCCACTCCCCCCGCCGCCACCCCCTCCGACGGGACCGTCCGACCCCACCCAGCTCCGGCCGCCTCCACATTCCTCCGCTCCTATCCCCTCCGCCCCAACCCCCTCCGCCCTCACCCGCCTCCGCCCCGACCCCCTCCGCTCTCACCCGCCTCCGCCCGCCCCCAAATTCTCCGACCGTACCCCCTCCGCCCCCACCCGGCTCCGCCCGACCCAAGCTCCCCGCCCGCCCCCACATTCTCCGCCCCTACCCCCTCCCCCCCCCACCCGCCTCCGCCCGGGCCCCCCACCCTCCGCCCGCCCCAACGCGCGCCGCCTCCACCCGCTGCTGCCACACCCCCACTCTCTGTCTCCAGTGTCCGCTGCCACACCCCAACACCTGATTTCATCTCGGTTTTGAATTTTTGAGCTCTACTGTAAGTCTCCTTTAATTTAAATTTAATTTTGTTTTATTTTGTTTATTCTTATATGCTCTGTAACTGTATTGAAAACTGAAAACTTCTTGTATGGTTTGATAATAATTTTCATTCGGGAAATTCTAAACGAATACATTTTTTTTTGTTAATTTTGTTTATTTAATATTTTAGATTAAAGTTATGAGAAAATATAATATTGTAATCGTAATTGTAAAATTTGCGAAACAAATAGTTATTTTCTAATTGTAGGTGTTATATTACAATTTATTAATTAATTTAGAAGTTGAAAATTAATAGATAAAATATTATATTTGTAGCAATTTATACTTTATTACTACTTATTTGCTCATAATTAATTTATTGGTTTGATAAAAAGTTTATATAAATGAAATATCTTTGTGTTACATAGATGGATCCGGCCGAATCTTCTCGCATTCGACCGATGGCCTCGTTAAGGAGGAAGAAAGCAGTATCTCGACCAGAAATCCAACGGCCGATACGAGAGAGAGCAATCGAAGTGGCCGTAGATACTGAAATAAATATAGAAACTCCGAATTTGATGAGATATGATAGTGAAAGACTAGAAGAAGAGAATACTGATGCAGAAGGTTCTGAAGATGATCTTCATGGGTCAAATTACTGGGGTCCAGTTGATTTATCAGTACTGAAGAGTTTCAAGACGCATGTTGCTTTCTTCGTTTTAAAAGATGAGGTAATATTTCCGTTTTAAACCTTAAACTACTCAACTGTGTAAAGTACACGCACATTGAGGAGATGTGGATAAATTGGTATGATCACGTATTGTTTCTGGAGCACCGTGGGTCTATTGCTGACTACCCATCTGATTGCACGTCAGATTATATTTCTTGGTTCTCTAAAGTTTCACAGCGCTTCCTTGGAGTAGCACCAGATGAACCCCCAGCAGAGGAAGGAGCTCCAGCAAGCCGGGCAAATGTCGATGATGAGGTATTAACCATATATCTTCATACTTTATTGTTCAATACGGTTAACCAGTTTTCCTGCTGCTTATTGTTTTTGCGTCCACTAATATAACAGAGATATACTCGCATAGAAGTAATAATCGATCCATTACTTGCGCAAGGGGATAAGGCATTCAAGAAGCGATCTGGAGTGTTATTTACGGCACTTGCGAAGATCAAAGCCGTGCTAACCGGTTGCACTCAGCCAGAAGAACCACCACAAGAGCAGGTGGAGGAACCAACACCAGATGAATCCACTCCTATTGCACCCGATACGGCAATTATGACTCGAACCAGAAGCAGACGTAATCCCCCGAGAAAAACAAGGAGACAATGATCATTGCACGGGTTATGTAATGATATGGATAATGTATGTAACTTGAAGTGGCCGGTGTAAAATTATTTCTTGCAAACTTATCCAGTTATGTTGAATTTATGGTTTTTTCCTACGTAATGATCTCTCTTGTTCGTTTTTTCTCAGTTTAATGTAAACACTATATCATTGTATCAAAGTTGTGTTGAAATATCAATGTATCGGAGTATCCTTGTTCCATTATATCATTATATCGGTTAAATCAATGTGTGTATGTGTATCATTGTATTGCAGTGATTGATGTATCAATGTATCAATGGAACAAGTGATGTGTATCGGTATTTAATTGTATGTTTTCTTGCTTCCTTGCATAAATTCCAATAATAATATACAAATACTTTCATTATAACAAAATAAATGAATTGACGACCTCAACACGAAATGCCAAGTTGATGGCTACTGTTCGGGATGACAGTCCGAACGACATGGGTTTCGTTCGGACTGACAGTCCGAACGAAATCCGTTTGTTCGGACTTACAGTCCGAACAAACGGATTTCGTTCGGACTGACAGTCCGAACGAAACCCGACTGTTCGGACTGACAGTCCGAACAGTCGGGTTTCGTTCGGACTGTCAGTCCGAACGAAACCCATTCCGACTCCGAATCCATTATCTTACCCATCACTTTTGTTTTGATTTCTAATGAAAATACACAAAACAAAGAAAATGATTACGTTTCAAATGGAGAATTAAGAAAATGTTATAAGGAGTTTGAGGATTGAAATGGATTTATTTAGCTAAAAAAAAAAAAAAAAAATTTTACCTGCAGCGCGCGAGTCGGATGGAGGAAGCGGGAGGAAGCGTTAGAGGGAAGAAGGGTAAGTTAGGGATTTATTTTGGATGGCATACTTGTTATTTATATTAAGTTTTTACTGGGCTCACTAGGAAAAAAGTTGTGCCCCTTTAGAAGTTCCCCAAAGAATAGGCTGGGTTTCATGGCAATCATGGGCATGCACACAATGTGCTCAATGATGGGAGTGGTGCTTGTGAGCATTGCAGAATGAGTTATCAGAAAAGCTCTGAATAGGGAGCTTATTGGTCTAAAGCTGCTTAGCTTTGATAAAGAAGGGCCAATTCCCTAATACCAGCCTTGTAAAAAGAGAGAGATTTCCGTTAAATGGGAGTCCTAGCATGGCATTATCACCACATGAAAGGAAAGGCCTCCGAACTCATCATCTAAAAGGAAAGGCCTCCGAGCTCGTCGTCGTTAAAGTGGGAGATCGCCAAAAAGTTCTAGTTTGTACTGTCATGTGGTTGCTTGTGCTGACAGCAGACCCTTGAGGTCCCGAGGAAGATCCAAATAAACAAGAGAGCCCGCGTTTGTCCAGCAATGCTCTTTCTCCTTGTCCTAAAAAAAAAAAATTCCGAGATGAATACATTGACAGCATAATTTTCTTAAAAAAAATCCGAGATAAATGCATTTGCATTGACTATATAATACTCAGATTCTTTTGATAAAAAAAAAAATCTTAAGGGTGATGATATTAATGTTGGCACTGTCCCTGAAGGTGGCGTTCATGTTGCCATTCTCATTGCTGTGGGATAGGTTCTTCAAGGGGCATGAGGAGCTGTATTCGGTTTATGTGCATAGCCTATCCGACTACATGCTCATTGTAATCGAGGATTCTGCTTTCTTCGGCCGCCAACTATGACGACATAACCTTCGATCAACTCCAGACATTTAAGAATGAGTTGCCTCTCCAAGTGAGACAAAGAGCCGAGGACTGATCAACAAGTTTTTTTTGAGCAAAGCATACAAGAACTTCTATTGCTCAAGATGCAATGGGTTAATTCTTGAAGGATTCTTGCAGGTTGTTGCAGCAAGAGGGTGCTGCCTTTCATCTTCCCAATAGAACGAGGGCAGCTTCCAAGGCCTACATTGAAGGCGAGATGGAAGAGGAGGAGCCGATGTTCAATCCGTCATGATTGCATGATTTGTTGCTCAAGGTTGTTAGTTCCGCCTCTCTAGATGCAAAGGCTACGAAGAAGTATTTCGACCATTCCATCATTTTGAGATTGCTGGAGTTGTTTGATTCTGAGGATCCACAATGGAGGGATTGTTTGAGGGCTATATTACATAAGCTCTATGGAAAGTCAATGGCTCACCAGTATTTTGTTCGGAAATTAGTGAGGCACGCAGAAATCAGTGTGGCGCAAATACATCAAGGATTCTGGGTCCTGGTCACATTGTTGGATAATCTTGTTGCATTGGCTCAGCGTTTTTAGATAAGAAGACTAGTTCAGTTAGGATTTAGTCAAGATAAGAAGACTAGTTCAGTTAGGTTTAGAATTAGCCAAGATTAGTTGAATTAGTAATCCTATTGTTATTTGAATTAGTAATCCGATTGGATTGGTTTTTGTACTCCCTATATATATAGATGAAATAATCAAGAGGAAAAGCTGAGCCCTCTTCTAAAAGAAAATCTTTTTCTTCTATTTTTGTTCTTATTCTCTACAATTGGTATCAGAGCCAAAAGGGTTTGGCCAAAAAAAGAAAAAAGAAAGGAGGCGGCTGCTTGAGTTCTTGAGTTGGCCTTGAGAGAGAGAAAGCAAATAATTAGGTGCTTCTGTGTGAATTATTTTGCCGCAGGTGCTGCTGGTGAAATAATTGATTGAAGGGTTGCGGAACAAATAGGTGTTGCTGCTATTTGTTTCTTTTTGCCGAAGGAATCAAAGGGGAGAGTTCGGCCAAAGACAGAAGGAAGGATTCAGGTATTTCCTTTGTGGTTGCGGCAGAAGCAAAGAGGTTCTTTTGAAGTTGCAGCGGAAGAAAAATCTCGTGTTGTATGCCAAAGACCATGCCGCGGAGCATCATGACCAGCGGAATTGACGGGGCTGCCTCGGGTGCGCTGGCGAAGGAAAGCACCGGCGTCTCCCTCCACTACCTGATGCTGACGAATTCGAACTACGCAACTTGGGCTATCAAGATGCGCGTGTACCTACAAGCACAAGGTGTGTGGGACGCCATCCAGCCCGGGACCGACGTGGAGACAAGGAAGGACAAGATGGCACTCGCCGCCATCTATGAAGCTATCCCCGAGGAAAACCTTCTTCTCATAGCGGAGAAGGAGACGGCTAAGGAGGCTTGGGAGACGCTCAAGACAAAGTACGTGGGTGCTGATCGAGTAAAGCAGGCAAAGCTCCAAACTCTAAGGAGTGAGTTTGAAACCCTCCGCATGAAAGAAGCGGAGACGATAGATGACTTCGCCGGGAGGCTGACAGCCATAGTCAGCAAGACCGCCGGCCTCGGCAGCAAGATCGAAGGAAGCACCACCGTTAGGAACTTCTTAGTCGCCGTCCCCAACAAATTCCTACCCATTGTCACATCGATCGAGCAGTTTGCCGATCTGACGACGATTGGTCGCCTCAAGACTTTCGAGGAAAGGATTCGTGGTGCCGATGGCAAGGACGATGAACATCTTCTACTCACGAAGGCGGAGTGGAAGGCTCGCTGGAAGCAGTCCGGTGAGGGTTTTTCATCGAACGCGTCAAAGGGGCGCGGCAAAGGAGCCGGGCGCGGCCAGGGGCGCGGCCAGAGGCGCGGTTCTGGACGCGGCCGTGGCATTGGGCCTGGAGAGGAGAACCGTAATGAAGAGCAAGGTGAGGAGAAGAAGAAGTTCGACCGGAAGAAGGTCAAGTGTTTCAACTGCGGCATTCTCGGGCACTACGCAAGAGAGTGCCGCAAGCCGCGGCAAGAGCGCAAGGAGCAGGTGAATCTTACACAGGCTCAGGACGATGAGCCCACGCTGCTGATGACGCAGGTCTACGCGCTCACGGAAGCCCCGACCGTTGACATCATGCTCAACGAGGTTCACGCGCAAGTGCACCTTGGCCGGGAGAAAGAGTACCACGACGACATCTGGTACTTGGACACCGGGGCTAGCAACCACATGTCCGGGTGCAAAGCGAGTTTTGCCGAGCTGGACTCCAACATAAAGGGCTCGGTGAAGTTTGGAGACGGCTCCGTCTTCGACATTTGTGGACGCGGAACGGTGCTTTTCACTTGTCACAACGGCGAGCACCGTGCGCTGACGGATGTCTACTACATCCCAAGGCTCCGCAGCAACATAGTGAGTCTTGGGCAGCTCGACGAACACGGCTACCAGACGCTCATCGAGGACGGTATGCTGTGGATCCGCGATCGGCAACGGCAGCTACTTGCCAAGGTAAAAAGGACCAAGAACCGCTTGTACATACTTAACCTTGATTTGTCACAGCCTGTGTGCTTGGCGGCAAGGTGCAGTGAAGATGCGTGGCGGTGGCACGCGCGCTACGGACACCTGAATTTTCAGTCCCTCCGTAGGCTGGCGCAACATGGCATGGTTCGTGGGCTGCCACAGATTGATCAGGTGGACCAAATCTGTGACGGCTGCCTTGTGGGCAAGCAACGGCGGACGCCATTCCCGAAGGAGGCGAACTATCGCGCGGAGAACGTGTTGGACCTAGTACATGTCGACTTGTGCGGGCCTATCACGCCGGCTACACCAGGAGGCAAGAAGTATTTCCTACTCTTGGTGGATGATTTCAGCCGCTACATGTGGCTGACACTCTTGGAGTCAAAGGACAAGGCAACGACAACCATCAAGCAGTTCCAGGTGGGAGTTGAGCCTGAAGCTGGCCGCAAGTTGAGGGCCCTTCGCACCGATCGTGGCGGCGAGTTCACGTCCGCGGAGTTTAGCAATTACTACACAGACCACGGCATCAAGTGCTTCCTCACAGCGCCATACTCGCCGCAGCAGAACGGCGTCGTTGAGTGGCCAAATCAGACGGTGGTCGCAATGGCCAGGAGCCTGCTCAAGTCCAAAGGGATGCCAGGAAGGTTTTGGGGTGAGTCTGTCACAACAGCAGTACATATCCTCAACCGCGCGCTAACCCGCAGCGTCGACGGCAAGATGCCTTACGAGGCGTGGTACGGGAGACGTCCGAACGTACACTACTTTCGTACATTTGGGTGTGTTGGACACGTGAAGGTTGTGACGCCAAGCGTAAAGAAGCTGGACGACAGAAGCACGCCCATGGTGCTTATTGGCTACGAGTCCGGCTCCAAAGCCTATCGGATGTATGATCCGGTCGGCAGAAGGGTACAAGTGACCCGGGACGTCGTGTTCAACGAGGAGACAAAATGGGAGTGGGGTGCGTCAGGGGGTGATGAAGAGAGAACTGCTCCTGGTGAGATATTCATCGTAGAGTATACTACCCGTTCTGTCACAGATGATGGTCGTGATGACGTGCCGACACATGGGAGTGACGAAGTGTCGGTACCTGCTTCGCCGAGTCGCACACCTGACAACGAGCCGCTGACCCTCTCTCCAAACGTGCCCACACCGTTGGCAACCCCAGCCGCACCCGATAGCGTGGAATTTGCAACCCCGCCAAGCAATGCTTCGCCCACCTCGGACGGTGCAGTGCCTCGGTACCGCACATTGACAAACATCTACCTGAACACATCCGAGGATGAGCACGAGTACAGCGGGCTGTGTCTCATGGCGGCCGAAGAACCTGGGAATGTTGTAGAAGCCGCAAAGCACAAGTGCTGGCGGCAGGCAATGCAAGAGGAGATAAAATCCATCGAGAAAAATGAGACTTGACATCTCACCGATCTGCCGAGCGGGTGTCAACCCATAGGCCTGAAATGGGTCTACAAGATCAAGAAGGACTTGCATGGTGCTGTGGTGAAGCACAAGGCACGGCTCGTCGCCAAAGGGTACGTGCAACGGCAGGGCGTGGGTTGATTGAGGTCAAGAAAGTGCAAACAAGATTAGGGAGTGATTGTTAGATAATCTTGTTGCATTGGCTCAGCGTTTTTAGATAAGAAGACTAGTTCAGTTAGGATTTAATCAAGATAAGAAGACTAGTTCAGTTAGGTTTAGAATTAGCCAAGATTAGTTGAATTAGTAATTCTATTGTTATTTGAATTAGTAATCCGATTGGATTGGTTTTTGTACTCCCTATATATATAGATGAAATAATCAAGAGGAAAAGCTGAGCCCTCTTCTAAAAGAAAATCTTCTTCTTCTATTTTTGTTCTTATTCTCTACACACATTCCCCCAGCAAATGCTGCAAGTGACCTGAGATGAGCCTGAGGACTTACCAAATGTTGTTAATCCCTAACAAGCACCCAAACTCGAATTCAGAGACTAGAAAGAGAAACTGAGGAGAGGAACAGAATCTATCGGAGGTGCCATCTACCTCCTCTCCCCATTCCCATTTTTTGATCAAATCTATATCTCCATTTGAGAATTGAATCAAGATCAATGGATCGTTTGATCAGCCTCGTCAACAATATACAGAGGGCCAGCACCGTCCTCTGGGATCATGGCGAAAAACGTAGTGGCTCCCTCTGGAAGGCCCTCCCCTCGGCCACTGTCATTGGCGAACAGAACTGCGGCAAGTCCTCAATTCTTGAGAGCATTGGTAGCAGGAATTTCCTCCCTTGTGGATCCAACATTGTGACGAGGAGGCCGTTGGTGTTGCAGCTTCACAAGGCAAATAAAGGAAAAACAGAGTATGGGAGAGTTCGTTCATGCCACCCAAAAAGAAGTTAATTGATTTTGCTGCAATCAAGAAGCAAATCCAGTTCCTTTGATAGGAAAATCAAAATGCTATATATCAAACCATCCTATTCATCTACTCTCCACATGTGAATTTAATATTGGTGGATCTTCCTAGACTCACAAAGGTTCCTATGAAGGGCCAACCCGAGTCAACTGTTGAGGATATTGGAAAAATAACCTGTGCGGAGAACACGAAGCGAATCACTCTCAATACTCAAATGAGAAGGATCAGTATATGAAGCGAAACAGTAAAGCAGTGGCTTTCTGGGTAACAGGTCCGGTGGTTCAACTATGAACAACAAAATGAACAATTACAATGCAACATCTACAACAACATGAACAGTTATAGTGCAACATCTGCTCCCTACAGTCAGAATGCATTGCGTGCAATGCGATAGCAGGCCAGTACAAGTTCATCAGATGCGAGATTATGCTCACACACAACGTGAGGCCTAAGCCTGCATCTGAGTCTAACTCAAGACCACGCCAGCGTAAAGTCATCTAGACGAGAGGCTAAGTCGAGATCAAGCCATCTTAAAGCCAGCCAGACACAAAGCTATCCTTGCAAGTAAAGCGCAGGACTTATTCAGTGCACGAGGCTAAACTAGTGCACAAGTTTAATTCAATGCGTGAGGCTAAACCAGCGTACAAGTTTAAACCTGCGTATAACGCGAGGTTAAATCACAATCCAAAATGTGAGGCTAAGCTCGCTAAAATCATCCAGAATACAAGGTTAGGCCCACATCTGATGAGCAAAGCTAAAATTTAGTTTTGCATAGAATCGTCAAAATACGAGGCTAATTTTTAGTCTCGCACAGAACATCTAAAATGCAAAGCTAAGTTTTAGCCCAATGCGAAGTGCCAAACTATGAAACCAAGACTCAGCCCATGTTGAAGTATCAGAATGCGAGGCTAATACTCAGCTCTGCCTTGCACTGGAAATTTGAAACATCAGACTAACCATAACCTTCATGTAGTCCATGATAAAGATGGAAGTAATTGGACTTCATGATCAGCCAAATGAGGCCTACACAGGGGGTGGGACCCACATCTAGAGAACCTTGCATATAAGGCGAGGTTAAGTCTGAAATAAGAATGCTAGGCTAAAACCCACGTACAATGCGGGTCAAGCCAGCGTAAAACTAGCCAGATGTGAGGCTAAGTCCGCAACTGAAATGAGAGGCTAATTCATTGAGCGAGGCTAAACCAGCACACGAGCCTAACTCAGTGCACGAGGCTAAGCCAGCGCACAAGTCTCAGTGCGCGAGGCTAAGCCAGTGCACAAGTCTAACCCCACATATAATGCAAGATTTAATCATAATCCAAAGTACAAAAGTGAAGACCCTAAAACGCGAGGCTAAACTAGCATGCGTGGATAAATCCAGTGCGTGAGACTAAGCCAGTGCACAAAACTCATTTAGAGTATAGAAGTGAACATAAATTTGAGGCTAAGATTCAGCCCGCTTAGTCTATTACAAAGAAGAAAATAATGTATTACAACATGACGAACTCCATGGACAACCAAATAAGTCTCATGCAGGGGATGGGACCCACATCCAACCAAATAAGGATACGTATGGAGCCAAAACGTAAGGTTATTCTCGCATACAATGCGAAGCTAAGCCAGCGTAAAAATCGCGAGCCTAGTACCTACGAACAATGCGAGGCTATGCTCACAGTTGGAATGTGAAGCTAACTCAGTGTGCGAGATTAAGTCAGCATACATGGATAACCTAGTGCGCGAGGCTAAGCCAGCGCATAAAACCCATTCAAAGTGCAAAAGTGAATAGAAACGCGATGCTATGTCTCAGCTCCACGTATAAGCACCAAAGAGCGAGGCTAACTTGCAGCCCCACATAAAACAGTTAAAACGCGAGGCTAAATCCCGCAATGCAAGGTCATGCCAGTGTAAAACGCGAGGCTAAGCCCACTACAAGAATGTGAAGCAAACTCAGGCGAGGCTAAGGCAGTGTGCATGTATAAATCCAGTGCACGAAACTAAGCCAGTGTGCGACAATCATAGCACGCGAGGCAAAGCCAGTGCACGAAGTTAATCCAAAATGCAAAGCAGTCCAAAATGTGAGGCTAACTCCCAAGCCCACATAAACTTTAAGAATTAGAAGGTTAAGACATGTGCCAAACGATATGCCAAGCAGCAGCCTTGCAGAATATCTGATGAAGAAGGTGGTCAGTTGAATTACAATGCTCATCGTAACCAGTCAAATGTGGCCCACACAGGGGGTGAGACCCACATCCAGTAAACTCCACATACAACGCGATTCTAAGCCAGCGTAAATTCATCTAAATGCAAAGCAATGCTTCCAACCAAAATGTGAAGTTAATTCACTGTGCGAGGCTAAACCAGCGCATGAGTCTAACTCAATGCGCGGGGCTAAGCCAGTAAACAAGTCTAACCCTGCGGATAACGCGAAGTTATATTAGCTCAGTCGCGAGGCTATGCCAGTTTAAAATGCGAGGCTAAGCCCGCAGCTATAAGGCTAAGGTTGCACACTGAACGCAAAGCAAACATCGCGTAACACCATCAAAGACATAAATTTTGCGATTTTATAGTCTTTGCAATGGGTCTATTTTGCAAGAAAATCAGAATTTGTATCAATTTCATAAAAGCAGAGATCAGAGAACCTGTAGGGGATTGGCACATATACAACTCTTTCTCACAGGGGTTGGTGATATATTACAACTCCTGTCTGCTGTAAGGGGTTGAGATACATTAAAACCCTACTTTCTCAGGGACAGTTTGCTAAAATTTGATGCGATTTTCAAAGAACAAGCCTTGTAACTATTCTTTAATGGTGCAAGAAGAAGAGTTGCGGTAGGAGTTGGGGTAGCACTAATATCTCCCCACAAACATGTGATCCCTCTGGGAGTACTCACTTACTAAATCATGCACAATCAATGCAACAGAATACAATGTGCTCTTAATCAACTTCCAAATAGATCAGCAGTTGGGGGTGAAATGTCTTAAGAAAGTTTATCGTCGACCAGATGACTGAAGAGTACGAGATTAATATGAAATCTTTGTGCTTTATCATCAAGTTGCAATCAAAATGACCAACAGGTTAGAAAATTTTCACATCGACCATATGTTGCGACACAAGAATATGTACAAAGGTGCACTCGCGTCACTCATCGCAACTTTGGCGCTGCCACCTGAGTTAAGCAAGCGCGTCACTATCAAGAGCCGCAATCTTCATTGACCTAAAACAATATTGGAGGCAGACAAAATGCACCATATTGGATCACGTCTTGAGCCCCTAGACTGGCACTCTTCATTCGTAAATTATGTGCCATATGATATACTTCCGAAAGTTCCGAAGGAAGCGGGCTCAGTAAAGAAGGCAATTAAAATCTACTGAGATCCAGTGCTACAAACTCTATACTGCAAATCACAGGATGATAGCTTTGCAACCTCTCAAAAAGGAAAGCTCAAGAAAAACTTGCAGGGCCCACCAGGCAGGGCCAAAAACTACGGATTCGCATAAGAAGAATCAGCTATTTTTGTGCAGATGCCATGGCATATGCAAAGCATTGCACACCCACCAATTCCAATAGCAAATCCAATTATATCAAGTATGCATCTCAAAAGCGTTCAATAAGAAAGTTAAAACGAAGAACTTTCAAAGAAAGAGACTTGGTCTTAGTTATCAAAAGACCAATAATCCCGACCCACAAAACTAAGAAAAAATTCGAAGCCAAGTGAGAAGGACCTTTTGTAGTAGAAACCATCTACTCAAATGGAGCCTATCACCTGATCAATCAAGACGGTGACAGAATAATGATGCCGATCAATGGCAAATTCTTGAAGAAATACTACAAGTACCTACCTTAAAAAAAAACAGAAAGGGAAGGCTAATGAATCCACCGCCCAATGCTGTCAAAAGTAATGGGAAGAGGAATCAAAAATTTCTCGCCAACCCTATCATACTGGGGGTAAGAGTATGAAACTATTGCCTGTTCGCAGCAGAAATTCTTTGCCGTCCTCCCATTGAATTAACTTAAATTACAATAGAAGTAAACAAGATAAAAAGAACAAACGAGAGGATTTTATATTTCAATCTCTCTCTTTTACAATAATTTGTGTGGGATCTGTGGCGATGGGATCTATAGTAGTTGTTTTGAACGATCTGACGTCGAACTCTTCTCTCTTGAAGGTATCGGTCGACTGTAGACGATCTTCTCCGGTCTTTCCCGAACTCAAGGCTCTGTGCGTAACTTGAATTCTCTAAGAACCGAAAGGAAGAAGAAGAATACCCCTGACTTCAAGGCTCTCTCGCATACTTGAATTGTCAAAGGCTCCAAAAAGAAGAAGACCACTAGGGTTTCACCAGGAAGGTATTTATATCCCCAGGTTAATTTGAGAGTTTCTATCTAAATAGAATTCCCTCTCATCAAGGATTCCAATCAAATCTTTAATATTGATTTAAATCTCTTGATTTAGAGTTCTGATTGGACTTGATTTAGGATTTGAATAAGTCCAAATCATAATCTCAATCAATTTGAGATTCTGATTATCTGCTCACGCGGAGCAAACCGCATCAAAACACGGCGCTAAATAACCAGAATGTGGAGCTAACGCGGAGCTATTGATCATCTCCATGTTTCAGTCAAACGCGAGGCTAATACTAGCCAAACGCGGAATCAACGCGGAGTTATTAAACATCTCCGCGTTTTCTTCAAACGCAAGGCTAATATAGCCAACCGCGGAGCTACTGAATTAGCTCCGCGTTCTGTTGTGAAAAATCCTTTTTAACTTAGAAATTTTCACTGCCAACGGAACCCCCTCCAAAATTTTCACAATGGCTTAGAACTTAGCAGATTTTGAAATACTTTGGATATTTAAACTGAAACGCGGAGTTAGAATACCAAGTCTATCTCGCGTTATGCTCGCTTACGCCCAGCTAATAGCTTATTTTTCAGTGGAATGAGTAATTGTTTCATTAATTACTCTGAATTTCCACGCCGAATACCAAGCGACGGATCATCCTGTTTAAATAGAGGCTTTGACTCATCTTCTTCTTCATTTTGAGAAGTTAGAAAATTCAGAGCTCTGGCAACTGAGCGAGCGATGTCGACGAACGATCTTCAATTGATCTCCGTTCGATTCTCCATAGACTTTCATCATTAGGATGTCGTTCCAGAAGAGTACAGCTTCATGCACGGCGGTCGGCGCTAATGGCGATGGCAACGGCCGTGGAAGTAGACACAATGGCATATCAATCCATGCTGTGATTATTGAAGGTAAAAACCTTAACTTTTTGGTTTCCTTAGAACCATTTTGGGATGTTTTGGCTGGGTTTTAACCAGCCAATTGTTTACTTCATCGACGAGATAGCCGTTCTCCGGCTGTAAGGCCTAAAGGAGAAGGAGAAGACAGAGAGGAACTCTGGTCTTTCTCTACGTGAAGTTATCGCGTCATCCCTGCAGTGAAAACGCGGGGCTATTTTGATCAACAGTCGCGTTGAAACGCGAAGTTATTAAAGAAAAGGAAACGGCAGAGAGAAACTCTGTTCTTCCTTTACGCGAAGTTATCGCGTCATCCTCTGCGTTTTGAAATGCGAGGCTATTTCCTCAGCTGCACGCGGAGTTTAGTTTAGCTCCGCGTTTTTATACTTAGAAGATTTTTCGAGTTTTGTCTAACTCTTGATTCTCCTTTTGCAGTAAAGTACTTGAACCAGATCCTTCTTGAAGAGGAGTGCATGTGGCTTTACCAGTCTTCGTCAACAAAAGTAACTCTAAGGAAGCCAGAAGCATGTGCTTTACAACATAGTTTCAAGCCAGAAGCCAGAAGCATGTGCAGGTTTCAAGCCCTGGCTCCAAAAGATAAACTTTTGAAGGGGTTACAAAAACCCTGCGGCAGCTCATTAAGTTTTCTTGAGGACCGTTTCTGTTAGATGACAATCTCTGTAAGGGCTTGCAGCACTTCAAATTCAACTTGTGCACCTTCTTTAGGATTCTTATAGCAGTATTTTTAGATAATCCACTAAGAACTTTAAACAGATCATAGTTGGCATTTGCAGAGGAAATCTCTTGTATGTGAACTCTGGAATTGAACTTCACCCCGCGGAGAAATCTCGCCGTTAGGTTATTGATGAGTCGATGAATTTGTAGAAGCTTTTGGGAGAGTTACAACTCCCTCTTTGTAATCTCTTCTTTTATGAATAAAGAGCAAATTATTTTCTTCTCTATCTGTCAGCTTCAAGAATCTTGCTTACTCAACAAATAGATGGTTTATAATTTTGGTAAAATAATCTAAGGCTCATTTGCGTAACTTAGACTACTAATACCCAAATGATCGGATAAGGATCATCTTAACTTAGATGGAAGCGCCTAATTGCACTCGCCAAAAATCCAAGTTCTTCATAAGAACGCAAAGCTAAGGCACCGGGTTATCCTCGCGTTTTGCATAGTTGCGCGAGGTTAATAACTTCGCGTTTTCCATCATCACGCGAAGCTAATTAACTTCGCATTTTGGAGAGTAACTGATCAGTCTTTTTCTTCGAAATTCGCGCCGAATACCAAGAGGCGGTTTAACTCATTTAAAATAAAGTCTCTATTCCTTATCCTTCTCACTTCACTTGAGAATTTTCCAGAAACTTAGAGATTCAAGCGACCCGACCGTTTTGGCTTTGCTGGTGGTTCTGATCCATCAACTCAATTTCGCTTCACCACCATTCTGGCCGCATACAAACCTGACTCGAGAGGGTGCAAGAAAAAGTTGATCAAATATCATCCTACTACTGCACGTGAGATTATCACTGATGCAGCCTTCGAAGATGTGAATAGAGAAGCATTAGAAAAACCCGCATTTCTCTTCGGGGATCAGATGGAGCAATCAAACAAGATCCTCTTTGAACAGGATTGTATGTGGCTCTATAACTATGGCAAAGCTTTAATGTTTCTGCCTGAAATGGATCGTAGTTACCCTCTGATCTACCTTCAGAGGTTGGCGATGCCTCGTGAGTTAAAGTGGGGACTATCTCAAGAAAAGGATGGCGTCCCAACAGGCAAATTGGGCGCACAGGGGGCTTATCAAGATGGCCCCACTAGATACATTACTGGTTTGCTTCCAGGCCGTTTTGGGAAGGAGCTCCCAGTAGGAGAGGTTCCATTCCGCGCAAGAACTTTCTTAAGTGAGTTCCTGGCGAAAAAAGGTCAATACCCGGCTAGCGACTTTAGGATGCTTGGCTGGGTTTACTCCTCTGGCAACATGTGGTGGGCCCACCTTGTCTAGTACATGTTGGATTCCCATGAACCCATTCTGAAGGAGATTGGCCTGTACAAGGCCATTAGGAATATTCAATTCGGGTTCCCTCAGAGTGCTTACCATTTATTCTGCTTTCTTGAGATGTACAACCCCGAGACCTGCACTCTTTTTACGCCAGTAGGTGAGCTAGGGTTTGCTCTCCACGAAATGTTTGAGGTATCTGGGCTCTCAATGGGCGAAGTCCCCTACGAGGAGTGTATCCCCACTACCGAGGAATTGAACATGTTGCTGGCGAAGGATGAGCGCATTTATGCTATATATTGGGATATGATGTGCCACTACCGCATATGTGCTGACTTAGCAAGTGTGCGTAACCAAGGTATCAGCCACAAGAAATGGGCCGATTACCTCTTTGCCAACTTGAACTCTAAGGATAGTTCAACAACTGTTCATGGCCATGCTCCGGTCTATATCACAGAGATCGATCGCCGTATTGCCAAGACCCGGCTGATGTTTTATACGACTGATTCCAATGAAGGTGGATTCAGTCCTGGTATCTCTTTCAAGAGCTACCACTATCAGGCTCAGTCCCCAGTATCTAACTGAGGCCTTATTGCTGGGTTCTTGATGTTGTGGCTGAAGAGATGTGCAGTGCCATCATTACCAAAAGAGGCAATCGCGATGACTGTGGTCTATCCAGCAGTCCTCCTCGCATATGGCCGACCTTTCGGACTTCTTCCCGCCATGGTGTGCAATCTACAGCATGGATTGCGAACACTCTGTGGTGACTTCATCCCTGCTGATAAAGGCAAGAGGAAAGGGAAAGGAAAATCGAAAGAGGTTGCCTTGGTGAAGACTCCGAACCCTAGGGTGGAGCTTCCTTATACTTATCTGATGGCATGGCTTGTTATGCACTGCCCGTCTCTAATGAGTGCTGCTTCACGCCGCTCTGGTGACAAGTGTTGCTTATTGGAGCTATACGAGCGCTGTTCATGGAAGCATTACTATATGTCTCAAATCCGGAAGACTCTCCGGCACCATCAAAATTATGAGATCTTTCGGTGCTACCCCGATTTCCCTGATGGAGAATACGGGCTGAAGTTGAGGGATATTGCAGGAGTAGATAATTTCACTGCCTTATCCTCAGGAGCGTTTTGGTGGCTTCTCAATATCCGGCCGGGGCATCTGGTGTACCGTCAAGACAGTAAATGTCTTATTGAACCATACATCCCGAGTCGCTTTGCTCGCCAATTTGGATATTCCCAACTTTATGTGGGCAATCCAAACAAGAATTTGGCCTATGAGGGAAATCTGTATGATGGTGCCCATGGCTGGTTTCATTTTGTAGCTGGTGGGACCAGAGCTGAATTCGCCCTGCCCTAAGAGTTGCCAGAATTGGCCATGACTCTCAATTTTTGCACATGGTATAGCGTTGCTAATACTGACGTGCCTCATTTCTCGATCAACCGAAGTTGTTGCAAGGAGATTGAGGCTTTCTACATTAGTCGCCAAGGTGCTTTCAGAGTTAGAGTAAAAGGAATGGATGAATTCCTTGGCGCCGCAGCCGAACCATCAGATGTCAGCGAGTCTGGTGATGATGATGATAATAATGACGACTATAAGCCTGATGCTGGAGGTGCTCCCCAACCTGTCCTCATTCGTCCCTGGAGCCCGATCCCAAAATGTCGCGGTACCTTAAAGAAAGGACCTGCCAAAAAGAAGCCGAAGTTGGCTCCGGGAACTCTAATAGCCCCCCAAGAAGTGGCTATTAAGTTTGCTTCGGATCTGCTGGCTTCAACTCTACCTCCAGCGCCGGTAGGGGAGAGTGGACCCGTTGGGGCTTCAAGTGCTTCCGAGGTTTCGGCTCCTCCAACCGCAGAACATGTTGAACACCATACTGCGCAACCACTTGGTAGTGAGACGGGTACACTTCTGAAGACGACAGCGGTTCCGCCCTCAAGTCCGACAGCTGGACTTGTATCTCCTGGTATGGTTCTCTCAGATTTTGTATCCTGTCTTCTATTTATTATTATTTTTTTATTCGTATGTATGCAATCCTCTTTATCTTGCTTTTCTGAGGTACAGGTGGCCACGCCCTCTCGCCGATGCATTTGACTACCAAAGGGGAGTCCGAGGAGAGAGTAGACTATTCAGGCACCACTGGCTCAGTGGGTGGATTAAGTAGTTCTGCTAATGAATTTAATGCGGACTACTTTGTGACAACTCCTCCTTCTGTTTTCCTTCTTCGATTCCCCCAATTGATGAACTTGGGAGCGATGACAGGACAGAGTTGATTGTTGCAGCCGCGGCAAGAGAAGCTACTCCGTCCCCGAGTTTGCCGTCTCCGACACCAAATGTCTGTTCTGACGAAACTTTTCTAGTAATTGTCGGTGTGCCTTCTGCTCCTCAGCCAGCAATATTAACGCCTTCTACCATAATGGCTGTTGAAACACCTGTAACTCCTCCAGCTCCAAGTTCTAGCAGGGGCTGAGGAGAACTTGAAGTTCTCCTTTGAAGCTACTTCTATCACCGGAGGAGCTTCTGGTGGAAATACTCCCTCATCCTCTCCTGTCAGTGGCGCTGCCAGGGTGACTTGTACCGGCGATACTCCTCCTCGAGTTCCTAGTTCCGCTTCATCTGCGTTGGCCTTACTGGCCCCGCATATCATGAACCTGGTGCAAGGACGGGCTCCTTCTTCTTCAATTCCAACGGATACCGCTCCTCCTTCAGCAACATCTTCTTTAGCGCTGCCTGCTTTAAATGCAGACACCGTGGATCCTTTTGAGGAACTCTTCAACTACAGTGTTAATAATTTTATGTGGTTGCTAAGAAGATGTATCGAGATGATTTCCGACGGACTAGATTTCTTTAGTCTCGGCCGTCGGATGTTATCCCGCTATTTGGATAATATTGAAAGAGTAGGGGGACATGACCGAGCAGCTCCCTACCAGGCCCGTTTTAGAGCTTTAGAAGAGCATGTAAACATACTCAACACAGTTCGCCAAGCGGATGTTGAGACGATTACTGGGATCGAGTGGGCTCGTCTTCGGGTGGAGTTGGTGGCTCGTCAAGAGGAATTGAGGCACCAAGAAGAAGAATGGTCTCGAGCGTTGGTGGAGTTCCAGGCTAGTCGGGAATCCATTCTTAGGGGTTTGGAGTTGGTGAACTCTGAGATTGAGGGGAGTCAGGCTGCCATTCTCAACGCCCAGGAGACCATTGCTAACGTTCGGGCTATCTTAGTAGCCAACGAGCTTCAATTAGGGGAAGCCGTTAAGAAGCGGGAAGCGCTGACCCTTCAACGGGAGCAAGTTGATCAGGAGGAGACAATAAGAAGCCATACTATGGAAGAGTCTCGTCAGCATCTAACCCAGCAAATTGCAATGAATGATGATGACTTACTCCGGTAGGCTCAACACTCTTTAGAAGCAACTCGTCGTCGAGTGGTTGACGAAGCGATGAATAAGTTAAAGCATCTAGGAGATCCATAGTTTTCTTTTACTCTTTTATTGCTCATTCCTTTTTGTAAGAACTTGTAATAAATAGAGAACTTTTTGTAGCTTCATTCTCCATAAATGAATAAAGGTAATCTTTCTGATTCTTTTACCTGTTGGCTACCAACTTTGCTTGCATAACAGATAACTTATCATCAAAAGATTCAGTTGTTCTGGGTAAGTGGTTCAAGGCTCATTGGCGTATCTTGAATGAAGATGGGAATAATCCAAATCATACTGTCAGAGGTAAAAGTTTAACATGACAGGTCCATGGGATTTTTAGCAAACCCCCAGCTATCAACGGATTTGATTAGCCTTTACCAATTGCCGTTTGCATTGGGCTAGCCATGCTATTCCCCTCAGCATGGTGAGTTGTCGAGGAATTGATTTCCTCTCTCCATTGTCTTTAATCAGTATTGGGTAATTGATTTCATACTTTTACCCCCAGTATGATAGGGTTGGCGAGGAGTTTGATCTCCTCTTCCCGCCGCTATAATAGCATTGGGCAAGTGGAGGCGGTCCAAGAGTCAATGGTGAAACTTTGAACTTGGCACACCACGATGATCTGGTCAGGATTCATCAAATTTAGGTCAGAGGCGCCCATTTGCGCATGCCTAAGAAAAAGACTGGAGGCGGTTCAAACTTGAGAACCGGACACACCAGCTTTTAGGTTAGAGGCGCTCAAGTGCGCATGCCTAAGAAAAAGACTGGAGGCGGTTCAAACTTGAGAACTGGGCACACCAGATTTTAGGTCAGAGGCGCTCAATTGCGCATGCCTAAGAAGAAGACTGGAGGCGGTTCAAACTTGAGAACCGGGCACACCAGGTTTTAGGTCAGAGGCTCCCATTTGCGCATGCCTAGGAAGGGGATTGGAGGCGGTTCATAACTTGAACTGGGCACACCAGGTTTTAGGTCAGAGGCGCCCATTTGCGCATGCCTAAGAAGAAGACTGGAGGCGGTTCAAACTTGAGAACCAGGCACACCAGGTTTTAGGTCAGAGGCGCTCAATTGCGCATACCTAAGAAAAAGACTGGAGGCGGTTCAAACTTGAGAACCGGGCACACCAGGTTTTAGGTCAGAGGCGCTCAATTGCACATGCCTAAGAAGGGGATTGGAGGTGGTTCATAACTTGAACTGGGCACACCAGGTTTTAGGTCAGAGGCATGCCTAATAAAAAGACTGGAGGCGGTTCAAACTTGAGAACTAGACACACCAGATTTTAGGTCAGATGCACTCAATTGCGCATGCCTAAGAAGAAGACTGGAGGCGGTTCAAACTTGAGAACCGGGCACACCAGGTTTTAGGTCAGAGGCGCCCATTTGCGCATGCCTAGGAAGGGGATTGGAGGCGGTTCATAACTTGAACTGGGCACACCAGGTTTTAGGTCAGAGGCGCCCATTTGCGCATGCCTAAGAAGAAGACTGGAGGTGGTTCATAACTTGAGAACCGGGCACACCAGGTTTTAGGTCAGAGGCGCTCAATTGCGCATGCTTAAGAAGGGGATTGGAGGCGGTTCATAACTTGAACTGGGCACACCAGGTTTTAGGTCAGAGGCGCTCAATTGCGCATGCCTTAGAAAAATACTGGAGGCGGTTCATAACTTGAGAACCGGGCACACCAGGTTTTAGGTCAGAGGCGCTCAATTGCGCATGCCTAAGAAAAATACTGGAGGCGGTTCATAACTTGAGAACCGGGCACACCAGGTTTTAGGTCAGAGGTGCTCAATTGCGCATGCCGAAGAAAATAGTGGAGGCGGTTCATAACTTGAGAACCGGGCACACCAGGTTTTAGGTCAGAGGCGCTCAATTGCGCATGCCTAAGAAAAATTCCAAGTGCTCATCTGCTTAACTTGAACAAGTGGAGTCGCGTACTTCTAGGGATACTAAGCATAGTATTTCTTCAGAAACTTGCCGTTGATGGGCATCATCATCCTATCGCCATTCTGATTCACTAAGCGGTAGGCTCCACTGGAGTATACAGTCTCCATGATGAACGGTCCCTCCCACTTGGGTTCAAATTTACCCTTAGTCTTGTGGGTTAGCACCATCCACCTCTTAACAGCCAGAACCAAGTCTCCTTATTTAAAGGTCCTTGGTTTAACGTTCTTATTGAACGTTCGTGAGATTCGGGCTTGATACAACTCAATCCATTGTTGGGCCCTGAGACGCTTTTCATTCAACGCCTCTAGTTCTCGCAGTCTTTGTTGATGGCGCTCTTCTGTCGTCATCTTTGTGGCTAAGGCCACTCTTAGTGATGGAATCTGGATTTCGAGGGGCAAGACGGCCTCGCTTCCATAGACCAAAGAGAATGGAGTAGCTTTTGTCGGGGTGCGAACGGTGGTGCGATAAGCCCACAAACATTCTCCCAGCTTTTCATCCCAGTCTCGTTTATTGGAAGAGACGAACTTCCGAAGGAGTTTAATAATCGTCTTGTTAAAGGCTTTGGCTAATCCATTTGCCGCAGGGTTATATGGTGTTGAAGCGATGTCCTTGATTCTGAATTTGTCACAGAATCTCGAAAACCTCTCGCTAACGAATTGCGGTCCATTATCGTGGATGATCCTTCGAGGGATGCCAAAACGGTAAATAACATGATGCTTAATGAACTTAATCATATCTGTTGTTTTTACCTCTCTCATGGGCACAGCTTCGGCCCATCTTGAAAAATAATCAGTTATCGCAAGGATAAACCGATGTCCTCTGAATGACGGGGGAGTTATAGGCCCCACAATATCCATTCCCCATGCCTCAAACGGCCAACTAGCAACGGTACTGCGCAAGTATTCTGGGGGTTGGTGGATGAAGTTAGCATGTATCTGACATGCATGGCACCGTTTAGCATATGCCATTGCTTCCGTAATCATATTCGGCCAGTAGTATCCCAGCCTTCTTATGTGGTCTCCGAGTTTTGGACCTGGCTGATGAGCTCCACATACTCTATCATGTGTTTCTCTCAGCACTTCTTTTGCTTCTGCTTTTGATATGCAGCGCAGTAGCAGACTATCTCTTGACTTCCTATACAAAGTCTGAAGCTTATAGTCATAATAAAATCTCTGGGCCTTCCTCTTTATCGAGGTGGCTTCCTTTGGATCTTCTGGTAATATCCCATATAAAGCATAATCCACAGACGGAAATCGCCAATCACGGCTTTCTAACTTTAAGCCTGTCTGGCATACCTCTTCGGCTTGAGACACCGCGTCTGGGTGGAGGAGTTCTCTGCTACCAATGGTGATGCTTTAAGCTTCACCTGGCGGGATTGCCAGTGTTGCGGCTAATGTGGCAAGAGCATCTGCATAAACGTTCTCATTTCGAGATATGTGATATATGTAAAACTGTTCAAAATATCCTGCTAGCTCAATAGCTAGCTGATGATAGGGGATGAGGGTTTCATGTCTGACTTCATACTCACCCGTCATCTGATTGACGATGAGCTTAGAGTCTCCATATGCCTCTAGATGGTTCACCCCCAGTTGTAGAGCTATTTTCAAGCCGATAATGAGCGCGTTATATTCCGCCACATTATTCGTGCACGGTTCTGTTAATGAGTAACCGTTAGGCAGTATATGTTTATGTGGGGATATAAGCACAACCCCCACTCCAGCAACAGATCGTCTGGCAGCACCATCAAAGAACATCTGCCATGGTTGTTCTTTGCTAACTGTGTTGACCTCTGACGTCTGTTTGGATTTGGACCAAATTGGATGGTCTGCTAGAAAATCGGCGATTGCCTGTCCTTTCATTGCCTTTTGAGGAATGAAGTGTATGTCATATGGCGACAGTAGTAGAGCCCATTTTGCTAACCGGCCATTTAAGGATCCCGGTTTGATCATCAAAATTTTCAGGGGATTGACCCGTGATATGACATGGATCGTTTGCCGTGAAAGATAATGCCGCATTTTCTGAACAGCGAACACTAAGGCTAAACACTCTTTTTCGATCGGGGTATACCGACGCTCGGCTCCGATCATTGTCCTGCTTAAATAATAGAGGGTGTGTTCATGGCCGTGCTCATTATATTGAGCAAGTAATGCTCCTAACGCATCATCCATGGCCCTTACATATATAAGGAAGGGCTGCCCAGGGATCGGTGCCATAAGAACAGGAGGCTTAGTAAGGTACTCTTTGAGGTCATCAAAAGCTTGTTGACATACCTCATCCCATACGAAAGACACCCCCTTTTCATAAGTTTGGAGAATGGCTGGCATCGTCCAGATAGGTTGGAAATGAATCGTCAAATATAGGCGAGCTTTCCTTGTAACCCCCTTAATTCTTTAAGGTTGTGGCGAGGTAGCATTTCCCTAATCGCTTTTATCTTTTCAGGTCGAGGAAAATTCCTTTTGAAGTTATTATGAACCCAAGGAATTTCCCACTGGACACCCCCATAAATGACTTAGTGGGATTCATCTTCAAATGATGTTTCCGCATAAGATCAAAGACCACTCTAAAATCATGAAGATGATCTTCTTTGCCTTTACTTTTGACCGCTAAGTCATCCACATAGCACTCCACTGTTTTGCGCAGGTGTTCTTTGAATATGACACTCATCGCGCATTGGTAGGTGGCACCTGCGTTCTTCAATCCGAACGGCATCACCGTATAACAGTATACCCCTAGCGGCGTTCTGAAAGCTGTATGCTTTTCATCATCCGAGTGCATTTTAATTAGGTTATAACCTGAGAAGCCATCCATAAAGGACATCCTCTCATAACCACAGGTATTATCAATCATCACGTCAGTGATGGGAAGTAGAAACTCATCCTTAGGATATGCAGCGTTCAGATCTCAAAAATCGATGCATATCCGAATTTTGCCGTTCTTCTTACGAACTGGCACTATGTTAGCCACCCAATCAGGATGTTGCTCCTTACGGATGAATCCGGATTTTATAAGTTTGTTGACCTCAGCAACTATTGCCTCTATCAATTCCGGTCGAAAACGCCTTTGCTGTTGTTTGACGGGCTTGACGTCTTCTTTAATATTTAACCGGTGTGTGGCAATTTGAGGGTCAAGTCCGGGCATGTCTTCGTAACTCCATACGAACACGTCTATATACTCTTTGATAATAGATATAAGTTCCTCCTTTTCCAAGGGAGTTAGCGTGTCACTTATGAAGATGGGCTTCGGGTTTTCCTCCGTTCCCATGTTGACTTGTATTAATCTGTCTTCCGTGGGCGGGTCGCGCTGTTCAAAGCGGACATCCAGGAGAGTGTCCATATGCTTGGCCCATGAATCATCTTGGACATCAATTGGTTCCTCGTCGCTTTCTGGTTCGGCTGAAACCATATTGGCTACCAAAGATTGAAACCAAGCACCGGTACTTATGTCTGAATCATGGCCGGGTGAAGATGTATCTTCTTTGGCCGAAGAACTCTCTTCATCTTCAGATGGTGATGAGGGGGAAGTAGATATATAACCCAACCCCCTGCGAGTCTTTTGATAATAGTCTGGGCTCTTTCCTCTTGGTCTAAATGAGGGTATAAGATTCCGTCGCCCTTTTCCAAAGTTTAACCCCGGTTTCTGGGTAAAATTATAACCCATTTTCTCCATCATTTGCCGGGATTTCTGTTCATATAAGTGAAATTGAGGTGATGTTTGTTCATCACTTTCACTGTTTTGTCTTTGTCGAGGTGACATAATTACCCTGCCGAACATGATCGGCTTTTGGAATTTTTGTCGAGAAGGCACTTCGAAGTAGTGACCTTTTCCCTTAATTATTTTAGACTGAGAGAGGAGGGATGACCTAAGTGGCAAATGGTATGCTGCCAGAACTTCAAGTTCGGATAGGTCATCCACTTCAGTGGAAGTACAAGAGGGTTCAGATTCATTAGCTACAGCATGCTCGTAGACTAACTTTATGTTTTCATTTATAATCCATTCTTCCTCTATTACATTAGCTATATCAAGACTCAAATTAAAATCTAAGTGAGGGTTGATTTCATAATCACCCCCGTCGTCTTCTTCAGAAAGTTCGTATTCAGTATCGGCTTCATTACCGCCTTCATCATGCTTTGGAGGCTTGCTAGGATCATTGTTAGAGGCTTCATGGGCTGGCTTATAGAGTGCAACATCTGTGAAGTAATTCTCCAGCCCTTTGAATGGTTGCTTATCTGCAACAAGTGTCCGGACTTCTCCTTCCTCATCACAATATTTCATGCATTGGTGAAGAGGCGACGGGACTATCATGTGAGCGTGGATCCAAGGTCGTCCCAGTAAAATATTGTAGGAGGTATCAGCATCAATAACGTAGCATGTGACCTCCATTCTCAAGTCTCCAATTTGACACCGCAATCGGATCTTACCAAGAGGATGGCTGTTATTAGCGTTAAATCCGTAAATAGTGGTGTTTGTAGGCGTCAAGCGATGAAGGGAAATCCCCAATAGCTGCATCAATCTTCTGGGCACGACACTGAGTGCAGAACCCGGATCAATTTGAATGCGGTCCACCTTTGTAGACCCAACATACCCGGTGAAATATAAAGGCCTGTTATGCTTTATATTCCTCACCTGCATGTCTTCTGGAGTGAAAACGATTTGCGGGACTTGCCTCCTCACCTGATAACAGTGGAGGCAAGAGTCCTGTTCTTCGATGGCCGGCTCGACAATCTGAGCTAGGAATGACTCAGAGTCTGCCAAGGCCTCTCTCAACGCCTCACGAGTTGACTTTGACAATCGAAGCAACTCATATATTGTGACTCATGCTGGGATGTTAGCCAGCTGAGCTATTATGTCAAATTTGAAGGTAGTCTCCTTGGTTCCTTCATCTCTAATAGGATTCTTCTAGAAACGAAGTCCTTTCTACTTTGCGGGTTTCGCAAGTTCCGCATATATATCTTTTCGATCTACTCTGGTGTAGTCCTTGAGATATGTTTTCCCAGATCAAGTACCGGAAGGGCCTGCCCCATCTTGATGAGTGGCCATAGTTTCGGGCTCTTCTTCAGAATCTGTGAAGGCTCCCGCAGCTATATATTCTTCCCTTATCTCTGCGGAAATAGCATTAACAGTCCGCTTTTTTCCTTGACCTGCGGTAGTCCACTGCTCATCTTCTAATAAGTCAGGGTGAACCCACATAACTTCCCCCTTTTGGGTTGTTACAGGGACAAGTCCTTCTTGGGCTTTGTTGTGAGGGTCAAGGTTCTTTGTAACCATCTTACCTTTTGGGATTGGGGCCACTCCTACGGGGAACTCATGGGTTCCAACCACTATCGTTGCCATGTTGGCGGTGACCTTCTTCTGCTCTTCCTTAAGCGTCAGAACTCCAGCTTCTATTAGTGCTTGGATTCTGTTCTTAAGAGGGTAACAATCCCTAGTTGGGTGCCCAACATTCCGGTGATAAAGACAGTAATTAGGGTCATTAGTCTTGCCAGCGTCTTCTGGCTTTCTGTTCTCCAGAAGTTTCAGCATTCCCTTCCTTATGAGGAGGTGAAAGAGGATAGGCGTCTGTTCCGTCTTGAAAGTATAATTTCTCTCCTGCTGAGGTCTATTTTGCCTTGTACCCTGCTGATTTTGGGGCTTCGGCTTTGGAGGAGAATTTGTCTTTTGCGGAGCAGCTTCTGACACCATTACCGCCTTCCCTTTATTCTTATTGCTGCTATTTTGGGCATATGGTTTATTACCCCTAGTACTTCTTGATCCATGAGATTCTTCAACTCTCTGAATCAAGTCCTTAGCTTGCTCTTCCTGTTTGAGTAAATCTCTCCATATCTTAGACTCTACGGCCCCCATTTTTAGGAGCACATTGGTCTTAAGATTGTGTCGACAAGTCTCGACTAGAGTTTCCTGGACCATTCCGTATTTGCAATGCACGGACTTCTCCCGGAACCTTTCTATAAAATCGTTTACCATTTCTTGTTCCCCTTGTGTAGTTGCAAGGAGGGAATGAACCATAATTTCGGTATGATCCTCAAAGAAACGCGAGAGAAATAATTTCTCAACATCGAACCAGGTATTAATAGAACCTGGGGGCAACTGCATGAACCAAGTAAAAGCAGGCCCTCGCAAAGTACTTGCGAATACTTTAGTCATAATCGGGTCATTACCCATCAGATGTCCTGCTTGGGACAAGAAATAATAAATGTGCTGACTGGGCGATCCTTTCCCGTCATAAGGCTCTAACTTGAGCGGCTTGTACTTTTGAGGGTATGGTATCACATCCCATTCAGGCGGATATGGCCTTGAGACCCCTGAATCTTTCAGCTCCTTTTTGCGCATCAAAACTTCGAGTTGACTTCGTAATTTTTCTATCTTTTCTCCATGTAGGTCATGGAAAGAAAATCTATCGTCGTCCTCGCGCATTGAGTGGGCTTTTTCTTCTTTTTCCTCTTCGTTCAGCGTCTCTTTGCCCTTTTTATCTTCAACGAATTTGGAAAGCATCACTTTAAGGTCTTCAATCGTCTTTTGTTGCTCGCGAATCATTCTTTCTTGAGCTTCAATTCTCTGATTGATATCATCAGACTTATCTGCCATATGCGATACTGACTTCTGTAGCCGAGATGACGTAGAAGATGGTGGCGAGGCTATAGCTGAATTGTCGCTGTCCTCGTCATAAGAACCCCTTGCAAGCCTCTTATAATTCCTAGGCGGGACGGCTCCTGATTTAAGTCGAGTGACATGAGGAGGTTCTTCATCGCTCGATTCCGAGTCATCATCCGTCTCTATAATCTTTTTCCCTTTTCCCACCATATTGGAGGCTACGACTCTCCATTCTTTTAGGGAAGCGGTTCTTGTCTTCTTAGTAGGGTTCTTGTTTGACTCGTTTAATCGGTTGAACACATATACCCTGCTCTTGCTGCAGCCACAGTTGTTCATTACAGCGGACACCGCTGTCATAAGCTGCTGGCAGTGACAAATAGGTTCGGCTTGAAGTTGTTCTATGCTCCTTTTCTTGGACAGATACTCCCCGAGATCAACGTCTTCATCTATGGAATCATGGGACCCATTCAACTTTTGAGAGAGTCTAAGAATCCACTGAAGCTTCTTAGGATTACTGGAGTCCAGTTCTGGTCTGCTGACGCGAGGATCTGCCCTGATTCTGCAATTGGGTTGATCCACGAGGAGCTTAGAAGTAGCTTCGCGTCTTATCGTGCGGGGCTGAGGAATAGCTCCGCATCTTGCCATGTTAGCCTCGCGTTCTTCGCTGGCTTGGCTTGTCTTCAGAAGTTTAGCTTCTGGAATAATAGCCTCGCGTGAAGGGAAGTTCTTACACGCTGGCTTATCTTTACGATTAACGCAAATCGTAGCTTCGCGCCTAGCACGATTTTTACGACTGACAACTATTTGCCAATCATCCTCGCGTTCCTCGCGGAGAATCTTGCATTTCTCGCAAGTATTACTAGCCTTGCGTTTATCGCTTGGCTTAGTATCAGCCCCACGTGGAAAATCACATGCTGGCTTTATTGAATTTTTATACTCGCGTTTCTCGCAAGTGTCAGGAATCTTGCGTTTATTGCAAGTACTAGTAGCCTCGCGTTTCTCGCTTGGCTTAGTATCAGCCCCGCGTGAAAAATCACACGCTGGCTTCAAAGAATTTTTATACTTGCGTTTCTCACGAGTGTCAGATATTTTGCGACTAGCACAAATCTTGCTGGCTTCACGTTTCTCGCTAGGCTCAGCAATAGCCTCGCGTGGAAAATCACACGCTGGATTTTCCTTGCTTTTAAGGCAAGTTGTATCTTCGCATTTAACATGACAGTGACTGGTCTCGCGATTAGCGCGAGCCAGTTTGCGAGGGACCATAGCCTCGCGTCCTCTAAGGTTAGCTCCGTGTTCAAAGCGGGCTTTGAGGGCTTTACGCCTTGCTCTCCAATTCCTATTTCGGAGTAGGGTTCTGGTCAATCCAGTTCCCCGGTCTTCTTCGGCAGTCGAAAACTCATCCCCTGCTAGGACTTCCTGTCCGAGCATCGGCCCTATAGCCGCAGTCTCCAAGGATCCCTGTATCTCGGTGGATACCTTTTTACCCGTTGCTCGGGTATTGGAGTACATGCGACGATAGTGTCGTTTCTCGTCCAAGTCACCTGATCCAGAGGAGAGGAACTCCTCATACTTCTGCTGGTCGATTTCAACGACTAGCGTGTCTACTTCGGATCCGATCATGTCGACGTCCGATTGCGCCACAATCTCTTCATCAGAGAAAGAGATGGCTCCCACTGTGGTCGTCAGTTTGTTCGCAGCAGAAATTCTTTGCCTTCCACCCATTGAATTAACTTAAATTACAATAGAAGTGAACAAGATAAAAAGAACAAACGAGAGGATTTTATACTTCAATCTCTCTCTTTTACAATAATTTGTGTGGGATCTGTGGCGATGGGATCTATAGTAGTTCGTTTGGACGATCTGACGTCGAACTCTTCTCTCTTGAAGGTATCGGCCGACTGTAGACGATCTTCTCCGGTCTTTCCCAAACTCAAGACTCTGTGCGTAACTTGAATTCTCTAAGAACCGAAAGGAAGAAGAAGAATACCCCTGACTTCAAGGCTCTCTCGCGTACTTGAATTGTCAAAGGCTCTAAAAAGAAGAAGACCACTAGGGTTTTACCAGGAAGGTATTTATATCCCCAGGTTAATTTGAGAGTTTCTATCTAAATAGAATTCCCTCTCATCAAGGATTCCAATCAAATCTTTAATATTGATTTAAATCTCTTGATTTAGAGTTCTGATTGGACTTGATTTAGGTATTTGGATAAGTCCAAATCATAATCTCAATCAATTTGAGATTCTGATTATCTGTTCACGCGGAGCTAACCGCATCAAAACGCAGCGCTAAATAACCAGAATACGGAGCTAACGCGGAGCTATTGATCATCTCCGCATTTCACTCAAATGCGAGAGTAATACTCGCCAAATGCGGAATCAACGCGGAGCTATTAAACATCTCCGCGTTTTCTTCAAACGCAAGGCTAATATAGCCAACAGCGGAGCTACTGAATTAGCTCCGCGTTCTGTTGTGGAAAATCCTTTTTATCTTAGAAATTTTCACTGCCAACATTGCCTAATACCAAAAAGGTAAAGGGAAGAGGGAACGTTTGGCATCTAAGCCCAAACAAAACTCTCGACAACTCATCATGCTAAGGAGAAAAGTATGGCTAGCCCAACGCAAACGGCAATTGATAAAGGCACATCAAATCCGTTCATAACTGGGGGTTTACTAAAAATTCCCACGACAAGTCTGTCATAACATCATCCCATAAGGATACTCATAACCCAATGCTTCAAAAGTAAAGGGGAGAGGAATTCAAATTCTCGACAACTCTTCAGGCTGAGATAAAAGTATGAACCACCCAATGCTTCAAAAGCAAAGGGGAGAAGGAACGTTTGACATCTAAGCCCAAACTAAACCTTCGATAACTCATCATGCTGAGGGAAATAGCATGGCTAGCCCAACGCAAACGGCGATTGGTAAAGACATGTCAAATCCGTTGATAACTGGGGGTTTGCTAAAAATCCCGTAAACCTGTCATGTTAAGCTCGTACCTCTGACACTGAGATTCAAATCATCTCATCTCAATGCACGAAATCTGTTATGTTAAGCTCTTACCTCTGACAGCGAGATTCAAAACCATCTCATCTAAAAAACAACCAAACCTGTCATGTTAAGATCTTACCTCTGACAGCGAGATTTGAACAATCACACAGATAATACATCCTGTGACCCCAACATGATCACCGGCTCTGTCTCTCAGCCAGGCGAGTCATCAGTTCTGTCTGTCAGCAGGACGAGCTACCTTATAACTTAAATCTAATCACTTTGGTATGTTTAACAGTACACCTCTGCCGAAACCCCTTGGTACGTTTTTTGAATATCTCTGCAAGACCCCATGAGTACTTGTTCTGAACACCTCTGCTCGTGGCTTTCTGACCCTAACACGGTCACCTCGGTACGTTTTCTGAATACCTCTACCGAGACCCCGTGAGTACATTTTCTGAACACCTCTGCCCATGGTTTTCGACCCTAACACAGTCACCTCAGTATGTTTTTTGAACACCTTTGCTCAGACCCAATCGGTATGTTTAATAGTACACCTCTGCCGAAACCCCTTGGTATGTTTTCTGAATACATCTACCAAGACTCCATGAGTACGTTTTCTGAACACCTCTACTCATGGTTTTCTAACCCTAACCCGGTCACCTCGGTACATTTTCTGAAAATCTCTGCCGAGACCCCATGGGTACATTTTCTGAACACCTCTGCCCAACCCTCACCCAGTCACACTCCAACAATCTTTTGAATAGATGCCCATTATGATTAGAAAGAATGTGCGAACAGTCCAACGTCCTTGAGGCAAGGGGCAAGAGGAAGATAAAATCCTCGACTAGTCTTATCATGCTGGGGATAGGAACAACCCGATGCCGAAAAGGCAAAGGAGAGAGGTATCCCGTTAAACATGCCAAGCAATCTTGATATGCTTAACGGTACACCTCTGTCAAAGTTCCATGGGTACGTTTTCTGAACACCTCTGCTCATAGTTTTTAATATCAATCCAATAATCACCGGCTCTGTCTGTCAACCAGGCGAGTCATTCGGCTCTGTCTGTCAACCAGATGAGTCATCAGGCTCTATCTGTTAGCCAGGCGAGTCACTTCTCATTCGAAATCAATCGTTTACAAAAACCATTATCATATATCACTTACACCATTGTCATCATATCCAAAACCATCAAGTCATTGTCACTTTACTTCCATTCAATCACCATCATCACCTATTGCTCAAATATTATGAAAGTAAGCAACATTAAACTAAAAGAATTCTTTATTCATGTTTGTAGGAATGCCAACAAGAAATCTATCAAGGAGAACGACCAAAAGATGCCCTCAAAGTACTACATCATCAAGTCACCCAAAACTATTACGTTAATGATCACCTTTGGCAGTCATTCTCATCGATCAGTGAATGGTTTAAATCCATGACAAAATCATAATAAAGAAATCAAAAGTATTTCGAAACTCGTTACAAACTGATGATGATATTTTGAAAACTTTGGAGGGGGTCTTGTTGACAGGAAAATAAATTGATGAGCGGGTCCACATCTGCCAATATCTCAAAGAATCTAATTAGAATCAAAGTGGATGGAGATCTCAAATCTGGTCAAATTTAAATCTGATCTAATCAAATCAAACTGGAGATCTCAGAGATTCTCCCAAGTCTTCCCTTGATCAAATTATGACCAGATTTATTGAACCAAATCAGGTTAGATTAAATCAAATATTTGATGAAAATTACAAAGAGATTTCATTCTTATCTACAAGGCAGGTGATCCACTAAACTTGTGCCTATAAATAGACGTCATGAGGCATTGTGGAGGGTATCTTTGGGGAGACCCAAGGTCAACTATTTGATGCGCTCTCCAGTGCGTGCCAGTCATCCGGCCAAATTGTGCCTAGGCACGTTCATAAAAATTAGCAAACTAGCTATCGTCATGCTGCTAAAAAAACTAGCAAACTGATCATCGCCATGCTGCCATGATGCAACCATCTCCGTCGGATAGTCAACGGGGTACAAAGTTTACGCCCCATAGCCACGTGAAAAGCCCACTATTTTTGTAATACGAGGGATGATCTATAAATCTCTCTTCTTGTTTTCTATTTTTCTTTTCATTGTAATTTTGAGATTATTGTAATATGTGGCAATAAAGAGAACCAGAAAATTTCACTGAAGACATTAGTGTCACACAATTATAAAATGATCCGCGAGAGAATGATTTTGGTACTTGTCAATCTCTTACATTTGGAGTGTATGATTTAGATCGCAATTAAAGTATAACTTGATTCAATGGTAAGGATTAAATTTTGGCAAAGGACGTTGATGTGATAAACTGCAAGCACACAGTGTCGGTTGTAGCGCTATACAGATCGTCCTACAGAGATCTCAGGTGTTTATGATTCTTACTGTTTTTTTAGTTCTAGGGAATTAACAAAGAATTCTAAGTTGGAAGGATGAGTTTTAAATTCTAGAAATTAGCCGAGAATTTCGAATCCATTAGAATAATAGCCTAATAATAAATTATCTCTTTCTTCCTATCTTTTTAATTATGCACGGTTAAGTAACATATTAAAAAGGTGATCTTTTTAATTTGATTTTAATCAAGTGTCCTTGAGTATGACCTATCAAGTGATGTGCAAGTATAAACTATCAAAGATAATACCTTTCCTAAAAACAAATCATATCAAGTAGAAAATCTCATAATCAAAAGAAAAGAAATAAACTTTAAAACCTAATCTAAGCAAGGCTATCAAAGGACCGAACTTAAGTATAACCTATCAAAAAAATCAGATTTACAAGTTTATTCAAGTCAATTTATTTGAAAGAAAATCTTTATTGATAATTCTAAAAATAAAGAAAGAATAAGAATTCCAAATTTCATCTAAGCATAGATTATCAAAATATTAATTAAGCATAATCTATCAAAGAATTATGATTTGTGAACTCTATTATTTATTTATTTATAGAAAAATCATAACTTTATTTCTTTTCAGAAAGAAATTGAGATAAATCCAGGTTAGATCTATTAAACTAACTTCATCTACATCCTAGGACTAAAGAAAATTAGCTACTCATATTCCTAATAAGCAAAATCGAATTTTTATTCATAAACACAATAAAATCTAATCTAGAAAACGAATAAATCTATACTAGAAAGCAATTAACTTTATCTAAAAGAAAAAAATAAAGATTAGAAAGCAATTGGTGTACCTCTGGAGCACGGTGTTGTGGCCGTCACCCCTTCAGCAAAAGCCTAATTTTATTAATGAAAAATGAGTACAAAACTTACATGATTCTCCTTAGAATATAAGAATACGACCAATATATTGGCTTCGAAAATTAAACCCTAATTTTAACAAAAATACAAAACCACAAAATTACACTGAAGTCCTTAAAGAAAAATCAAGTTGTACGGCCACGGTTGAGCAGCTATTTGGCGGTAAATGCCGCCAATTAGCGGGTAAATTAGTGTAAAAATTATGGAAATTTCTTCTTCATGAGTTTCGTCTCTTACTAAGTTGATTTTGATTACTGTATTGCACTTTGACTCTCTGCAGAATCATAATCTCATAGTTTTGCTGACTTTAGAAAATTTTCTGGCTTGATTTCCCAATCTGATTATGATTTCATGTCGTCTCCTTGCACGAATAAAATTCCTAAAAAATACACTACAAATGCCCGAGTAGCATTATTTATATATAAAAATAGGTAATATCAAGGCTATAAATATGCAATATATGGCATTCATCATACCTCCACACCTATCTTTTACTAGTTCTCGAGCAAAACCTAACCCTAAAAAGAAAATTAAAAATCATAACTCACTTTCACAAGAATCGCAATTGTACTTAGCACATGCAACAAGTCTTTAAACCCCTAGGTTACCCTAGTGGATGAGTTGTGTCTCGTGAGGGCTTGCAGTGAATATACCCATAAAATTCGTGAAGAAAATAGATTAAGAAATAAAGAAAAGAAAAATAAGGATAACCGGAAATCAAGAGAAATAGAAATTTTATATAAAAGAAAGAAAAATCTTTTTTTAATGATATTTTCATCAATTAATCTCACTAATATACAAACTCAAGAATGCATTTAGATTATCAATTTTCAAATCGAGCGTCATATCAGATAAACTTATCATTTTAATCAAAAATTTAAATTCTATCATTTAATACCCACTAACAGATAATCCACTGAGTCCTATACATCTACGTGCATATGTAATAGTCTACTTCGGCCTTGGACCTCCAACTCTAACTCATGATTCATCTCCTCTCTCATAACAATTTTTTTTCTTTTTTTCTTTTTTTTTAAGAATATTTCATCTTTCATGCGAATATTCATACTTACTTAGGCGCAAAGTACCTGATTACTCGGTTCATACACTTTTCTTTTACTTTTTCTCTCATTTTAAGAATATTTCACATTTCATGTGAATATTCACGCTTACTTAGGCGCAAAGTACCCGATTACTTGGATCATACTCTTTTTTCACTCTTGAGGCTATTGCCTTAATACTAGGCGCACCCCATTATTTATCACTCTTTTTTTTCTTTTTTTTGTTATTTTTTTATTTTTGTTTAGAGAGAGAAAACTTACTCAATCATTATCATCTTTATCCTTAACCTAATAAACTATTATGAAGTGAAAAATAGATGTATACTTGTCTCAAAACTACTGTTAGCGGTATTTACTTTTCATATTTTAATACTTTTTTTATAAAATTCAAAGCGTATCGTCTAATCTTCTCTCATATCCAATTTCAAATCTAAATTTGTTGCTTTATCTATAATTAGGTTGATCTATTGATAAAAATACATAAATTTATTGTTAATTTTTTTATTTATTTTTTTAGTTTTTTTTCCAGTTTTTTTTTAATTTTTTTTCAGTTAGTTACCCTAAAAACTACCCAAAGTGTAAAATAAAAAAACCCAAAAATCATCTAAAAATAAAATAAAAACTTTAAAAAAACTAAAATCACAAAAAAATATCTTAACCCACTACCCCACACCAAAACTCGTGTATGCCCTTATATACAAACCAAGTGTGGTAAAATAAATATAAAAACTATTATACAACTACTATACAAAAAATGAGAGTCGTAAAAGTTACGATCTCAATATCATCACCCCATTAGCGCATGGAAAGCGGTTACGACCTCTCAATCGTTTCTCACTTTCATAGTGTATGCATTTTAAACGTGAAATTGGTGTATTATTATATCTCATCAACCTCCTACAAGTCATGAAATTACCTAGCTGTAGCTTATGCTTTCCTCGCTTTTTCTTTGTCCACATGTAAGCATTAATAATTTGGTTAAAAAGTTCTTTATTATAAATGTGCCAATCATCGTTAGTAACAAGCATACATGTAGAAATATCATGAGGTGAGAAGAGTGCAATATGATCAAGTCAACATGGTGGTGGCTCTTCTAACTCGCAAAGTAATTCGAGCTTCTGTGCAAACAAATCTTCAAAAGTTTGCTCATAAATCAATGGTACACTTGCACAAGTATCATCACACATAAAATCAGTATGTGCCAATTCTTCTAATAATATGAGCTCATTTTTGAACATCTGCTCAAATGAGGGTTCATAATCGTGCAAGAGGTCGAATGAGAGTACAAACTATGAATCATATTGACCTCAATGAGGGAGCTCATTGCGTGCTCATCCATATTAAATATGTTAAATATCATAGTCATATTCCCAAATGATAACTTCATGAAGCCACTCCTTCAATCAGTTAATATATTTGATGTTGCAAGGAATGGTCTACCCAAAATAAAGGGAATTTAATTCCGCAGATTGGAGATCAGCTCAGTTTCTAAGACAATGAAGTTTACAGGAAAGATAAACTCAACGACCTTAAAGAGCACATCTTCAACCATACTAAGTGGTTTTTTGATCGAACGATCAGCTAACTGTAATGTGACCTTGGTAAGTTGAAATTTTCTTAATCCCAGTTGCTGATAAACAGTGTAAGGAAGCAAGTTGACACTTGCCACTAAATCAAGCAACGCCCTATCAAATGTAGTATTTCCAATAGTACATGAGATTGTAGGGGAACCTGGATCTTTGTACTTGATAGGTAAGGAGTTGGAGAGGATATGTGAGATATTTGCAGAAAGAAAAACTTTTTTAGGAACGTTTCTTGCTCGTTTCTTAGTACACAAATCCTTGAGGAACTTAGCATAAGTAGGAACCTGTTGTATAATATCAAGGAGTGGAATATTAACCTTCATCTACTGAAATGTTTCAAGAATCTTCTCTTCTTGCGGTGAAGGCTTCTTAAGCCGATTGGGATATGGTGCTTTTGGCTTAGAAACAGGTTCTTCCAAATGAGTATGTTACGGTGATGGAGGTGATGGAGATGGTTGTAGACAAAGGGGTGGAAGAGATGGTGTAGCCTGCGAAATAGTAGGAGTGGAATCAGGGGGCATGGCTACATTATTGTCCACTTACTTGCCAGATCTAAGTGTGTGAATAGCATAGCATTGGTGAACATGTGACTGATTGGAGTTTGAGAAACTGACATTAGGGTTCGTTATGATTTGACTTGGAAAAGTACCCTGGCCACGTTCACTCAACTGACTCGCTAATTGTCTGACCTGCTGGTCTACATTCTTAATAGATTGAGAGTTCACGAGCAGTTGCTGATCTATACTTTGAATAAAATCAATTAACACTTTCATAAGATTTTGCATGTGCGTGTCAAGATTGGACATATGCGTTTCAAACTTGAAATGAGACTTGAGAAGATTTTCAACGTGCTTCTCAAGTGACTGAGTCACTTTTCTTGTTCATTATTAGACTCCTGTTGTGGATGTGAGTGATTTTGTGCAGGTGGCCTTTTCTGGTTGTTCCCATAATTTGATGTATTTGGGTGTTAATAAGCACCCACATTTGGTCTTGGAAACTGACCATTGGCTGGAGGCTTGTATGTTAGGGTTAGGGCCCCCCTGATATTGCCCTTGACCCCATGATAGATTTGGATGGTTTCTCCAGCCAGGATTGTATGTAGGAGCGTAAGGATTGTTCATGGGTTGTTGATACAAGGCGTTAGCCTGTTCAAGTGTGGGACCCATGAGATTCGTTAATAATGGACACTCCTCCATAACATGATTCGGAGTTCCGCAATTAAAGCATGTGGGAACTTGAATTTGATTTACTTGACCTACCTGTGGAGCACGAGTGGTCTCCAATACCTCAATTCTCCTCATAAGGGCTGTAATCTTAGCTTCGGCAGTTATAGAGTTGTCGACGCTATGGATCTCACCCTTATGTGTAGAAGTTGATGCGCTGGACTTCTCTGCGGGACTCTCCCACTGCATAGTCTTTCACGATAGGTCCTCAAGAAAGTTCCATGCTTCATTCTCATTTTTCCTCATAAACTCCCCCTGACACATGGACTCAAGAAGAGTTTTGGATGTGTAATCGAGTCCTTCGTATACGATTTGACACAACCGCCACTTTTCTATCGCATTGTGGGGGTATTGAGCTAATAAGTCCTTAAATCATTCCAAGTATTTCCAGAAGGGTTCCCCTGGCACTTGACGGAATTTATTAATTTGATTTCGAATCCTTGCTGTCTTATGTGTGGGATAGTACTTCTTAAGAAATACTGCAACGAATTCATTCCAAGTAGTGATTGAATCAGTAGGTATACTGTACAACCACTTCTTAGCATTATCCTTGAGTGCAAACGGGATGAAGCGGAGTTTAATTGCGTCCTCCGACAAGTGCTGCAGTTTAATCATCACACATACTTCCTGAAATTCACTGATAAAGAGATATGCATCTTCTAAATCAGAACCAATGAATTTAGGAAGCATACTAATGTACTGTGGTTTCAACTCATAGTGATTACCTCCTGCGTGTGAAAGTTTGATGTATGATGGTAATGATGTGCACAATGGGTAACATCGATCCTAAAGGATTGGGATCGGTTGGTCTATCTTGGCACCCATGAGCAAATCTGATCTCACTAGTCGACCAAATTGATCACGGGTCCAATGTGGCATGAACCAGTGACCGTGAGTGTATGCGTGAATTTTCTAAACTAATGCAAGAAGTAGGGTATGGTGGAGAGATAAAACGGTGGAATAGATATGATCAAATAAAAATGTGATTTCACTGTTTTTAATATTTTTGATTTTTTTACAGAACCACGGACATAAAATACAGATATAAGGAAACTTTTGTGGAGTTTCGTACCAGAAGTGTTGCCAAATGGCAGTGTATGCCGCTAATTGGCAGCCCAAACAGAGAATCAGGTTCTCTACTTCTTTTGCTATACTCCGCACGCTTAAATAGTCCTGTGTCTTTTTCTGTATCTGCACTTTCTAATCCCTGCACACTCAACACACACTGTTAATCACGTAAAACGTCAGAAAAAGAAAGAAAAATGCTGTCGATCCCCGGCAACGGCGCCAAAAACTTGATGTGATAAACTGCAAGCGCACAGTATCGGTTGTAGCGCTATACAGGTCGTCCCACAGAGATCTCAGGTATTTTGTGATTCTTACTGTTTCTTTAGTTCTAGTGGATTAACAAAAAATTCTAAGTTGGAAGGATGAGTTTTAAATTCTAGAGATTAGCCTGGGATTTCGAATCCATTAGAATAATAGCCTAACAATAAATTATCTCTTTCTTCCTATCTTTTTAATTATGCACGGTTAAGTAACATATTAAAAATGTGATATTTTTAATTTGATTTTAATTAAGTTTCCCTAAGTATGACCTATCAAGTGATGTGCAAGTATAGACCATCAAAGATAACACATTTCTTAAAAACAAATCATATCAAGTACAAAATCTCATAAATAAAAGAAAAGAAATAAACTTCAAATGCTAATCTAAGCATAGGCTATCAAAAGACCGAACTTAAGTATAACCTATCAAAGAAATCAGATTTACAAATTTATTCAAGTCAATTTATTTATAAGAAAATCTTTATTGATAATTCTAAAAATAAACAAAGAATAAGAATTCCAAACTTCATCTAAATATAGAATATCAAAATATTAATTAAGCATAATTCTATCAAAGAATTATGATTTGTGAACTCTATCTTTCATTTATTGAAAAATCATAACTTTATTTGTTTTTAGAAAGAAGATGAGATAAATCAATGTTAGATCTATTAAACTAACTTCATCTACATCCTAGGGCTAAAGAAAATTAGCTACTCTTATTCCTAATAAGCAAAATTAAATTTTTATTCATAAACACAATAAAATCTAATTTAGAAAGCAAATAAATCTATACTAGAAAGCAATTAACTTTATCTAAAAAATAAATAAAGATTAGAAAGCAATGGTGTACCTCTGGAGCATGGTATTATGGTCGTCACCCCTACAACAAAACCCTAATTTTATTAATGAAAAACGAGTACAAAACTTATCGGATTCTCCCTAGAATATAAGGATACGGCCAATATATAGGTTTCGAAAATCAAACCCTAATTCTAACAAAACCACAAAATTACAACGAAGTTCTCAAAGAAAAATCAAGTTGTGCGGCCACGTTTGAGCTGCTATTTGGCGGCAAATGCCACCAAATAGCGGCCAAATTAGTGTAAACATTATGGAAATTTCTTATTCATGAGTTTATTCTCTTTCTAAGTTGATTTTGATGACTATATTGCACTTTAACTCTCTGCAGCATCGTAGTCTCGTAGTTTTGCTCACTTTGGAAACTTTTCTGGCTTGATTTTCCAATCCGATTATGATTTCATGCCATCTCCTTGTACGAATAAAATTCCTGAAAAACACACTAAAAAATACCTGAGTAGCATTATTTATATACAAAAATAGGTAATATGAAGGGTATAAATATGCAATATATGGCATTCATCAGACGTCGTAACCTTCTATGCTCCTTCGTACCCGAAGAGAAGGAACCTAATTATTATTACAAAACTGACTTGGGGTTGGGATATATTAAAACACCCGATCCTTCAAATATAGATGGCATATTCTGCTAGAATGCAAAACAATTTGATGGGGACTTAGATAGTAGCCTGGGGGTATTGTTTAAGGTGTTGGCTACAAATATGACATCTGTCAGCTAGAATCCAAACAAAGATGATGAATTGACTCTTTCTCAATACGAAGCATTAGTTAAATATTTTAACGCCCAATGGAATATATGCTTCGAGCAATGCAAACCACCTACCAAGGACAAGGTGGTTCAAGTGCATATGGTTGATGAAGCTAACCCTATGCCCAATTCATAAGTGAGAGTTTGTCTTCTAATAAAAAAAAAGACCTTATAACTCTCATTCGAGAGTGCATCGATGTCTTTACTTGGAACTAGGAAGACATGTCAGGCTTAGATCTTTAGGTTGCCATGCATTGACTTAATATTAAGCCGGATGCAAACCTAGTGAAGCCACATCAAGGGAGATTCCGCCCAAAGCTAATGGAATCGATCGAGGATGAAGTCAACAAGCTTATATAACCTGGCTTCATCAGGGAAGAACAGCACCCTATCAGGCTTAGATCCTCATATTTCCACGCATCGTCTTTTTTAGTGTCTCTAGTGGTAAATTCATTAGATTCATCATCACATCCACGGGAATCCACTTAGACGTAGAAAGGTGAAAGTGACTCAAGAGATGCACCACAAAGGAACCTCAAAGAGTTTCAAGAATTACAAGGGAGGCAAGCATACATCTGAAGATTTATCGCTAACCTTTCGGGATGATGCCAATCCTTCACCAGATTAATGAAAAAAAAGGGTATCATTCATTTGGGATGAAACTTGTCAACAAGCTTTCGAATATCTCAAAAAGTACCTCATGAATCCTCCATTGTTGGCAGCCCCTATATCAGGAAAGCTATTCTTAATATATGTTCGGGTAATGGACCATACACTTGGTGCTCTATTAGCCCATAACAATTAGTTGGGCTACAAATAAGAAATTTATTATCTAAGTAGAACTATGGGGCTAACCCCTGTGCTCCCAGTGAAGGGCGCGGGTCTATCCCACGTGCCCAGTGAGGGGCACGGGCCTATCTTGCATGCCCACTCGGGCGCGCGCCCATTGGTGGGCGTGCTGATTTGTGTCTTGCATCTACTTGAGCATGAACAGGGCATAGTCTTGCTTGGAAATGCTTCTTTTTTGGGTTGGGCTATTTCAATTTTAATCATCTACATTGGAGCTCGAGTTATTGCCTAAACATCCCAAGTATGCATACTTAGGTGCCAATAAAACTCTTTCCATTATCATTCTAGCCAATCTCACCAAAAGTCAAGAAGATGCTCTCCTAACTATTTTGAAAGAGAATATGGAGGCTATTGGATAGACTATGATGATATCAAAGGCATTAGTCTAACCATAGTTCAATATAGAATCCATTTGATAGAGAAACCATTTGATAGAGAAAGCTAAACTTGCTTGGGATCCCCAATGTAGATTGAATCCAACCACGAAAGAAACGGTGAGAAAAGACATATTGAAATGTCTTGATAATGGGTCATCTTTCCCATCTCCGATAGCTTATAGGTTAGAACCGCCCAAGTCATGCCAAAGAATTTTGGGATCACTGTGATCCAAAATGACTCTAATGAGTCGGTTTTTTCTCGCTTGCAAACTGGATAGCAGGTATGTATCAATTATAGCAAGAAAAGATTACTTTTCTTTACCTTTCATCAACCAAATGCTTGAACGTCTAGCAGGACATGAGTACTACTACTTTCTTGATGGATAGTCTAACTATAATCAATTCCAATCGCTCTCGAAGATCAATAGAAACCACATTCACTTGTCTATTTGGAACTTTTATTTATCATTGCATGCCTTTTGGATTGTGTAATGCTTCTACACTATTTCAATGTTACATGATTAGTGTTTTTTCCAATATAGTGGAGAGATTTTTTGAAGTTTTCATTGATGATTTCTTCATTTGGTGATATCTTTTTTGAATATCTGCATCATTTTAAGTTGAACCTTGTGTAGTGTAAATAGAAGAACCTAATACTCAATTGGGAGAAGTGTCTAAATATGGCATTGTCTTGAGACATGTCATTTTGAATAAAATGATTGAAGTTGACAAAGTAAAAAATCAGTGTATTAGTCATTTTTCCACCTTCCAATTAGTCAAGGACATTAGGTCTTTCCTTGGACATAATGGCTTTTATCGATGTTTCATTACGGACTTTAGCAAGATTGCTAGACTCTTGACCAATTTTCTTACAAAGGATGTACCCTTTGAATTCACCTCTAAATGCCTTAAGACATTCAAGCTCTTTGAGAAGGGGCTAACTTCGATTATTATCATTCATGCACCCAATTGGAGCTAACAATTTAAGGTCATATGTGATGCAACTGATTATGCAATTGGTGCAATCTTAGTGCAATGAATTGACAAGCAGCCCTATGTGATCTACTAAGTTAGTAGGAAACTCAATGATGTGCAGCTAAATTACTTCACTATGGAGAAAGAATTCCTAACTGTGATTTTTGCACTCGAAAAGTTGAAATCCTACTTGATTGGCTCGTTAGACTACACTTCGACATCTTTTAGCCACAAAAATATGCCAAGGCATGACTCATTAGATGGATATTCTTGCTTCAAGATATCGATCTACAAATTCAAGATAAGAAAGGAGCCAACAACTTGGTAGCCAATCACTTGTGAAGAGTACAAAAACATGTAATCTTCCAAGATTCCAACAAATGATCTTTTTCTGTACAAATAACTCCTTGCAATCTTAATTGAGCCTTGGTTTGCCAACCTCATGAACTTTCTTGTGATAAGAGAGACACCTTTCCATCGGTCTAAACAGGACAATACTGATTTCTTAATCAAATGAAATACTTCTATTGGAATGACTCTTACCTTTTCAAGTACTATCCTAATAAAATATTTTAAAATGTGCTGCCAACGAAGAGACTAAGTGTATCCTTTCATTCTATCTTGATCAAGCCTATGAAGGATATTTTGGTCCCAAAAAGATGAAAAAAAATTCTACAATGTGGATTATATTTGTCCATTCTTTTCAAAGATGCCATTTTGTAGATATTTTCATCATTGTCAACAGTTAGGTCAAGTCACTACGAGGAATGTGATGCCACTACATCAATTTTAATCATCGAACCTTTTGACATGTGGGGTGCTGATTTCATGGGATAATTTCTGAATTCTTTTGGAAGTCCTTACATCCTAATTATAGTTGATTATATGTACAAATGAATTGAAGTTGCACCATGCAAAACAAATGATAACAAGATTTATCAAGTTTTTCAAAGATAATGTTTTTTTCATGATTTGGTAGACCACGAGCTATAATAAGTAAGAAGTATAGATCTAGACTAAAGCATCCGCTCTAATATGGTGAGTACAATTTTATGCATGAAATTAGTGTCTTAGATAAATATGAAAACGCTAATGGATGGAGAATAAATGATAAGCAAGCCATAATTCCTACCTTAAAAAGTTTACTATGAGAAAAATAAGAAAAAAGAATATGACAAATTGAGAAAAAAAATAAAAAGACTTAATACATTATTAACAAAAAGAGTTAGCTCATTCATATCACGACATTAAAGAAATATCATGAAAGTTGGCAACGAGTATGGAGATGTTTAAAACGATGCATAATGTTGGTATATGGGATGAAATGTGATTTTATGAAAATATAAACTATGTAAAATAATATTTTAATTTTTTAGTGTAAGGACTATCTTTTGAAAAAATATTTTTTAACTATTTGGATTTTGTTTAAAAAACCTACCCTTTTAACTTTTGCCTTTAGAACAATGCAAGATTTAAGTATGAGGGAGGATTAGCTCTTTTGTTTTCTTTTTTAGGATAGTTTATATATATATATATATATAAATATATATATATATATATATATATATATATATATATATATATATATATATATATATATATATATATATATATATATATATATATATATATATATATATATATATATATATATATATATATATATATATATATATATATATATGTATTTATTTATTTATTTATTTTAGTGTTTTCCTTTTCTTTTGATTTCTCTTTTATTTTAAATAAAAAAATTAAAATTTTCATAATTGGACAAATTAGTAATAAGTATTATGTATTCTTGAGTTTTAAATTCAAAAGTAAAGTTAAAATGAATGATCTCTTAAAGTACTATATTAGAGATAAAAAATAAAAATTAATATCATCTTTAATATGTCAAATGAATGTGTACTTCACTTATATATATATATATATATATATATATATATATATATATATGTGTGTGTGTGTGTGTGTGTGTGTGTGTGTGTGTATATATGTGTGTGTATATATATGTGTGTGTGTGTGTGTGTGTGTGTGTGTATGAACTAATAATTTATTATCAATTAGCTGAATGTTAGAAGCATTAATATATACGTTAAAATGTGATAAAAAGGAAAAAATAATAAGTCTTGTTTTGAGATATTGGTTACTCGAGTAATTACGTCCATTGGGGCGTTTCAAAGCCCAGTGCTTTAAAGCCAATAGGTTTAGGAGACCCAAAGCTTGTTCAAGTTTACCAGAAAGCTAAATAAGGTATTAATTTAAGTTTTAGGAAAACAAAGAAGAAAGAAATAAAGAAGTTTGAAAGTTAGAATCAAGTTTCCAAGATGGAGGACTATTTCATGATTACAAGATACATATGATCTGTAACATAAAAAAATTTGATGTAAAGAACGGGATTTAGTCTCTAATAGGGTGTTAAGATTTCTTAACTTGAAACAATACTCACAAACAAAGTTTCTTGAGTACTTAAAATTTTATCTGCTAATAAATCTTGTTGTGAACTTTTGGAAAAAAAAAAAAAAAAGAGATTTTTTTTATCATTTTTGGCTATTATCTTCCTTGCCCCTTTTCAAATTTTGTTAGTATACTCACTGCAAACTCTTACGAGAGCACATTCATCCACTAGGGTAACCTAGATGTTCAAAATCTTGTCACACCTGCTAAACGCAGCCGTAATACTTATGAAAATGATTTAGAACCTTTTATTTTTTTTCTATGATTTTATTTTGCTTGAGAACTAGCAAAATATAGGTATGGGTATTTGATAAGTATGATTTCTTACATTTTTATGCTCATGTTTATGTATATTTTGTTATAAATAATGTGTTACTCATGTAATTTATTATATATTTAGGAAAATAGATTTTTTAATAAAGAATAAAGAAAATAAACTCAAAATACGATTCTTACATGCCCAAAGTCCAAAAGCCTATGATCATACTTTACAATATATGGAAATCAAATTAAGGATCATTAAAAATCAATCAAGATTAAAACAATAAATAAACAGATCAAGTTGTTATGAATGAGATCAAACAATTGAATACAAATCAGCCAAAGATTGCACCAAATCTAGTTATATGTTAGAGATCTATCAAATCAAATCGAATATTTTATCAAATTTAACTGTTATGGAAAAAATCTTGACAAATCTTATTGTTAGAGATAAATCAAACCAAATAATACATCATATATAGTTGTTATGCTAAACATGTTGATAAATCAAATTATTATAGCAAATCAAGTCAAATAGTTGTTATAATCTTTTCTATATATTTTGTAAGAAATGTAACAACCTTTTTACCTATAAGTTGAGGGAAAATTTTTGCTTGTAATCCATACCAAATTTGAAAGAAAAATTTATAGAATTTTTTTTGTACTATTTGCCTGAATTCTTGTTCTTATCCATCTAATTCTGTAAATTTTTATTATAATAAAAATTTCTTTTCTTTCTTTAATTCCTTATAATGTTTTTTTCTTTATGTAATTGCATGATTTCTTTCATGAATAGTTAAATTTTTAATGCCTAAGTGTAGATTAAATTATGAGAATAGTATGTTAAAATAAAGAAACTATCATATCTTCATATCTAAATTAAGACAATAAAAATTAAGAAAATATTTAAATTATATATCTGTAATATAATTTGAAAGATTATGTATCACACATAATATTTTATACTAAGAAAGTGAGATCTAGAATTATCATTTTCATAGATTTATTTAGCAAAAATTTTGTATGTTAGTACTTACTAATTAACTTTTAGATTGATACATCATTTCACATGTCATATAATTTATACTTTATATTTATAAGAAATTTGATTAGTTAATATATTATTGTTCTCAATTGGAACCTACGTACTTTTTTTATTTATTATTCTTCCTAATTAATTAATCAAAAAAAACACTTTTATCTTTTCTTCTTCCTTTATCCTAATTAAAAAAAAATTAAAATCATTTTCCTTGAGGATCAACCTGCATAGTACTACAATTTAACACTATATATTTGCAGTAATTATAATTAGCACATCAAGTTTTTAGCGTCATTACAGGGAAAGTTGGTTCTTTACTTAATTTATTAATTCTTTCTGTCGAATTTATCTTTTTATTCAGTGTTTTAGGAAATTTAATTAAAGGATCCAACAGCCAAAAATTACCATCTAAGGCAAATGTAAGTGATGTATGTCAAAAATTTTTTCTTGTTGCGTAACTATTCTTCCTGATTTTGTAAATTCTTGCACAATAATAGAAAGAAAAACATAAAAAAAATTTAGGAAACCACAAAATAAAAAAAATTAGGAGTATTATCTAGGGCATCCATGTTTAATTTATGTTGTGATTACTAGAGTGAGATACGTGACTTTTAAACTCTTGCATGCATATAGATTAGGATTCACATTTAGTTTGCAGTATCTTAATTTATTGCATCTATAATTTTAAATTGAATTAAGGGCACAACCTAATAAACAAAATAAAGTGGGGATTTCATCATCCTTGCTTAGCCCATAAACTACTTCTCCATCAATATTGACCAAAACCTACTAAAAGCAATTAGACATTGGCCCCAAAGATCTTCAAACTCAATAAGACAAGTATATCAAATGGTGAATCAAATTTCATATTTGGCAAGTTGATTGGCATTTAGGAAGGTATTCTCAAGGTTGTTACCTAATTAAACACTGTTGAAAAATGAAAAGCCTCCAACCTGATTTTTACTGACTTGGCTAATCAATTAGCTAACTTTAGAATTTGACTAACCTAACAATTAATTTGGAATAGTTAGGAGCTATCAAATTGAGTTTATAGTTGCCTTAAATCATATGCTTTGTGTGTTTTTATTTTTTTATTAGGATTTTTATTTTGTTATTCTTTTTCTTTTACCATTTCTTTCTCATCCTTTAAACTTCATATTTTTTAGGTACTTTTTCTTTCAACTCTGCGCCATCATGTTCTCATATCAAACACCACACCATTATCATCATTGTCATAATTCATTATCATCATTGTCATAATTCTAATCATGTTTATGAGTGTCCTTAGATAGGAGTTCGTCAGGACTAAGTCAGTAACAAATACACATCACATATCAAAGACCTATTCGAGGTCTCTATACATCTATATGTAATTTGGGATGGAAAAGTTATCCTTATTTTTCATAGAATTCCAAAGTATATTAAGAAAGTCCTCCATCCAATCATTTCTTTAGGAATCCAATATTTTCAACTTTGGAATTTAGTTATGAGTATGAAACACAATTGAGTACATTGAGCAAACATCGAAAAATTTGAGTGAACTCTCATCTCACACTGTATCTTCTTTAGAATCCATTCTAGTCACCATTATGCAAATTTTTAATGTCAATTTTCAAAGCTTTGTCCAGTTAGAGAAACAATTAGACTGGTCAGCTAATACCATCAGTGAGAGGGAGAAGGAATCCTTTCTTAGTTTGCCTATTGAAGATCTAATGCCCAATCAATCTAACTTGAACATACTTGAATTGAATAAACTGCCATTTCATTCAACTTGTGAACTTGATACAATTCATGAAATGTCGAATAACTATGTGCATAATGATTCAACACATTTTAGCTATGCCGATAATGGTTTTGAGAAAATTCGTGAAAAGCAAACTATATAGTTTGATGAGTCCACAGCACCAAATTGTGAAACACCTTCTTTGAACAACTCTACTAAAAATTATGAAGGAAATTCTAAATAGAAACTTGATAAGCTTGCTAGCCACAATTTTTTTTTTTTGCACTATTTTGATAAAACTTGTGAGAAAGTTTTCAAGATGATTTCATATTTCTCAACAATTTAACTAATGATGATTATAATACTCACTATTTTTGGCTCATTACAAATAAAAGTTGCACACTATCCTCGAAACAATCGTGAAGCCTCTTTATAAGTTTTTTTCCTCAAGTAAACAAGACTGGGATGAAAAATTAGGGGAATGCTAATGGGCTTACCAGACCACAGTCAGGTCTTTGACTAAAGCCACCCCCATCCTCTCTGGTGTATGTATGTGAGGCCGTCTTGAGTCTGGAAATTCAAGTTCCATCTCTGCAAATTGCATTGTCCACAAAGATGACGACTGAAGAGAAGTACCTTTAACAACTTCAAGAGTTGGAAGCCTAGGTGAGAAGCGCTTGAAAGTGCAGTAGTAGATCAAACTATATTAAGCTTGCATCTCAAAGGCATTTAACAAGAAAGTCAAGCAACGAACTTCCAAAGAAAAAGACTTGGTCTTGGCGGTTAGAAAACTACGATCATGACACATAAGTCCAAAGGAAAGTTCCGGACAAAGTGGAAAAATCACTTTGTAGTAGAGATGGTCCAATCAAATGGAGCCTACTGTCAAATCAACGAAAATAGTGACAGGACGATGTTGTCTATTAATGGTAAGTTCCTAAAAAAGTACTATATACAGTATAGACTCTTCCAGATAAAATTGTAACTTTGTACAATAAGAAAGTGGTGTTTAAATGCATGTTTCACCTATGAGTGGCACCCAGTTTCCATGATATTCCATTATAGGCTTGAAACCAGGAACAATATTTGATTCTAACCCTTATCCAATCATATGGATACACAATTATTATAAAATAAAGATCAAATGTTGTAAATGCAAAGGGGATAGGAAATTTTTGGTATGTAGGTCCAAGTAAAGTCCTCGATAACAATCATGTTGGGAAAAATAGTATGGCTAGCCCAATGTAGAAGGCATTAGGTAAAGGTAAACCAAATCCATTGATAGTTAGGAGTTTGCTAAAAATCCCATAATATACATGTCATGTTAATCTCATATTCTACAACTGTACCCTTATCCAATGATAATGGTATACAGTTGTTGTAAAATAAAGATCCAAAGTCATAAAGGAAAAGGGGAGAGCAAGCATTTGATAGGTAAGCCCATAGAAAAGTTCTAGATAACATATCATACTGAGGAAAATAGCATGGCTAGCGCAATTCAAGTGGCAATAAAAGCAAACCAAATTTGTTGATAGCTAGGGTTTGGTAAAAACCCCATAATAAACCTATCACATTAAACTCTTACCATAACCGTAAAAATTGATTCTCATTAAAATCTTACCTCTAGCTCCAAGATTCAAATCATTCCAAATCTCCAAATCAAACTTCCACTATTTTGATAGGTTAACATTACACCTTTGCCAAAAATCTCGTATTGACAAGTTAGCATAACACCTCTGCCAAAACTCCACTCGCCATGTTAATATTATACCTCTTGCAAGCTTCATATAGCATGTTAATATTATATCTCTGCCATAGCCCTAACCATTATGTTAACATTGCACATCTGATGGCCAGGTATTTGATCGACTCCCTTCTATCATGTTAGCATTACATCTTGGAACAATCCGGAATCGTACGACATGTTAATCATACCTCTGCCTTTTTGACAAGTTAACACCACATCCCTGTTAAGGTCACTTTTCCAAGGTAACATTATGCTTCTACCAAAACTCTCTTTGCTATGTTAACATAACACCTCTAACAAATCTCACATAGCATGTTAACATTTAACCTCTGCATAGTCTCTATCTCTTGCACTTATCCTTATCAATCGTATTAACATTACACCTCTGGACGGTTAACAGTCAACCTTCCTCAAATCCCTGAGTATCATGTTAACATTACACATCTGAATTGTTTTGGACCAACATAGCATGAGGTCATTAATAGTTTACCTCTGACCATTGTTTTCTTCTCATCTTTTATATCAAGACTGTCAATTTTCCTTGATCCTTATTTGTCACATTAACACTATACCTCTGTATAGCCTGGATCAGCAAGGTGATAGGTCATGTTAACATTATGCCTCTACATATTTTCTATCTCTCCTTATTTATTGTTCTCAGCAAAATTCTTCCTTCCTTCCATTGAAATAACTTAATTACAATGAAAGTGAACAAACAAAAACAAATGAGAGGATTTATAACTTATCGCTCTCTTTTACAATAAAAAGTAGGTTCTACGTAGACATGGGATCTATCGAATAGCTATTTTTGACGATCTTGACGTGGAAGTCTTCTTCCTTGATGAAGAAGATGGCTGGCCCTGAATCTTCTCTGCTGGTCTTGATGGGTTCACGCTCTCACGCGTAACTTGAACTTCACAAAAGCTTCCCAAAAGATCCCCAAAGGCTTCCTCAATAGGATATTTATAGCTCTGGGCCAATTAAAAGTTTCCAATTGTCTAGAATTGGAAAGTAGTTGTGTTCATTAAGGATTCTAATTAAATATCTTAATTTTGATTTAAATCTCTTGATTATGAATTCAGATTGGACTCAATTTGGGTATTGGATGAGCCCAAATCTCAATCTAAATCAATTTGGAATTCTAATAAAATCTGCTCACGCGGAGTTAACGCGGAGCTAAAATCATCAAAACGCGGAGTTATGAATTAGCTCCGCGTTTTACTCAAACGCGAGCCTAAAACTGACAAAATGCGGAGCTACGGAGTTAGCTCCGCATTCTGCATGGTTATTTCCTTTTCACTGATTTTTGGAAATTTTACCACCAATAGAACCCCCTCCAAAGTTTTCAAAATGGTTTAGAATTTAACAAATTTTGAAATACTTTGGATTTTCAAATTTGAACGCGGAGTTAATAAACGCGAAGTTATCTTCGCATTTTCATTAAATACGCGAGCTAATAACCTCGCGTTTCACTGAGCAACCGCTCCGATTCTCGTGCCGAATACCAAGGGGCGGACTTTTTCATTTAAATAGAGTCTCTTCTTCCTCATTCTTCACTTTTTCAAGAATTTTCAAGAAATCAGGCGATCAGAGTGTACCGCAACCCAACCGGATTTCCTCTCCATTTCCTTCGATTTTCCTCAAGATTTCGAGATCAATGGCACCCAAGAAGAGCCCCTCCTCTCGCGCCTCCTCACCGTCGGCGGCCGGCGTGAGCAGCAGCAGCAGCGGCCACAGTGGCGACGTGGCCTATGCCGCCCCTATTGGAGGTAAAAATCTTAAATTATGGAGCTTTTAGGACTTCTTAAGGGCGATTTGGCTCGGTTTTGACTGGTTAATAGTCATCTTTGCCGGCAAAATCATCACCGTACTCTGGCCAAATGGCTTGAAAGAGAAGAGACCTCTGGTTTTCTTTTACGCAAAGCTATCACGTTATAACTTCGCGTCTTGGTTTTTAACGCATCACATGAAGTTACTTTTTGACTTTCGTGTTTTATACGCGAAGTTATGGGTTTAACTTCGCATTTTGTCTGAACGTGAAATTATTCTCCTAGCTTCGCATTTTGTCTTGACACAAAGTTATTCTTTTAGCTTCGCGTTTTAGCTTGACGCGAAGTTATTCTTTTAGCTTGCATTTTAGCTTGACGCAAAGTTATTCTTTTAGCTTCGCGTTTTAGCTTGAGCGAAATTATTCTTTTAGCTTCGCATTTTAGCTTAACGCAAAGTTATTCCTTTCATCATGCAAAGTTATTTTCTAGCTTCGCGTTTTTATACTTAGAAAATTTTCCTCTTAGAATTTCTTTTAACTTTATTTCCTTCTTGCAGTTGGCTACTCAGTGGACCCTCTCTCCCATAGGCACCACTTCGGGTTTGCTGGGGGTGCATACCTGGCGACCCAATTCCGTTTCACCACTAACCTCCCTACCTTCAAGCTCAGTCTAAGTGAGCGCAAAGAAAAGCTGATCAGGTACAGCCCTGTAACTGCAAGGGAGATCATTACCGATGCTCCTTTTGAAGTCATGAACTGGAAAGCATTGGAGAAGCCAGCATTCCTTTTGGTGATGCCATGGAGCAATCGGATGAGATTCTTTTTGAAGAAGAGAGCAAATGACTTTACCAGACTGGTGACTTGCTAATATTCCTGCCCGACATAGAACGCAGCTACCCTCTGGTATACTTCCAGAGGTTATCTTCCCGACATGAGTTAGACTGGAAACTCACTCCGGATTATGATGGAGTTGCAACCGGTAAATTCGGCGCAGGTGGGGCTTACCAAGATGGCCCCACCAGGTGTGTTACTAGGCTCCTTCCAGGTAGAGTTACCAAGGAGCACCCAGTTGGGGAAGTCCTGATTCGTGCTAAGACTTTCCTCAGTGAATTTGTCGCAAAAGTTGGCCAATACCCTGCGAAGGACTTTAGAATGTCTGGCTGGATCCATTCTTCGGGCAATATGTGGTGGTTAAGTCTTGTACATGATGGATCACCATGAGGAAACCCTTAAAGAGATTGGTCTCTACAAGGTTATCAGGAACATCCAGTTTGGCCTGTCCCAGAGCTCATACCATCTCTTCAGTCTCTTAGAGATGTATAATCCTAAAACTGGTACTTTCTTTACACCAGTGGGTGAGCTAGGACTCGCTCTCTATGAGATGTACGAAGTGTCGGGGTTATCAATGGGTGAGGTTCCTTATAAGGAATACATCCCTACCGCCGAAGAGCTAAACATGTTGAAGGCGAAAAATGAGCGCATCTACACTACATATTGGGAGATGATGTGCCATTACTATATATGTGCTGACCTTGCTGGAGTGAAGAACCAAGGGATCGGTCACAAGAAATGGGCAGATTGTCTCTTCTTGAATCTAAAGGAGAGCCTGCCTATGGTCTGCGGACTTCAGCCTGTTGGTGTTGAGGAAATCAAACGGCGTATTACAAAATTGGAAGGTATGACTTATACTACGAAGTCGAATGAAGGGGGGTTCAACTCTGATACGGTTTTTCAAAGCTTCCATTATCAGGCCCAGTTCCCCATATCCAACAGGGATTTAATTGTTGGGTTTCTAATGCTGTGGATGAAGAGATGCACTGTCCCTTCACTACCAAAAGATGTCATTGCGAAGAACATGGTTTATCCTGCCGTCTATTGGCTTACGAACGACCATTTGGGCTTCTTCCTACAATGGTTAGTAACCTTCAGAGTGGGCACCGTGCACTCTGTAATGGTTTGATCCCTATAGATAAGGCCAAGGCCACGAAGGGGAAAGTTGCCAAAGGAAAGGGGGTACAAGAAACGGCTATGGTGAAGACAACAAATCCTAGGGTGGAGATGCCCTATACATATCTGATGGCCTGGCTTGTCACGTACTGCCCTTCATTAATGAGTGCAACAGACTATTTCCTGATGGACAAGCCATTCTTTGTGGAGATGTACGAATGCTCCACTTGGAAGAGTCACTATATGTCCATAATTCGGAAGACACTCCGCCATCATCAGAATTACGAGATCTTCCATTGTTTCCCAGACTTTCCGGGTGGAGAATATGGATCTAAATTCAAGAACATCTTGGGACCATATAACTTCAGCAACCTATCTTCGGGAGCATTTTGGTGGCTTCTCAACATTCGTCCCAGACACTTTGTGTATCGGCAAGACACCATGTGCTACACAGAGCCATACATTCCTAGTTGTTTTGCTCGTCATTTCCGATATTCATAGCTCTATGTAGGGAATCCGAATGAGGGACTGGCGTACGAGGGCAACCTGTACGTGGGAGCGTGAGGCTGGTTTCACGGGCCGAGTTCACGCTACCCCAGAATCGCCGGAGCTGAGCATGGCATTAAGGTTTTTTACATGGTACAGCGTTGCCAATGCTGATATACTAAATTTCTCTATCAACCATAGTTGTTGTGAGGAGATAGAGGTTTACTACTCTCGCCCAAAAGGGGCAAAGAGAGTTAGAGTGAAAGGAATGGATGAATTCCTTGACATGGCAGTCGAATCATCTGACGCGGGTGATTCTGACGATGATAATAACGCTGGCGGTGATGACCAAATTGGTGCTGGAGATGCTCCTCGATCCCTCAGAGGTTATAGCACTCGTCCACGAAGCCCCACCATAAAGTGTCGTGGGTCCACTAGAGGCAAACCAGCTTGAAAAAAGAAGAAGCTGGCTGGGGAGACTCTAATGATTCCCGAAGAAGTAGTGGTCCAGTTTTCCACGGACCTTCTTACTTCAACTCTGCCAACAGCACTAGCAGAGGAAAGCAGGCCCACTGAAGCCTCAAGTGCTACCGAGGCTCCGATCCCGCTGACTATGGAATCTGTCGAACACACTATAACGCAATCTTTAGGTAGCGAAACGGGTGTGCTTCTAGAGACGGCCACAGCTCCTCCCACAAGTCCAACTATGGGACTTGTATCTACTGGTATGATTATGATCTTTAACTCTATATGTAACTTTTTATTCTTTATATATATGTGTGATACTTTTGTCTGCTTTTGAGATCCAGGTAGTCAGCTTCATTCGCCTATGCATTCGACTACCAGAGTGGAGTTCGAGGAGCTAGTTGACTAGTCAGGACCACCAGCTCGGTAGGCGGGCTGTGTAGTTCTGCTGAGAAGTTCGGCATAGATTACTTTACGCCAGCCCCTCACTCTGTTCCTACTTCAACTCCCCGTTGTTGATGAGCTCGGGAGTGATGATAAGACAGAGGCAATCATGGCTATGGCAAAAGAGGCTCCCCATCTCCAAGCCTACCATCACCGACACCGGCTATTTGCTCTAAAGATACCTTCCCGGTCGTCGTTGGCGCGCCATATGCTCCCCAACCAGCTATACTAACACCTTCGACAGTTATAGCTGTTGAGACTCCATCCGCTCCTCTCACTCCAGCTCGCTTGCCAATGGGAGATGAAGATAATTTAAAGTTCTCCTTCGAGGATACTTCTACTATAGGAGGGGCTTCAGGCAGAGACACTCCATCAGAATCTACCCCTGTTGGTCAAGCTACTGGAATGACTGGTACCAGTGTGTCTTCTCCTCGGGTTCCCAGCTCAGCCAGTTCTCTATTGGCTTTACTGGCCCCGCATATCATAAACTTGGTGTAAGGAAGAGCTTCCCCTTCATCAACTCCTACAGAAGTCATTCCTCCCCCGTGTGACATCTTTCATAGAACTGCCTGCTCTCAACTTAGACACTGTTGATTCTCTTGAGAATCTCTTCAATCACAGTATCAATGATTTCATGCGGCTATTAAGGAGATGTATTTGGATGATCTTGGACGGAAGGGACTTCCTTAAGCTTGGACGCCCAATGTTAACCAATTATCTGGACAACGTTGAAAGGATTGGAGGGCGGGACCGAGCAGCTCCTTACCGAGTCCGCCTAGAAGTTTTAGAAGAGCAGGTGCAAACACTAAACACAGTTCGCCAAGCGGATGTGGAAGTGATCACCGAAATTGAATTGGTACGGTTTCGAGTAGAGCTGACAGCTCGTCAGGAGGAATTGAGGCACCAAGAGAAAGACTGTTCTCGGGAGTTAGCAGAACTTTGAGCCAATCAAGAGTTGGTCCTGAGAGGGCTGGAAATGGTTGATTTTGAGATCGAGGGTAGTCAGGCAACTATACTTCGAGCTCGTGAAACTATTGCCAAAGCTAAAACTATTTAGAGGCCAGTGAGTTCAGGCTGGGGGAGTCTGTAAAGAAGTGAGAAAAGTTGTTCCTAAAATAGGGACAACTCGAGCAAGAGGGCATGGTGAGGAGTTGCTTAATTGAAGAAGCCCGTCAGCAGTTGACTCAGCATCTTGCAATAAATAATGATGATTTACGTCGGCAGGCTCATCATTCAGTAGAAGAAACCCGTCGTCGAGTTATTGATGAGACGACGAATAAGTTGAAGTTTCTGGGAGAACCTTAACTTCCTTGTTTTCTTCTTTTCCTTTCTATACATATTTTGTTTATTCATTGTAATAAAGGAACTCAACAATTTTTTTTTTTTTGAATTCTTTTTGTAACTTTATCCATATTCTTTCAATTTATGAATAAAGATAATTCTTTTGATTCTTCTATCTGTTGGTTATGAACTTTTCTTGCACAACAAATGATGACGTAATTAGTTCATAGTTTTGGTAAAAACAATCCAAAGCTCTTCTGCGTAACTTAGATTGTTGATACCAGAATGACCGGGTCAAGATTATTGACCTCGGTAAAGCTCTTCAATAGAGCATGCTGATAGTTTGGTGAAAGCGTTTAATTGCATACACCAGAATGATCGAGTTAGGATCATTGACTTAGACAGAGGCACTTAATTGCACATGCCTTAATTTGACAAATAAGTTCAAGTTCTCACACGCATAATTGAACGTGGATGGTTATACTCTTAGGGATAAGAACCAGATGTGACAGTTTTTTTATGTGTAATACTTTTTCAAAAATTTGCCGTTGATCGACATCATCATTCTGTCACCATTTTGGTTCATTAAGCAATAAGCTCCACTAGAGTATATCATCTCCACAATAAATGGTCCTTCCCACTTGGGTCAAATTTACCCTTAGTTTTGTAGGTCATAACCATTGGCCTTTTAATGGCCAGAACCAAGTCTCTTTACTTGAAGGTTCTCTGTTTAACGTTCTTATTGAACGCTTGCAAGACTCGGGCCTGATACAACTCAATTTGTTGCTGAGCCCAGAGACGCTTCTCATCTAGCTCTTCTAGTTCTCGAAGTCTTTGTCGATGTCGTTCTTCCATTGTCATTTTTGTGGCTAATGACACTCTTAATGACGATAATTATATCTCCAGAAGTAAAACGGCCTCGCTCCCATATACCAAGGAGAAAGGGGTAGCCTTAGTAGGGGTGCTGACCGTGGTGCGATAAGCCGACAAACACTCTCCTAAATTTTCATCCCAGTCCCGCTTGTTGGAAGAGACAAATTTTTGAAAGAGTTTAATAATAGTTTTATTGAAGGCTTCAGCCAATACATTAGCCGCGGGGTTATATAGTATTGAAGCGATATCCTTGATTATAAACTTATCACAGAATCATGAAAACCCATGGCTGACAAATTGTGGTCCGTTGTCATGAATGATTCTTCAAGAAACGCCAAAATGGTAAATGACGTGATGTTTAATGAATTTAATCACATCTGTCGTCTTTACCTCTCTCATGGGCACGACTTCAGCTCATTTTGAAAAATAATCGGTTATCACAAGTATGAACCGATGTCCTCTAGATGATAGGGGAGTTATTGGCCCCACAATATCCATCCCCCATGCTTCAAAAGGCCAACTGGCAACAGTAGTGTGCCAGTATTCTGGTGGTTGATAAATAAAATTAGCGTGTATCTGACATGCATGGCACCGTTTAGTGTATGTCATTGCTTCGGTAATCATTTTTGGTCAGAAGTATCCTAGCCTTCTTATGCGATCCCCAAGTTTTGGGCCGGGTTGATGGGCTTCACATATTCCATCATGCATCTCTTTCAGCACTTCATTGGCTTCTGCTTTTGATATGCAGCGTAGTTAGAGAGTGTCACTTGACTTTCTGTATAAAGTCTGAAGTGTGGGATCATAATAAAATCTCTGGGCCTTCCTCTTTATTGAGGCAGCTTCTTTAGGATCCTTTGGCAGCATCCCATATAAGGTGTAATCCACGAACGAAAATCGCCAATCACGAGGTTCCAGAGCTAGGCCTACTTGGCACACTTCCTTGGCTTGGAAGATCGTATCTGGATGGAGAAATTCTCTACTTCCAATAGTGACACTTTTAGCTGATCCTGGCAGGATTGCTAATGTTGCAGCTAATACTGCAAGAGCGTCCGCATAGACATTCTCATGTCGAGGTATATGGTTGATATAAAACTGCTCGAAATATCATGCCAACTCAATGGCTAGTTGATGATAGGGGATGAGGGTTTCATGTTTGACTTTATATTCGCCCTTCATCTGATTGCCGATGAGCTTAGAGTCTCCATATACCTATAGATAGTTCACCCCCAGTTGCAAAGCCATTTTTAGACCAATAATGAGCGCATTGTATTCTACCACATTATTTGTGCACGGCTCAGTTAATGAGTAACGATTAGGAAGTATGTGTTTATGCGGGGAAATCAGTATCACCCCTACTCCTGCAGTAGATCGTCTTGAAGCACCATCAAAAAACATCAGCCATGGTTGTTCTTGGTTAATTGTGTTGACTTCTGACGTCTGTTTCGAGATATCCCCTGTTGGTTTAGAATTTGCGAGGAAGTCAGCGATCGTTTGTCCTTTTATGGCTTTTTGGGGAACAAAGTGGGTGTCATATGGTGATAGTAACAATGCCCATTTTGCTAACCGACCATTTAAAGATCTCGGTTTTGTCATAAGGATTTTCAGAGGGTTGACCCGTGATATGACATGAATTGTTTGTCCCGAAAGATAGTATTGCATTTTCTGGACAGCGAACACTAGGGCTAAACATTCTTTTTCAATTGGGGTATATCGATGCTCGGCTCCCATCATTGTGCGACTTAAGTAATAAAGAACATGTTCATGATCTTGCTCATTATATTGAACGAGTAACGCTCCTAGTGCGTTATCCATGGCCCTTACATATATAAGGAACGGTCTTTCAGGGATAGGTGCCATGAGGACAGGAGGTTTCATAAGATATTCTTTAAGATCATCAAATACTTGTTGACATCCTTCGTCCCATATGAAGGAAACTCCCTTTCTATAAGTCTGGAAAACGGCTAGCATCGTCCTGATAAATTGGAGATAAAGCGACGGATATAGGCCAACTTTCCTTATAACCCCCTCAACTCTTTAAAGTTCTGGGGAGGTGGCATTTTCTTGATCACTTTTACTTTTTTGGGATCAAGGAAAATTCCTCCTGAAGTAACTATGAATCTAAGGAACTTTCCACTAGACACCCCCAAGAAAAACTAAGCAGGATTCACTTCAAGCGATATCTTCGCATAAGATTGAAGACTGTTCTTAAATCCTGAAGGTGGTCTTCTTTATTTTTTCTCTTGACTGCCAAGTCATCTACTTAACATAGTTTTACGCAGATGTTCTTTGAATATAATGCTCATTACATGTTGATAAGTGGCACCAAAGTTCTTTAACCCAAAGGGCATTACTGTATAACAGTATACCCCCAACGGCATTTTGAAAGCCGTGTGCTTCTCATCATCGGGGTGCTTCTTAATCTGGTTATAACCTGAGAAGCCATCCATAAAGGACATCCTCTCATAACCATAGGTATTATCAATCATCACCTCAGTAATTGGGAGTGGAAATTCATCCTTAGGGCATGCGGCATTTAAATCTTGAAAATCGGTACATATTCGGATCTTGCGTTTCTTCTTACGAACTGGCACTGTATTGGCCACCCAGTCAGGATGTTGATCTTCATGAATAAATCATGATTTTATAAGCTTACTAACCTCAACAACATAGCCTCCATTAACTCCGGTCGAAAGCGCCTTTGCTGTTGTTTGACTGGCTCGGCATCTTCTCTAACATTCAACCGGTACATGAAAATCTGAGGATCGAGTCCGGGCATATCTTCATAACTCCATGCGAACACATATATGCATTCCTTGATAAGGGATACAAGTTCCTCCTTTTCTAAGAGAGTTAGCGTGTCACTTATAAAAATGGGCTTTGGATTCTTTTCTGTTCCCATGTTAACTTGTACTAGCTTATCTTCTATGGGTGGGTCGCGCTGTTCAAAACAGACATCCCAAAGAGTATCCATATGTTTAGCCCAGGAATCATCTTGAACATCAATTGGTTCCTAGTAGCTTTCTGGTGCGGCTGAAACCATATTTGCTGTTAGAGATTGAAACCAAGCACCAGTACTTAGATCAGAATCATGATCTAACGGTTAAAGATCCTCGTCGGCCGAAGAGCTCTCTTCGTATTTATATGGCGGTGAGGGAGGAGTGGATACATACCCTAACCCCCTTCGAGTTTTATGATAGTAGTCTGGCCTCTTCCCTCTTGGTCTAAATGAGGGTATAAGATTTCGTTGCCCTTTTCCAAAATTTAATCCCGGATTTTGAGTAAAATTAAAACCCATCTTTTCCATCATCTGTCGTGATTTTTGCTCGTATTGGTAAAATTGGGGTGATGTTTGTTCATCACTTCCACTACTTTGCGCGATCACTTTGCCGAAGACAATTGGCTTTTGAGATACCTGTCGTGGAGGTACTTTAAAGAAGTGATCTCATCACTTTGTTATTTCGGACTGAGAGAGGAGGGATGACCTGATTGGCAAATGATATGCCGCCAGAACTTCAAATTCAGACAGATCATCTGCTTCGGTGGAAGTACAAGAACGTTCAGACTCTGTAGCGACAGCAGGCTCGTAAACTAACTTTATGTTTTCATTAATAACCCACTCATCATCACCTACATTAGTTACATTACTACTATCAAAATTCGTATTAAAATTCATACGAGGGTTTATCTCATAGTCACCCCCATCATCCTCTCTTGGGGATTCATATTCAGTATCCGCCTCATTGCCACTGTCGTCAGGTTCGTCAGACTCTTTGAGGTTCCGATAGGGGATCTCATCTGCCGGCTTGTAGAGCATGATATCAGTGAAGTAATTTTCTAGCCTTTGAATGGTTGCCTACCTGCAATTAACAACCGGACTTCTCCTTTCTCATCACAGTATTTCATACATTAATGGAGAGTCGATGGGGCTATCATATAGGCATGAATCCACAGTCGCCCCAACAGAATATTATAGGATGTGTCTGCGTCAATGACGTAGCACGTAACTTCTATCCTCAAATCTCTGACCTGACATCGGAGTCCGATCTTCCCGAGAGAATAGCTATCATTAGCGTTGAACCCATATATCGTGGTGTTCGTCGGTGTAAGGCAATGGGGCGAAATTCCCAATAACTACATTAATCTTCTTGGACTGACGCTTAGTGCAGACCCCGGATCAATTTTAATGCAGTCCACCTTCGTGAATCTGACATATCCGGTGAAATATAAAGGTTTATTATACTTTATATTCCTAACCTGCATGTCATCTGGGGAAAAGGTTATCTGTAGGACCTGCCTCCTCACTTGATAACAGCGGGGGCAGGAATCATGTTCCTCATCGGTTGGCTCGACAATCTGTGCTAGGAAAGATTCAGAATCTGCCAAGACCTCTCTTAATGCCTCCCAAGTTGACTTTGATAATCGTAACAATCGTAGAGCGTAACTCGAGCTGGGATATTAGCCAACTGAGCTATGATATCAAATTTGAATGAGGCATCCTTGATTTCTTCGTCTTTTCCTGGACTTTTCTGGAAACGAAGCCCTTTTTGCTTTGCAGGCTTTGCAGGTTCCCCATATATATTTTTAGGGTTTACTCTTATATAGTCTTTGAGGTAAGCTTTACCGGATCGAGTGCCAGAAGGACCTGCTTCATCTTGGTGAGTGGTCATAATTTCGGCCTCCTCTTCAGAGTTCGTCAATGCTCCTGCAATTATGTACTATTCTTTAATTTTTGCATAAATAGTATTACTAGTCCGCTTTCTTCTTTGGCTATTAGATGCAGTCCATTGCTCGTCTTGTAACAGATCAGGGTGGACCCACATGACTTCCCCTCTTTGTGTCGTCACAGAGGTAAGTCCTTTCTGTACCTTTTCATGTGGGTCATAATTCTTCATGACTAGTTTCCCTGATAGTATCGGAGTTACTCCTGCAGGGAACTCATGGGTCCCTACCACCAGGGTCGCCATATTAGCGGTAACTTTCTTTTATTCCTCCTTTAGTGTCAGAACTCCGGCTTCTATCAATGCCTGAATTCTGTTCTTAGAAGGGTAACAATCCTTAGTAGGGTGTCCAACGTTTCGGTGGTATAAGCAGTAATTTGGGTCATTAGTTTTCCCTGTGTCTTCTGGCTTTCGGTTCTACGGTAGTTTTAACATTCCCTTCCTGAGGAGCAGATGGAATAGTGTGGGCGTCTATTCCGCCTTGAAAGTATAAGTCCTTTCTTGTCGGGGCCTATTTTGCCCCGTGCCTTTTTGATTTGAGGCTTTGGATTTGAAGGATTTGTTTGTTTTAGAGCGGCATCGGATGCCATTACCGCCTTCCCCTTACTCTTATTATTATTTTGTGGATGCGGCCTATTATTTCCAAGATTTCTTATTCCACGAGATTCTTCAACCTGGCGAATCAAGTCTTCCGCTTATTCTCCTTGTTTAAGCAAATCCTTCCAAGTCTTAGATTCTACGGTTCCCATCTTTAAGAGCACATTAGTTTTGAGGCTATGCCTGCAAGTTTCTACTAGAGTTTCCTGGACCATTCCGTGCTTGCAATATACGGACTTCTCCCGAAACCTTTCTATAAAATCTTTCACCGTTTCTTGTTCCCCTTGCTTTGTTACAAGGAGGGAATGAACCGATATTTCGGTGTCATCCTCAAAGAAACGTGCAAGAAAGTGCTTTTCAACGTCATACCAGGTATTGATAGTACCTGGGGGCAACTGCATAAACCTTGTAAAAGCAGACCCTCGCAAGGTACTTGCAAATACCTTAGTCATTACTAGGTCATTACCCATTACATGTCCTGCTTGAGACAAGAAGTAGTACATATGTTGACTGGGGATCCTTTTCCGTCATACGGCTCTAGCTTGAGCGGTTTATATTTTTCGGGGTATGGTGCGAAATCCCACTCAAGCGGGTACCGTCTCGAAACTCCCGATTCCTTCAATTCCTTCTTGTGCATCAAAGAATCAAGTTAGCTCTATAATTTCTCAATTTTCTCTTCATGAGGGTCATGAAAAGAACATTTATTTTCATCCTCATATGCCAAGTAAGCTTTTTCTCCTTATCTTCTTTATTAATCTTAAATGGAGTTTCTTTTTCTTTTTTTCATGGTGATTCTAAAAAAGTTTTAGTTTTATCTTCGACTATCTTTTGGGTGTTTTCGACCACCTTTAAGAGCATCATTTTGAGATCCTCAATTATTTTTTGTTGCTCTCGGATCATCTATTCTTGAGCTTCCAATCTCTGATCGATGTCATCAGATTTATCCACCATATGTGATTCTGATTTTTGTTGTCTGGATGATGCAGAAGAGCGAGGTGAGGCTATAGCCGAGTTGTCGCTATCGTCATCACAAGAACCTTTTACAAGTTTCTTGTAATTTTGAGGGGCGAAAGCTCCTGATTTAAGTCGAGTAAGATGATGAGATTGTTCGTCGATTGATTCGGAATCAACCTCTTTATTATTATTCTCTTACCCTTTCCAACCATGTTAGAGGTCACTGCTTTCCATTCTTTTTCTTTAATCTCTCAGGGAACACTTTGTTTTCTTCGCCGGATTTTGTCTGACTCGGCTAATCGGTCGAATACCGACACCCTTTTATTGCAGCAACAATTGTTCAGTACAGTAGATATTGTTGTCATATGCTGCTCACAATGACAAATAGGGTCTGGTTGAACTTGATTTATGCTCCTCTTTTTTGTTAAGTATTCTCTGAGGTCAATGGCCTTAGACATGGAATCCTAGGGCCCACTTAGTTGTTGAGAGAGTCCAGGGGCCCACTAAAGTTTCTTGGAGAGATTGATGTCACATTCTTGTCCAATAATACGATTATCAACCCCGACTTTGTATTCAGGTTGTTTTACGCGGAGCTGGACGTTAGCTTCGCATCTGGTAAGCGAAGCTGAGAAATAGCTTCACGTTTTAGGCTAGCCTCGCATTTTACGCTGGCTTGGCACTTTTGCAGAAGTTTAACTTCTGGAATTTTAGCCTTGCGTGGATGAAAATTTTTGCACGTTGACTTATTCTTGCGATTTACGCAAGTTATATCTTCGCGTTTAACACGATTTTTACGATTAACGTAAGTCTAAAAAATATCTTCACGATTTACGTGATGGTAACGAATCTTGCGATTAACGCAAGTTTTACTGGCTTCGCTAAGCTAAGTTTTAGCCTCGCGTGGAGAGTCTTCATCACACGCTGGCTCTATGAGACTTTTATCCTTGCGATTTACACGATGGTCAGGAATCTTGCGATTAATGCAAGTTTTACTGGCTTTGAATTTTATACTAAGCTCAGTTTTAGCCTCGCGTGGAGAGTCTCCATCACACGCTGGCTCTATCAGAAGTTTATCCTCGTGATTTACGCTAGTTTCTCTAGTTTTTAGTCTAGAACCAATAGCCTCGCATGGAGAATCACATGTTGGCTTAGTCATATTTTCACGTTTAACGCGATATTGACTGGTTTTGCAATTGACGCAAGCCAGTTCACGAGGTACAGTAGTCTCGCGTAATGTTGTTCTATTAGCCTCGCATTTAACGCGGGCTTTGAGGGCTTTTCATCTTGCTCTCCGATTTCGATTGCAGAGTTGGGTTCTGGTCAAACTAGTTTTCAAGCCTTCTTCGGCAATAAAGAGGTCATCCTCTATTAGAGTTTTCTGTCCAAACGACGGCTCCATGGCTGCGATCTTCAAGGGTCCCCATTTAACGGTGGATTTCCTTTTACCCAATTTACGGATATTGGAGCACACACGGTGATAGCACCATGTTTGAGTCAGATTACCTAATTCAGAGGAGAGGTACTCCTCATATTTCTATTGGTCGATCTCCATGACAAGCATATTAACGTCGGATCCAATCCTTTCCACGTCAGATTGCGCAATGATCTCTTTTTCAGTAAAAGAGACGTCTCCCACTGTGGTCACCAGTTTATTCTCAACAAAATTCTTACTTCCTTCCATTGAAATAACTTAATTACAATGAAAGTGAACAAAAGAAAACAAACGAAAGGATTTATAACTTATCGCTCTCTTTTACAATAAAAAGTGGGTTCTGCGTAGCGATGGGATCTATCGAATAGCTCTTTTTGACGATCTTAACGTGGAAGTCTTCTTTCTTGATGAAGAAGATGGCTGGTCCGGGATCTTCTCTTCTGGTCTTGATGGGTTCAAGACTCTCATACGTAATTTGAACTTCACAAAAGCTTCCCAAAAGATCCCCAAAGGCTTTCTCAAGAGGGTATTTATAGCCTTGGGCCAATTAAAAGTTTCCAATTGACTAGAATTGGAAAGTAGTTGTGTTCATCAAGGATTCTAATCAAATATCATAATTTTAATTTAAATCTCTGGATTATGAATTCTGATTGGACTCAATTTGGTTATGGGATAAACCCAAATCTCAATCAATTTGGAATTCTAATGAAATCTGCTCTCGCGGAGCTAACACGGAGCTAATATCATTAGAATGTGGAGTTATGGATTAGCTCCGTGTTTTACTCAAACGCGAGGCTAAAATAGACAAAACGCGGAGCTACAGAGTTAGCTCCGCGTTCTTGTTCGCCATAAAAGTTGAACGCTCTTTATATAGAAGTCTTTTCAATGAGAGGGTTACAATCAAACGGTTTTCCGTTTACAGAAAATGAGGAAGATAGACTTCCTCTTTGTTTAAGGCTGGGTTCTTATGTAGCAATGGAGGACGATCCTGCTCTCCGTTGATACTCCGTACAATTTCTCTCAGTTGGCTAAAGGAAAAAAAGAAAGGCTTTCGGCTCTTGATCACAAGGGGCCACTCTTAGGAGAAGATATCTGCTTGTCTTCCTCTGTCTTCGTGTGTGTCCTTTTTTTCTCCCTTTTTTTTTTTTTGCTCTCTTTCGCTCCCCCGCCTTTTATAGGGGTTTTAGAATAACGTCCCGCCATATTTGCTTGACCATTAGCTCCCACTACTTGAGAAGTACCGTCATATTCGTCAGGCGGTTGCTCCCACGATCGAACTAATGCCGCTGCATTCGTTTGACAGTTAGCCCCACGATCTGAGGTGGCAATTCTTCTGTTCGGGTCGGTGACTTTGTATTAAACCCCTACCCGACAGTTATAGGTAGTGTCGCGAATCTCAACTTTTAGATTCGCAAACATGTTCTGTCGTCTGGGTCGCAGACCTCAGTCTCTTATATTCGCGGATACGATGAGTTGCGGGCTTCTGTCTCTGAATTCGTGGATCTGCTTGGTTTTTCTAGAATTTTTTGCCGACAAAACCCCCTCCAAAGTTTCCAAAGCTCTCATAATTCCTTGAGGAGTTTCGGAATACTTTGGATATAATATTCTGCATTAGAATCTCCATTGCATTTGCATAAATCTGTGACTCTGTATTAGCGCCACTGTTGCATCTTTTTTTTTTTTGCCTTTGAAGGGACACGTCTCTGTATTAGGGGCGCAAGCCTTCATCTTGGAGTAGAAAACGACTCTGTATTAGGGTCGCGAACTATTTTCGAAAGGGACACGTCTCTGTATTAGGGGCGCGAGCCTTCATCTTGGAGTAGAAAATGACTCTGTATTAGGGTCGTGAACTCTCGCTCCGGTAGGGGCGCGAGCCTTCATTTTGGAGTAGAAAACGACTCTGTATTAGGGTCGTGAACTGTCTTCGGAAGGGACACATCTCTGTATTAGGGTCGCGAACTTTGCATTTTGAGAAGAAAGCAGCTCTGTATTAAGGTCACGAACTTCGTTTTTTGAGAAGAAAGCAGCTCTGTATTACGGTCGCGAACTTCGCTTTTTGAGAAGAAAGCAGCTTTGTATTAGGGTCGCGAACTTCACTTTTTAAGAAGAAAGTGGCTCTGTATTAGGGTCGCGAACTTCACTTTTTGAGAAGAAAGCGGCTCTGTATTAGGGTCGCAAACTTTTTTTTTGTTGCGAGAAGGCCGGAAGGCGGTTGTTTTCTACGGCGTAAGAATTGAGATGTTCTCTGAGCCGCATCAAATGAAAAGGTACTCATGAGATTCGAGCCAGATATCACGTCTGTCCAGAGATCTCGGCCGTCAAATCATCGGCTATATAACCTCCACTTTACGAGAAAGGCTACCCTTATCTCAAGAAATTTAAAATCTGAGTTCTTCGTTAGAGCTTCTCAGACTCCTCGTCTTCAATCTCCCATAGCTTTTGATTCAAAGGGTTTTCTCAATCTGCAAAAGATGCCAAAGAAAGTTTCTTCCTCTGATGCTACAGCCAGTGGTCGTCAAGATCCTCGAGCAATCTCCAGTTCAATAGTGGTTCGGCAGGAACCCTTGATTGGAGGTAATAAAGAAAACTTTCGAAAGGCAGTCCCTTTCTTATCATTTTTTCTTTACCTTGAATCTGAATGTCTTTTGCAGTCGACTATGCCTTGAATCCTTGGCCTAAAGACCATTATTTCGGATACTCTGATGGCTATGATGGGGAGAAAGAGTTCAGATTTGGTCATGTCTTTCCACATTATACAGCATCAGACAGCCACGAGAGAGAAGGCAAAATTCTTCATTCTTCTCGCTATGTATTGCGAGAACTGATGACTAATGCACCTTTCGAAACAGATGATCGATCTCCGCTACGCAAACCCACATTCTTGTTTGGGGACCATGTTTCTGTGCCTGATAGCCGTTTGGAAGATGGAGATTACAAGTGGCTCCGTTAAGTTGAAGGTCGTTACTTGTTTCTCCCCAACATGGAGAGGTCTTATCCGTTCTTATTCTTTCAATCCCTCTCCGTGCCCAGACGAATGGACTGGCACATAAACAGGCCGCAAAACAGCATCTTGTTGGGGGGCTTCAACGTTCAAGGTGCTTTTCCTCGTGGTAGTGGAAAATACTTTTGTGGATTGCTTTCGGGACTGCTTAAACATGACCTCCCCAGAGACGAGATTCCCATAATTGCGCAAACTTTCCTGCACCGATTTACCAATGCGCAAAGGGAGTTTCCTGTTCAGGATTTTCATCTCTCTGGATGGGTTCACTGCTCCTCAAGAGGAGAGTTGGCAGTCTTGACTGATTTCTTCTTAAAAACCTTCGGGGATCGCTTCATTATGCGAGGCTACACCGTGCCATCAGGGCTGTTCAGCATAGTATTCCTGCTAGTAGATTTTATTTTTTTGCCTTACTAGAACTGTACAATCCTGATACTTGTATAGTCTTTAGCCCCCGTGGTGAGTTAGGTTTTGCCCTACATGAAATGTATGAAATTTCGGGCTTACCCATGGAAGACATCCCGTATGAAGAGTATGTCCCTACTGGGGAAGAACTTCATCTGCTGAAGACTCAGGATCTTTGGCTTACGCTACTTACTGGGAATTGCTCTGCCATTATTATATTTGCACCCATACATCCGGCACCCGCAGTTTGAAGCCAAAGAAGTGGTTGCAGTATTTTCTGCCCAATTTTTCTAGGAGTAATCCGAACTTTACTCGCCTTCCTCCGGTTTCTGAAAAGGAAGTTGAGAGAAGAATCGCTAGTTTTGGGACAGATGCTTATGTCACTGAATATGACGAGGACATCTTCAAGGCTGGAACGTCCTTTGAAAGTTTTCACTATCAGGCTCTCCAGCGTCTGATCCTGCCTTCTTGGCAGGTTATTTGATGGTGTGGCTGAAGAAGTGTGTTATTCCTTCGCAGGAAAGCATACCTATTAGGGTCGTATACCCATCTGTCCTACTAGCTCTTGGTAGGCGGCTCAGCTTGTTGCCCGCGATGGTCTGCAGCATCCAAAATGGATTGAGGAGATTATCTGATAAATTCTGCCAGGTGAAGAAGGAGTCAAGGAAGAAAGGAGATCTGATCATTAAGACTCCCAATCAGTGTGTAGAACTTCCTTATACTTATTTGATGGCTTGGCTGGTTCTACATTGTCCTACTTTGATGAGTCCTGCAGACTCGCAGATTGACTTAAGTACTCCAAAAGTGCAGCACTACGAGAGTTCACAGTGGAAAGGGGGCTACATGGCCGCGATTCGCAAGACCCTTCGTCATTTCTCAACTTTCAAGTTGTTCAGATATTTTCCGTACTTCCCAAATGCCAGGTACGGGGAGTAATTCGCGGATACTGCTGGTGCAGATAAATTTACTGTTCTGTCCTCGGGGTGCTTTTGGTGGTTGATAAACATCCGTCCAGGACATCTGGTTCTTCGTTTGGGGAACCATTGCTACATAAAGCCTTATTACCCTAGTCATTTCGCTCGACAGATCGGGTATGATCAGCTTTATATTGGTAATCCCAATAGAGAGCTAAGTTTTGTTGGGAATGTTCTTGAGGGAGCTCGAGCTTGGTTTCACTTCGTCGCAGGTGGAACTCAGGTCCGATTTGATCTTCCGCTCAAGACCCCAAATTCGATTATGAGCTTCAGTTTCTGCAAGTGGTTCGCGGATGCTAATTCCACTCCTCATGATTTCAATGTAAATCTTACTTGCTTGAGGGAGATTAGAGCCTGGTATGCTTAGAAGAAAAAGGCTGGCAGCACCAAAGTAGCAGGGATGGAAGACTTTGGGGCAGAAAGCGCTTCTGATGAGTCGGAACCGGTGACTCAACAAGGAGAGGAGGACAACAATGCACTGGCTTTATCAATTCAGCCTGCTTTTCCTATTGCTTCTTCTTTGCCAACTTTGAAGGAAACTTCTCCTCAACTGCAGTCTCCTCCAAAGAAGATTTCCCATAAGCGAAAGAGACTGAGGCGCCTCAGCGACTTACCTGCCATTACACGGGGCGTTGATTCGCAGGACATCACATCTGGGGCTGGCTGCATCCAATTTGGTCTTCGAGACCCTCGCGGAGGAACCTAAGGAGGGTGAAGACGACCCATCTTTAACTCTGCGCTCTCTTAAGAGACGCCGAAGTCAAGGACCCATTTTTCGTAGTGATCCTACTCCTGATACTCACAAGGATCCTGCAACTCTCCTACACCAGGTTGCTACTGAAGTAGAGGCTTCCTCTGCTACACGGGAGGATCATGTAGCTCTCGTGCATCAATCTGTTACTGGAGTAGAGGCTTCTGGCTTGTTATGATCGGTCTTCTAACTGACAGGACCAGATCATCCTTCTTAAAAGTTCTTTGTTTAGCCTTTTTGTTAAAGGTTCTAGAGATCCACGCCTGGTATAGCTCGATATTCTGTTGAGCTTCCAAGCGCTTGTCATCCAAGACTTCTAACTCTTGGAGCCTTTGCTGATGCCTTTCTTTTTTTGTCATCCTAATTGTTAACGCGACTCGTAATGACAGGATTTGGATTTTCAAAGGCAGGACCGCTTCTGATCCGTATACCAAGGAGAAGGGCGTGGCATTGGTGGGAGTTCGGACTGTGGTGTGATATGCCCACAGGCACTCTCCGAGCTTTTCATCTCAATCCCGTTAATTGGATGATACAAAATTTTTAAGAAGTTTTACAATGGTCTTATTGAAGGCTTCTGCTAGACCATTAGCTGCAGGGTAATATGGCAATGAAGTCATATCCTCGATCCTGTACTTGTTGCAGAATCTAAAATACACTTGGCTCAAACTTAGGTCCGTTATCATGAATTATTCTTCTAGGCACCCCGAAGCGATAAAGCATGTGGTGCTTGATGAATTTGATAACATCTGACGATTTTACTTCGGTTAGGGAAATGGCCTCAATCCATTTTGAAAAGTAATCAGTTATGGCTAAAATGAACCGGTGTCCTCTCATTGATGGCGGAGAAATTGGCCCTATGATGTCCATACCCCATTGTTCAAATGGCCATGACGTAGCTGTTGGGTGAAGATACTTCGGAGCTTTATGTATAAAGTCTGCATGTATTTGGCAGGCCCTACACTTATTGGCGTAGTTAACCGCTTCTGTCATCATCTTGGGCCAGTAATAACCCATTCTTCAGATTCTATCCCAGAGTTTTGGCCCTAGCTGGTGTGCCCCGCAGATGCCAGCATGAGCTTCTTCGAGTACCTTTTGTGCTTCGCGGTTGGAGAGTGTTGGCAGTGAAAATTTCTAAGTTAAAAAAGGATTTTCCACAACAGAACGCAGAGCCAATTCAGTAGCCCCGCGATTGGTTATATTAACCCTGCGTTTGAATAAAATGCGGAGATGTTTAATAGCTCCGCGTTGATTCCGCAGTTTGGCTAGTATTAGCCTCGCGTTTGAGTGAGACGCGGAGATGATCAATACCTCCGCGTTTGCCCCGCGTTTTGGTTATTTAGCGCCGCATTTTGATGCAATTAAAGCTCCGTGTAAGCAGATAACTAGGATTTCAAGTTGATTGAAATTATGATTTCAGGCTTATCTGAATACCCGAATCAAGTCTAATCAGAATTCCATCAAAACTAAGATATTTGATTGGAATCCTTGATAAATGCGAGTTCTATTTAGATAGAAACTCTTGCATTAACCTGGGGCTATAAATACCTTCCTGGTGAAAACCCTAGGGATCTTCTTTTCGGCAAATTGTCTTCTTTCTGAATCCTTTGGCAATTCAAGTACGCGAGAGAGCCTTGAAGTCAGAGGTATTCTTCTTCTTCCTTTCGGTTCTTAGAGAATTCAAGTACGCGAGAGAGCCTTGAGTTCGAGAAAGACCGGAGAAGATAGTCTACAATCGGCTGATATCTTCGACAGAGAAGAGTTCAACGATTCGATCGTCCAAAGGAGCTGCTTGACAGATCCCATCGCCACTGATCCCACGTTTAGTATTGTAAAAGAGAGCGATTGAACTATAAATCCTCTCGTTTGTTCTTTTTTTTATCTTGTTCACTTTCATTGTAATTCAAGCTTATTCAATGGAAGGAAGCAAAGGAAAGTTTGCGACGAACAAACTGGCGACCACAGTGGGAGCCGTCTCTTTCACTGATGAAGAGGTTGTGGCACAATCGGACGTTGACTTGATCGGATCCGAAGTAGACACGCTGGTCGTTGAAATCGACTAGCAGAAGTACGAGGAGTTCCTCTCCTCCAGATCAGGTGACTTGGATGAGACACGGCACTATCGTCACATGTATTCCAATGCCCGAGTGACGGGTAGAAAGGTATCCACCGAGAGACGGGGATCCTTGGAGACTGCGGCTATAGAACCGGAGTTCACACAAGAAATCCTAGCCGAGGATGAGCTTCCGATTGCCGAAGAAGATCTGGGGACTGGACTGACCAGGACCCAACTCCGGAACAGGAACCGGAGAGCGAGGCGTAGAGCCCTCAAAGCCCGCCTTGGATGCAGAACTAACACTAGAGGAAGCGAGGCTATGGTGCCTCGCAAACTGGCGCACGCTACCCGCGAGACCAGTCTCTACTGTGTTAAATGCGAACATACAACTTGCCTTAAAAGCAAGGAAAAGCCAGCGTGTGATTTTCCATGCGAGGCTATTACTGAGCCTAGCGAGAGACGCGAAGCCAGTGAGGGTTGCGCTAGTCGCAGAATACCCAACACTCGCGAGTTACGCGAGTATAAAAATTCTTTAAAGCCAGCGTGTGATTCTCCATGCGAGGCTATTACTGTGCCTAGCAAGAGACGCAAAGCCAGTAAGGGTTGCGCTAGTCGCAGAATACCCGACACTCGCGAGTTACGCGAGTATAAAAATTCTTCAAACCAGCGTGTGATTCTCCACGCGAGGCTATTGCTGAGCCTAGAGAGAGACGCGAAGCCAGCAAGATTTGCGCTAGTCGCAAAATACTTAACACTCGCGAGAGACGCGAGTATAAAAATTTAAAGCCAGCGTGTGATTCTCCACGCGAGGCTGATACTGAGCTAAGCGAGAGACGCGAGGCCAGTAATACTTGCAATAAACGCAAGACTTCTGATACCCAGGAGGAACGTGAGGACGATTGGTAAATAGTTGTCAGTCGTAAAAATCGTGCTAGGCGAGAAGCTATGATCTGCGTTAATCGCAAAGATAAGCCAGCGTGTAAGACCTTCCCTTCACGCGGGGCTATTATTCCAGAAGCTAAACTTCTAAAGACACACCAAGCCAGCGAGAGACGCGAGGCTAGTGTGGATAAGCACGGAGCTATTCTTCAGGCCCGCAATGTGAAATGCGAGGCTATTCCTAAGCCACGTGAGGATCGGTCCAACCCCAAAGTCAGGGTTGATCAGACAAAGAAGCTTCAGTGGGTTCCCAGACCTTCTCAAGAGTTGAATGGACCTCTTGACTCCATGGCTAAAGGCGCTGATCTCAGGAAATATCTCTCTAAGAAGAGAGGCATAGACCAACTTCAGATTGGGCCTGTCTGTCATTGCCAGCAACTTGTGACGGCAGTATCAGCCGTGATGGACAACTGTGGCTGCAGTAAGAACAGGATATCTGTGTTCGACCGATTAAACGAGTCAAACCAGAATCCTGCTAAGAAGACAAGAACCACTTTCCTGAAGCAATGGAGAGCTGTAACCTCCAACATGGTAGGAAAATGGAAGAAAATTGTAGAGACGGATGATGATTCAGAATCGAGCGATGAAGAACCTCATTGTGTTACTCGACTAAGATCAGGAGCCGTCCCGCCCCGAAATTATAAGAAGCTCGCAGGGGGTTCTTACGACGAGGACAGCGATAATTCAGCTATAGCCTCGCCTCCATCCTCTACATCGTCTCGGTTATAGAAGTTAGCATCGCATATGGCAGATAAGTCTGACGATATCAATCAGAGATTTGAAGCTCAAGAAAAGATGATTCGAGAGCAGCAAAAGATAATTGAAGGTCTTAAAGTCATGCTATCGAGATTTGTTGAAGATAATGCCAAAAAGGGCAAAAAAAACTCTGAATGAGGAAGAACAGGAAGAGAAAGCCCGCTCAATGCATGAGGATGACGATAGATTTTCTTTCCACGACCCGCATGGGGAAAAGATAGAAAAGCTACATAATCAACTCGAAGCTTTAATGCGTAAAAAATAGTTGAAAGAAGCAGGGGTCTCAAGACCGTATCCTTCTAAATGGGATACGATACCATACCCACATAAGTATAAGCCGCTCAAGTTAGAGCCATACGATGGGAAGGGATCGCCCAGTCAGCATATATATTACTTCTTGTCCCAAGCAGGACATTTGATGGGTAATGACCCAATCATGACCAAAGTATTCGCAAGTACTTTGCGAGGGCCTGCCTTTACTTGGTTCATGCAGTTGCCCCCAGGTACTATTAATACCTGGTTAGATGTCGAGAAATTATTTCTCTCACGTTTCTTTGAGGATGACACCGAGATTACGGTTCATTCCCTCCTTGCAACTAGACAAGGAGAACAGGAAACGGTTAAAGACTTCATAGAAGGTTCCGGGAGAAGTCCGTACATTGCAAACACGGAATGATCCAGGAAACTCTAGTCGAGACATGTCGACACAACCTTAAGACCAATGTGCTCCTCAAAATGGGGGCTGTAGAGTCCAAAACATGGAGGGACTTGCTCAAACAAGGAGAGCAAGCTAAAGACTTGATTCGCCGAGTTGAAGAGTCCCGCGGGTCAAGAAGTGCTGGGGGTGGTAAGTCATATACCCAAAACAACAGCAATAAAAATAAAGGGAAAGCAGCGATGTCGTCAGAAGCTGCTCCTCAGAAAACCAGTCCTCCGCCAGAACCGAAACCTCAAGGTCAGCGAGGATCAAGACAAATTAGACCGCAGCAAGAAAGGAATTACACTTTCAAGGTGGAACAGACGTCTATCCTCTTTCACTTGCTCCAGAAGAAGGGAATGCTAAAACTTCCAGAGAATAAGAAGCTAGAAGACGCTGGTAAGACTAAAGATCCCAACTACTGTCTCTATCACCGGAATGTTAGGCACCCTACCAGGGATTGTTTTCCCCTTAAGAACAGAATCCAAGCACTAATAGAAGCTGGGGTTCTGACGCTTAAGGAAGAGCAGAAGAAGGTCACTGCCAATATGGCAACCATAGTGGTTAGAGCCCACGAGTTCCCCGCAGGAGTGACCCCAATCCCAAAGGGTGAGGCAGTTACAAAGAATCTTGATCCTTACAACAAAGCCCAAGAAGGACTTGTCCCTGTAACGACCCAAAGAGGGGAAGTTATGTGGGTTCACCCCGATTTGCTAGAAGACGAGCAGTGGACAAACACAGGGGGTCACAAGAAAAAGCAGACTAGCAATGCTATCTCCGCGGAAATAAAGGATGAATATATTGCAGGAATACCCACAGACTCTGAAGAGGAGCCCGAAACCATGGCCACTCATCAAGATGGGGCAGGCCCTTCCGGCACTCGGTCTGGGAAAACATATCTTAGAGACTACACCAGAGTAGATCCGAAGAATATATATGCGGAAACTACTAATCCTGCAAAGCAAAAAGGTGTTCGTTTCCAGAAGAATCCGCGAAGAGATGAAGGAGTTAAGAATACCTCCTTCCAATTTGATATCATAACTCAACTGGCAAATATTCCAGCTCGAGTAACGCTATACGAGTTGTTACGATTGTCAAAATCAACTCGTGAGGCGTTAAGAGAAGCTTTGGCAGACTCTGAGTCATTCCTAGCTCAGATTGTCGAGCCGGCTAATGAAGAACAGGATTCTTGCCCCCGCTGTCATCAAGTGAGGAGGCAGGTCCCACAAATAGTTTTCTCTCCAGAAGACATGCAGGTGAGGAATATAAAGCACAACAGACCTTTATATTTCACCGGATATGTTGGATCCACAAAAGTGGACCAAATTCAAATTGATCCGGGTTCTGCACTAAGTGTCGTACCCAGAAGGTTGATGCAACTGCTAGGAATCTCCCTCCATCGTCTGACACCAACCAACACGTCAATATATGGGTTCAATGCCAATAATAGCAGCCCCCTCGGGAAAATCCGACTCTGATGCCAAATTGGAGATCTAAAGACGGAGGTTACATGCTATGTTATTGATGCAGATACCTCCTACAATATTCTGCTAGGACGACCTTGGATCCATGCTTACATGAACGTCCCATCGACTCTTCACCAATGCATGAAATATTGCAATGAGGAAGGAGAAGTCCGGACACTAATTGCAGATAAGCAACCTTTCAAAGGACTGGAGAATTACTTTATAGATGCTTCACTCTACAAACCAGCTCATGAAATCTCCAACGATGATCATGGAAAGCCTCAAAAGCCTGATGAAAGTGGTAACGAGGCAGACACGGAGTATGAACCTTTTGAAGAGGATGATGGGGGTGATTATGAAATTAACCCCAACCTAGATTTTACTTTTAGTTTTGATAATAATATAGTCGATGTAATAGAGGATGAATGGGTTATTAATGAAAATGTAAAGTTAGTCTACGAGCATGCTGTAGCTACTGAATCTGAGCCCTCTTGTACCTCCACCGAAGTGGATGACCTGACCGAACTTGAAGTTCTGGAGGCATACCATTTGCCCCTCAGGTCTTCCCTCCTCTCTCAATTAAAAATAACCAAGGATCAAGAGCACTTCTTTGAAGTGCCTCCCCGACAGAAGTCCCAAAGGCCGATCATGTTCGGCAAAGTGGTCACGTCGCCTCGACAAAGACAAAGTAGTCAAAGTGATGAACAGACATCACCTCAGTTCCATTTGTACGAACAGAGGTCCCGACAGATGATGGAAAAGATGGGATATAATTTTACCCAGAAGCCGAAATTAAACTTTTGGAAAGGGCGACGGAATCTCATACCCTCGTTTAGACCGAGAGGAAAGAGCCCTGATTATTATCAAAAGACCCGCAGGGGGTTGGGCTATGTGTCTACTCCACCCTCATCGCCATCCAAGGATGAAGAGAGTTCTTCGGCTAAAGAAGAAACATCTTCACCCGACCATGATTCGGATATAAGCACCGGTGCTTGGTTTCAATCTTTGACAGCCAATATGGTTTCAGCTGCGCCAGAAAGTGACGAGGAACCAATTGACGTTCAAGATGATGCTTGGGCTAGGCATATGGATACTCTCTGGGATGTCCACTTTGAACAGTGTGACCCGCCCACAGAAGACAAATTAATACAAGTTAACATGGGAACGGAAGAAAATCCGAAACCCATTTTCATAAGCGACACACTAACTCCTTTAGAAAAGGAGGAACTTATATCTCTTATCAAAGAGTATATAGATGTGTTCGCGTGGAGTTATGAAGATATGCCTGGGCTTGACCCTCAAATTGCCACACACCGGTTAAATATAAAAGAAGATGTCAAATCTGTTAAACAACAACAGAGGCGTTTTCGACCGGAGTTGATGGAGGCAATAGTTGCTGAGGTCAATAAGCTTATAAAATCCGGGTTTATCCGAGAAGAGCAGCATCCTGACTGGGTGGCTAATATAGTGCCAGTTCGCAAAAAGAATGGCAAAATCCGGATATGCATCGATTTTCGAGATCTGAACGCTACATGTCCCAAGGATGAATTTCCACTCCCCATCACCGATGTGATGATTGATAGTACTTGTGGTTATGAGAGGATGTCCTTTATGGATGGCTTCTCAGGTTATAACCAAATCAAGATGCACCCGGATGATGAAAAGCATACAGCTTTCAGAACGCCGCTGGGGGTATACTGTTATACGGTGATGCCATTCGGATTAAAGAATGCAGGTGCCACCTACCAACGCGCAAAGAGTGTCATATTCAAAGAACACCTGCGCAGAACAGTGGAGTGCTATGTGGAGACTTAGCAGTTAAAAGCAAAGACAAAGAAGATCATCTTCATGATTTAAGAGTGGTCTTCGATCTTATGAGGAAACATCATCTGAAGATGAATCCTACCAAGTCATTTATGGGGGTGTCCAGCGGGAAATTTCTTGGGTTCATAATCACCTCAAAAGGAATTTTTCTCGACCCTGAAAAGGTAAAAGCGATTAGCGAAATGCCGCCTCCCCGCAATCTTAAGGAATTAAGGGGGTTACAGGGAAAGCTCACCTATATTCGACGCTTCATTTCCAACCTATCTGGACAATGCCAACCATTCTCAAAACTTATGAAAAAGGGAGTGTCTTTCATATGGGATGAGGCGTGTCAGCAGGCATTTGATGACCTCAAGGAGTACCTTACTAAGCCTCCTGTACTAATGGCATCAGCCCCTGGGCAGCCCTTCCTTATATATGTAAGGGCCATGGATAATGCTTTAGGAGCATTACTTGCTCAATATAATGAGCACGGCCATGAACATGCCCTCTACTATTTAAGCAGAACAATGATTGGGGCCGAACAGCGGTATACCCCGATTGAAAAGGAATGTTTAGCCCTAGTGTTTGCTGTTCAGAAAATGCGACACTACCTTTCAGGGCAAACAATTCATGTCATATCACGGGTTAACCCCTTGAAGATTCTGATAACCAAACCGGGATTCTTAAATGGCCGATTGGCAAAATGAGCGCTCTTACTATCGCCCTATGACATACATTTTGTCCCTCAAAAGGCCATGAAGGGACAGGCAATCGCCAATTTCCTTGTAGACCATCCAATGTGGTCCAAATTAAAGCAGACATCAGAAGCCAACACAGCTACCGGAGAACAGCCTTAGCAAATGTTCTTTGATGGTGCCGCGAGACGATCTGCTGCTGGAGTGGGGGTTGTGCTTATATCCCCACATAAACATATATTGCCTAACGGTTACTCATTAACAGAACCGTGCACTAATAATGTAGCGGAGTACAACGCGCTCATTATCGGCTTAAAAATAGCTCTGCGACTGGGGGTGAACCATCTAGAGGCATATGGAGACTCTAAGCTCATCGTCAATCAGATGACAGGTGAGTATGAAGTCAGACATGAAGCCCTCATCCCCTATCATCATCTAGCTATTGAGCTAGCAGGATATTTTGAACAATTCTACATATATCACGTATCTCGAAATGAGAACGTTTATGCAGATGCTCTGCCGTATTAGCCGCAACACTGGTAATCCTGCCAGGTGAAGCTAAAAGCATCACCATTGGTAGCAGAGAACTCCTCCACCTAAACGCAGTGTCTCAAGCCGAAGAGGTATGCCAGATAGGCTTAAAGTTAGAGCCCCGTGATTGGCGATTTCCATTTGTGGATTATGCTTTGCATGGGATATTACCAGAAGATCCAAAGGAAGCCACCTCAATAAAGAGGAAGGCCCAGACATTTTATTATGACCATAAACTTCAGACTTTATATAGAAAGTCAAGAGATGGTCTGCTGCTACGCTGCATATCAAAAGCAGAAGCAGAAGAAGTGCTGAGAGAAACGCATGACGGAATATGTGGAGCTCATCAGCCCGGTCCAAAACTCGGAGACCGTATAAGAAGGCTAGGATACTACTGGCCGAATATAATCACGGAAGCAATGGCATACGCTAAACAATGCCATGCATGCCAAGTTCATGCTAATTTTATTCACCAACCCCCAGACTACTTGCACAATACTGTCGCTAGTTGACCGTTTGAGGCCTGGGGAATGGACATTGTGGGGCCAATAACTCCCCCGTTATCCAGAGGACATCGGTTTATTCTTGCAATAACCGATTATTTTTCAAAATGGGCCGAAGTCGTGCCCATGCAAGAGGTGAAAATGACAGATGTGATCAAGTTTATCAAGCATCATGTCATTTACCGATTTGGCGTCCCTCGACGGATCATTCATGATAACGGTCCGCAGTTCATTAGTCAGGGATTCTCCAGATTCTGTAATAAGTTCAGAATCAAAGATATCGCTTCTACACCATATAACCCTGCGGCTAATGGGTTAGCTGAAACTTTCAACAAGACGATCATCAAACTCCTTCGGAAGTTCGTCTCTTCCAATAAAAGAGATTGGGATTAAAAGTTGGGGGAATGTTTGTGGTCTATGCACCACCGTTCACACCCCGACCAAAGCTACCCCGTTCCCTTTGGTTTATGGAAGTGAGGTTGTCTTGCCTCTTGAAATCCAGATACCATCATTAAGAGTGGCTTTAGCCACAAAGATGACGACAGAAGAGCGCCATCAGCAAAGATTGTAAGAACTAGAGGCGTTAGATGAAAAACGCCTCAGGGCTCAACAACAAATTGAGTTGTATCAAGCCCGAATATCTCAAACGTTCAATAAGAGCGTTAAGCCAAGGACCTTTAAGTAAGGAGACTTGATTCTGGCTGTTAAAAGGCCAATGGTGCTAACCCACAAGACTAAGGGTAAGTTTGAACCCAAGTGGGAAGGACCGTTTATTGTGGAGATAGTATACTCCAGTGGAGCCTATCGCTTAATGAATCAAGACGGCGACAGGATGATGATGTCGATCAATGGCAAATTTCTGAAGAAATACTATTCTTAGTACCCCTGGAGATACGCATTGTCTTTTCTTAGGCATGCGCAATTGAGCGCCTCTGACCTAAACCTGGTGTGTTTGGTTCTCAAGTTTGAACCACCTCCAGTCTTTTCTTAGCCATGCGCAGTTTGGCGCCTCTGACCTAAACCTGGTGTGTTTGGTTCTCATGTTTGAACCACCTCCAGTCTTTTCTTAGGCATGCGCAGTTTGGCGCCTCTGACCTAAACCCGGTGTGTTTGGTTCTCAAGTTTGAACCACCTCCAGTCTTTTCTTAGGCATGCGCAGTTTGGCACCTCTGACCTAAACCTGGTGTGTTTGGTTCTCAAGTTTGAACCACCTCCAAACTTTTCTTAGGCATGCGCAGTTTGGCGCCTCTGACCTAAACCTGGTGTGTTTGGAATGCCCAGTTCAAGTTACGCGAGAGAGCCTTGAACCGCCTCCAGTTTGGTTCTTAAGTTTGAACCACCATCAGTCTTTTCTTGGGCATGCGCAGTTTGGCGCCTCTGACCCAAACCTGGTGTGCTTAGTTCTCAAGTTTGAACAGCCCCCAATCTTTCTTTTAGGCATGTGTAATTAAGCGCCTCTGACTAAAAGTATGAATTGCCCAACGCCGACTTGGCAATGGGAAGAGAACCAGTTTCTCACCAACCCATCATACTGGGGTAAAAGTATGAATTGCCCAACGCCGACTGGGCAATGGGAAAAGAACCAGTTTCTCGCCAACCCATCATACTGGGGTAAAAGTATGAATTGCCCAACGCCGACTGGGCAATGGGAAGAGAACCAGTTTCTCGCCAACCTATCATACTGGGGTAAAAGTATGAATTGCCCAACGCCGACTGGGCAATGGGAAGAGAACCAATTTCTCGCCAACCCATCATACTGGGGTAAAAGTATGAATTGCCCAAACGCCGATTAGGCAATGGGAAGAGAACCAGTTTCTCGCCAACCCTATCATACTGGGGGTAAGAGTATGAGATTAACTACCCAATGCTGATTGAAGGCAAAGGGAAGAGGAAATTAATTCCTCGACAACTCACCATGTTGAGGGGAATAACATGGCTAGCCCAACTTAAACGGTAGTTGGTAAAGGCCAATCAAACCAGTTGATAGCTGGGGATTTGCTAAAAATCCCGTAAAACCTGTCATGTTAAATTCTTACCTCTGACAGTACGACTTGGAACGCTTTGCATAAAAACAGAGAAAACTACTTTTTGATGGCAAGTTATTTGTTGTGCAAGAAGATTTCCTAGCTAACTAATAAAAGAATCAAAAAGTAGTTATCCTTATTCATCATTTAAAAAGAATGGAGTTACAAAAGAAGTCTGAGAACCAATAAAGATCTTTCTTTTATTACAAGTTCTCATTACAAAAAGAATGAAGAATAAAAGAAAACTATGGATCTCCGAGATGCTTTAACTTACTCATCGCTTCGTCAACCACTCGACGACGAGTTGCCTCTATAGAGTGTTGAGCCTGCCAGAGTAGGTCATCATCATTCATTGCAACTTGCTGGATGAGATGCTGGCGAGACTCTTCCATAGTACGGCTTCTTATTGTCTCCTCCTTATCAACTTGCTCCCATTGAATGATCAGCGCTTCCCGCTTCTTAACGGCTTCCCCTAATTGAAGCTCGCTCTCTACTAAGACCGCTCGAGCATTAGCAATAGCCTCCTGGGCGCTGAGAATGGCAGCCTGGCTCCCCTCAATTTCAGAGTTCACCAACTCCAAACCTCTAAGAATGGACTCCCGACTAGCCTGGAACCCTGCTAACACTCGAGACCATTCTTCTTCTTGGTGCCTCAATTCCTCTCGACGAGCAACCAACTCCGCCCGAAGACGAGCCCATTCGATCCCAGTAATCGACTCAACATCCGCTTGGTGAACTGTGTTGAGTATATTCATTTGCTCTTCCAAAATTCCAAAACGGGCCCGGTAAGGAGCTGCTCGGTCTCGTCCCCCAACTTCTTCGATATTTTCCAGATAGCGGAGTAATATTGGACGTGCGAAGTTGAAGAAATCGTGGCCAGCAAGGACCATCTCGATACATCTCCTTAGTAAACGCATAAAATCAACGACACTGAAGTTGAAAAGTTTTTCAAGAGGATTTGAAGTGTCAACAGACAAAACAGGTAAGCTAAGGACGATGTCACGGGCAGGGGAGCAGTGGCTACCGGTGTCGAAGAAGAAGCCCGTCCTTGTACCAGGTTCATGACATGCGGGGCCAGTAAAGCAAATGCAGATCTGGTGGAATCAGGAACCGGAGAAGGAGGGCTGCTAATACAAGTCGCCCGGGGAGCGCCACCAACAGGAGAAGATGAGGGGGTATCTCCACCAGAAGTTCCTCCTATGGCAGAAGAAGCTTCAAATGAGAACTTTAAATTCTCCTCATCCCCGACTGGAAGATTAGAAGCTGGAGGAATTACAGGTGTCTCAACAGCCATTATAATAGAAGGCGTTAGAATCGCTGGCTGAGAAACAGAAGGTACGCCAACGACCGTGGGAAATGTCTCAGTGGAACAGACTGGCGTTGGAGATGGCATGCTAGGAGAAGGCGTAGCCTCCTTAGCAGCAGCTGCGATAATGACCTCAGTTCTCTCATCACTTCCCAGTTCGTCAATTGGGGGAATTGAAGAGGAAACAGAGGCAAGAGCCGGTGTGGAATAATCAGCTGCAAACTCGCCAGCAGAGCTACCCACACCACCAACGGAGCCTGAATGGTCCATCCTATCGTCAGACTCTACTTGGATAGTCGAATGCATTGGCGAGAGAAGTTGACCACCTGCATTTCAGAAGACCAAAAAAGCAGTGTTACGATAAAATAATAACGGGCAAAAGATAAAATGCTAAGGGCCATACCAGGCGATACAAGTCCAGTTGTTGGACTTGAAAGGAGAGCCACTGTCGTTTCCAGCAGTGTACCCGTCTCGCTACCCGTTAGTTGCGCCACAGGTTCTGCCACAAGCTCTACGGCCGAAGGAGCCGAAACCTCAACAACACTTGGAGCTTTAGCAAGTTCATCCTCCCTTGCCAATGCTGGGGGTAGAGCTGAAGCCAACAAGTCTGAAGCAAGTTTGACAGCCACTTCTTGGGGAGCTATCAAAGTTTCCTGAGCCAATTTTTGCTTCTTACCCGGCCTTCTCTTTAAAGTGCCGCGGCGTTTGAGAGTTGGACTCAAGGGACGACTGACAACAGGCTGGGGAGCTCCACCAGCACCAGTATTGTCATCGTCATCACCGGCATCGTCGTCGGACTCGCTGGAGTCTGAAGGCTCAGCCGCGGCGCCAAGAAATTCTTCCATTCCTTTTATTCTCACTCTAGAAGCACCCTGGAGGCTAATGTAGAGGGCTTCAATCTCTTTGCAACAACTGCGATTGGGAGAGAAGCCAGGCACGTCAGCATTCGCAATGCTGAACCAGTTGTAGAAGCTGAGGGTCATTGCCAATTCTGGTGACTTCTGGGGCAAGGAGAATTCAGTTTCGGTCCCGCCTGCCGCAAAGTGGAACCAGCCACAAGCGCCTTCGTATAAATTCCCCTCATGAGCAAGATCTTTATTTGGATTGCCCACATAAAGTTGGGAGTATCCAAACTGACGAGCAAAGTGACTCGGAGTGTATGGCTCGATCCGACACCCGAGATCTTGACGATACACCAAGTGTCCGGGACGGATGATGAGAAGCCACCAGAACGCTCCTACAGATAAAGTAGTGAACTTATTTGCTCCTACGGCGTCCTTCAGCCTCAACCCATATTCTCCGCCAGGGAAGTCGGGGAAACACCTGAAGACTCATAGTTCTGAAAACCACGAAGAGTCTTCCGAATTTGAGACATATAATTCTGCTTCCATGAAGAGCGTTCATACAGCTCTACAAAGAAGCACTTTTCGCCCGAACGACGCTCTGGTGTACTCATTAAAGAAGGACAGTGCAAGACGAGCCACGCCATCAAATAGGTGTAGGGCATCTCCACCCTAAGGTTTGGAGTCTTCGGCTGGGCAGTCTCTTTTGACTTGCCCTTTCCTTTCCCCTTGACCTTAACAGTGGGAAGGAAATCACGACAAAGCACCCGCAGTCCATGCTGTAAATTACACACCATGGTGGGAAGAAGTCCAAGGGGTCAGCCATATGCAAGAAGAACCGCTGGATATACCACGGTCATTGCAATTGCTTCCTTGGGCAACGACGGCACGACACATCTCTTAAGCCACAGCATCAAAAACCCGGCAATGAGACCTCTGTTGGAAATCGAAAACTGGGCTTGATAGTGATAGCTCTTGAACGAAGTACCGGGACCGTATCCGTTCTCATTGGAGTCTGTAGTATAATACAGACGGTAATGGCCCCTGGCTACACGTTGGTCAATCTCTGAAATGGGGACAGGAGAATGACCATGGATAGTGGCCGAGCTATCCTTAGAATTTAAGTTGGCGAAGAGATACTCGGCCCATTTCTTGTGGCCGATACCGTGATTACGCGCACCTGTCTGGTCAGCACAAATATGATAATGGCACATCATCTCCCAGTATGTGGCATAGATGCGCTCATCCCTCGCCAGTAGCATGTTCAGCTCATCGGTGGTGGGGATATACACCTCATAAGGGACTTCGCCCATTGAGAGCCCGGAAACCTCGAACATCTCGTGGAGAGAGAACCCTAGCTCACCCACTGGTGTAAAGAGAGTACAAGTCTCAGGGTTATACATCTCTAAGAGGCAGTAAAAATGATAAGCACTCTGGGGAAACCCGAATTGGACATTCCTGATAGCTTTATACAAGCCAATATCTTTTAAAATGGGCTCGTGGGAATCCAGCATGTACTGAACGAGGCGGGCCCACCACATATTGTTAGAAGAATGAACCCAGCCAGGCATCCTAAAGTCGCTAGCCGGTTACTGACCATCCTTCGTCAGGAACTCACTTAAGAAAGTTCGGGCACGAGATGGGACTTCTCCTACTGGAAGCTCCTTGCCAAATCGGCCTGAAAGCAAACCAGTAATGCATCTGGGGGGACCATCTTGATAAACCCCTTGTGCACCAAATTTGCCTGTTGGGACGCCATCTTGCTCTTGAGTTAGTCCCCACTTTAATTCCCGAGGCATCGCCAGCCTCTGAAGATAGACCAGAGGATAGCTACGATCCATTCTAGGCAGAAACATCAGCATTTCGCCTGAGTTATATAACCAAACGCACTCCTCTTCAGAAAGGATCTCATCTGATTGATCCATCTGGTCTCCAAAGAGGAAGGCGGGTTTCTCCATCGCCTCTCTATTTGAAGTTTCGAAGGCTGCATCAGTTATGATTTCTCGCACAGTAGTGGAGTGATACTTGATCAACTTCTCCTTGTGCTCCTTCGGGTCTGGCTTATATGAAGCCAAGATAGTGGTGAAGCGAAATTGGCCTGAGGGATCAGAACCCCCAGCAAAGCCGAAGTAATTCTTGTGAGGAAGAGCTTCCATCGAATACCCTACTGCAAAAAGAAGCACCAGAGTTAGAGAAGTTTCTATAAGACAGAAAAATTCTCTAAGTATGGACGCGCGAAGCTAAAAATTAGAACGCGCGAAGCTAAGAATAGCGCAGCGCAAAGCTAAAAATTAGACCGCGCAGAAGTCAAAATAGCCTCGCGTTTCAGCGCGACTGGTACTTAAAATAGTTTCGCGTTTCAGCGCGACTGCTACATCAAATAGCCTCGCGTTTCAGCGCGACTGCTACTTAAAATAGCCCCGCGCTTCAAAACGCGAGGATGATGCTATAATTTCGCGTAAGAAAAAAGTCAGAGACTTTTCTTCTTCTCCATGCTTTACAGCAGGAGTACGACGATCTCGCCGGTAAAAGAGTTGATTGGTCAGTTAAGATCAAGCCAAATCACTCTAGAGATGTTCTAAAAAGTCTCGATGGAGAGGTTCTTACCTCCGATAGGCGAAATGTGGGCTGGCGCGTCGCTGCCATGGCCGCCGCCACCACTGATTGCGCCAGTTGCCGATGATGGAGCCGCGCGAGAAGTAGCACGAGTTTTGGGTGCCATTGCTGAGGAAAATCGACTGAAAATCGGGAGGAAACTCGGTTGGAAGAAGCTCGGGTCGCCTGAACTATGATCGCCTGAATCTCTAAGTTTCTGAAAAATACTCAAATGAAGTGAGAAGAATAAGGAATAGAGATTTCATTTAAATGAAAGAAACCGCCTCTTGGAATTCGGCGCGAGTTTCGGAGAAAATGACTGGTCAGATACTTTTCAAAATGCGAAGTTATTAGCCTCTCGCGATGATGAAAAACGCAAAGTTATTAACGCCGCGCAACTATGCAAGGTGCGAGGATAACCCGGTGCCTTAGCTTCGCGTTCTCGTGAAGAACCTGGATTTTTGGCTAAGTTAAAATGATCTTTTGGGTATTAGTGATCTAAGTTACGCATATGAGCCTTAGACTATTTTACCAAAATTATTGACCATCTATTTGTTGAGCAAGCAAGATTCTTGAAGCTGATAGATAGAGAGGAAAATAATTTGCTCTTTATTCATAAAAGAAGAGATTACAAAGAAGAAGTTATAGCTCTCCCAAAAGCTTTTACATGATCAACTTATCGATAACTGAACAGTAAGACTTCTCGACTGGGTGTTGAAGCTCAGTTCCCTGGTTCACATGCAAAAGAACTCCAGACTTCTCGACTGGGTGTTGAAGCTCAGTTCCCTGGTTCACATGCAAAAGACCTCCTCTGCAAATGTCAACTAGGATCTGTCATCCGAAATGAAGCACGAGAGGAAAGGGAAGTGCTACAATAAAGCAAAAGCTGAACTGCAAGTGCTGCATCGAAGCACAAGCTGAACTGCAAGTGCTGCAATTCCTTACTTGAGCTTACGGCTCCTTCAGGAGTTTATCTCTCGGAGCCAGAGCTTGAAACCTGCAATTATGTTGTAAAGCATATGCTTCTGGCTTCCTTAGAGTTACTTTTGCTGATGAAGATCGATGGACCCGCATACACTCCTCTTCAGAAAGGATTGGACTTACTGCAAAAGGAACAGAGTTTCCAAAAGAGTGAAAACGCGGACCTAAGCTAACTCCGCGCACAGTTGAAGAAATAGCCTCGCGCTTTAAACGCAGAGGATGACGCCATAACTTCGCGTAAAGGAAGGATAGAGTTTCTCTCTGTTGTTTCCTTCTCTTTCATAGCCTCAGGACATGAAGCGACTGCTAATCAAAGATAGCCTCGCAATTCATCGCGACTGCTAATCAAAGATAGCCTCGCAATTCATCGCGACTGCTAATCAAAGATAGCCTCGCAGATTCATCGAGACTACTAGTCAGATAAGCCCCGCGTTTCAAGCGCAGGGATGACGCGATAACTTCGCGTAGAAAAAAAACAGAGTTCCTCTATGACTCCTCCTTCTCCTTTAAGCCTTACGGCCGGAGAACGACGATCTCGCCGGTAAAGTAAACAATTGGCCTGATTAAACCAAGCCCAAACATCTCAAGAATGGTCCTTAGAAGTCCAAAAGTTAAGGTTTTTACCTTCGGAAGACGCTGCATAGACTGGTTCGCCGTCGCGTCTACTTTCACGGCTGCTGCCATTAACGCCGGCCAACGTGCGCGATGCCGTACTCTTCTTAGATGACATCCTAGTGATGAAAATCTATGGAAAGATGAAGGAAGTTCGGTTGAAGATCATTCTTTCAAACTGATTCGCCTGAGTCGCTTGAGCTCTAAGCTCTCAAGTTCTTCGGATGGAATGAAGAAGAAGATGAGCTGGGAGCTCTATTTAAACAGAATTTCCGTCGCTTGGTATTCGACGTAGAAATTCAGGGTAATTAATGACGTAATTACTCATTTCACTGAAGACGAAGTGAAGCTGATTAGCTCCGCTTAAGTGAGCATAACGCGAGATAGACTCGGTATTCTAACTCTGCGTTTCAGTATAAATAATCCAAAGTATTTCAAAATCTGCTAAGTTCTAAAGCTATTTTGAAAACTTTGGAGGGGGTTCTGTTGGCAGTGAAAATTTCTAAGTTAAAAAAGGATTTTCCACAACAGAACGCGGAGCCAATTCAGTAGCCCCGCAATTGGTTATAATAACCCTGCGTTTGAATAAAACACAGAGATGTTTAATAGCTCCGCGTTGATTCCGCAGTTTGGCTAGTATTAGCCTCGCGTTTGAGTGAGACGCGGAGATGATCAATACCTCCGCATTTGCCCCGCGTTTTGGTTATTTAGTGTCGCGTTTTGATGCAATTAAAGCTCCGCGTAAGCAGATAACCAGGATCTCAAGTTGATTGAAATTATGATTTCGGGCTTATCCGAATACCCGAATCAAGTCTAATCAGAATTCCATCAAAACTAAGATATTTGATTGGAATCCTTGATAAATGCGAGTTCTATTTAGATAGAAACTCTTGCATTAACCTGGGACTATAAATACCTTCCTGGTGAAAACCCTAGGGATCTTCTTTTCAGCAAATTGTCTTCTTTCTGAATCCTTTGGCAATTCAAGTACGCGAGAGAGTCTTGAAGTCAGAGGTATTCTTCTTCTTCCTTTCGGTTCTTAGAGAATTCAAGTACGCGAGAGAGCCTTGAGTTCGAGAAAGATTGGAGAAGATAGTCTACAATCGGCTGATATCTTCGACAGAGAAGAGTTCAATAATTCGATCATCCAAAGGAGCTGCTTGACAGATCCCATTGCCACTGATCCCACGTTTACTATTGTAAAAGAGAGCGATTGAACTATAAATCCTCTCGTTTGTTCTTTTTTTAATCTTGTTCACTTTCATTGTAATTCAAGATTATTCAATGGAAGGAAGCAAAAGAAAGTTTGCGACGAACAGAGAGACAGCGAAGTAAAACTCCGTCGTAGGATTTTCTATACAATGTCGGAGTTCTGCGTTGTAGTAAACATGGATAGCCCTTCTCTGAATGGCCTTGGCTTCTTTTGTACCTTCGGGTAATATCCCGTAAAGGACATAGTCTATATAAAGAAAACGTCAATCCCTTGGTTCTAGGCTTGATTCAAAAACGTCAGCTTCGTCTTCCTGTGGTTTCTTCATTTCTTCTTTAAGCTTGTCCTTTGAATAAAACAACTCCTTGCTGCTTACCATAATTTGCCTTTTAGCATGCTTGGGCAAGGCTAATGTAGCAGCCAAGGAAGCTAGCGACTTTGCATAACTATTTAGGTGGCGTTTTATGTGCCTGATATAGAAACCATCGAAACCATCGGCGATCTTGATCACTGTGCGATAATACGGCAGGAGGTCTTCATGTTTAATCTCGTACTACCCTTTTATTTGATTCACAACAAGTTGAGAGTCTCCATATGCCTCCAAATATTCGACCCCCAGTTGTTTGGCTATTCTTAAGCCGATTAGCAGGGCGTTATATTTCGCGATATTGTTGGAGCACGAACTTGTTAATGAGTAAGCTTGAGGAATGATGTGGTTGCGGGGAGAGACGAGAACAACTCCTACCCCCGCTGTCATCTTTCCCTCGGATCCCATTCGGGAGGCACCATCAAAGAAAAGCTGCCATACACCTTTCGAGACTGTATTTGCCTAGGAAGACCTTCTCGAGTTATCCATTTCTGGAATCATGTCCCATTCTTCTAACTCTCCCGGGATTTGTTCGTATAACTTCGAGGATGCCGGGATTGGATGTTCGGTCAAGAAGTCGGCCACGGCCTATCATTTGATAGACTTCTGTGGGACAAAGTGCATATCATATTGTGATAGCAAAATAGCCCAATTGGATAGTCTTGAATTTAATGACCTGGGTTTAATCATTAATATTCTCAGGGGGTTAACTCTCGATACAACGTGGATGGTTTGTCCAGCTAAGTAGTGTCGCATTTTCTGTATTGCGAATACTAACGCTAGACATTCTTTTTTCACAGGATTATACCAATGTTCCGTCCCGATCATCATTCTACTGAGGTAGTAAAGAGCTTGTTCATGGCCTGACTCATTCTTCTACGCTAGCAAAGCGCCCAATGAATGGTCCATAGCCCTTACATATAGCAAGAAAGGCATTCTCGAAACTGGGGATATGAGCACTGGTGGCTTCGTGAGATATTGTTTGATTTCTTCAAAAGCCTTTCGGCATGCGTCATTCCAGACAAATGACACTCCTTTCCTCATTAATCTGGTGAAAGGCTGACATTTACCAGACAAATTTGATATAGACCTGCGGATATACGCCAGCCTACCTTGCAACCCCCTTAACTCTTTGTGGTTACGGGGAGGTGGCATGTCTTGGATAGCTTTAACTTTATCTGGATCAAGATGTATACATTTCGATGTTATGACAAAGCCGAGGAATTTTCCACTGGAAACCCCCATGAAAGACTTAGTTGGATTCATCTTGAGTTGGTGCTTCCTCATGAGGTCGAACACTGTCTTCAAATCCTTCAAGTGATCGTTTTTATTTCTGCTCTTAATTGCTGGGTCATCTATGTAGCATTCCACTGTTTTCCGGAGGTGCTCTTGGAATATTGCGTTCATGGCGAGTTGATACGTGACGTCGGTATTCTTTAGGCCAAAGGGCATGACTGTATAGCAGTATACCCGAGTGGTGTCCCGAAGGACGTATGCTTCTCATCATCAGAGTACATCTTTATTTGATTATACCCCGAGAATCCATCCATGAACGTCATGCGCTCATACCCATAAGTATTATCTATTATGATATCCGTGATCGGTAACGAGAATTCGTCTTTAGGGCAAGCCTCATTCAAATCCCTAAAGTCTATGCAAACTCGGAGCTTTCCATTTTTCTTGGTCATGGGAACTATATTCACGACCCAATCAGGGTGCTGTTCCTCGCGAATAAAGCCTGATTCGATCAATTTTTGATTTCAGCTTCTGTAGCTTTCATGATCTCTGGGCGGAATCTTCGTTGTTGTTGTTTTACTAGCTTAGCCTCTGGTCGGATTTTCAATTTGTGAACAGTCACATTTGGATCCAACCCTGTTTTGCTCATAACTCCAAGCGAAAATATCAATGTATTCACGAACGAGAGATATCAATTCCTTCCTTTCTTCTGAGAATAGATTCTTGCTTATAAATATGGGTTTAGGATTCTTTTCATCTCCCATATTAATTTAGACCACTTTATCTTCGGTTGGGGGCTCATATTGTTCAAACTGGATCCCCACTTCACATTAAGATGTTTGGCCCAGGGATTGTCTCTTATTGGCGAAGTTTCCTTTAAGTCTTCGTCTTCTTGGATTGCGGAAGCCATGTTCGCGGATACCTCGCGGAAAATCACACCAGTACTGATATCTGAATTCCAGCATGATGATTCTGACGAATGATCGTACTGTCCTTCCTCAGTTTTCTCGCTTGAGGAGGTTTCGGGAGTGGTGACGCATCTCAACCCCCTACCGGTTTTCTGGTAATAATCTGGCATCTTCCCTTTTGGGACAAAAAGTTGAAGAATTGTCCTTCTTCCTCTTCCGACGTTCAACCCCCTGCCTTCGGCCAGATTGTATCCCATTTTCTTTATTATTCTACGAGAATTTTTATCATAATGGAAGAACTCGGATTTTCCCTGTTCTTCCTTAGAATCTAAGCATTTCTTTTTGTTCTTGTGACTTGCTCTTCCATATATATGGCCTTTTGGGTTCCGTTTTTGGGCGGGACCTCGAAAATGACCTGATTAGCACTTTCCACATCATAACTTAATTTGTGTAAGGATGATCGGATAGGTGCTTGGAAAGAAGTCAGAGAATATATCTCATTTACATAGTGCTGAATGCATCTGTGCTAGTGCTTGAGGGCTCAGAATCAACACCAGATGAGTAAGCAAACTCTAAATTTTCATTTATCACCCATTCACCATCAGAGTGAACGACATTATTTACATCAAGGCCTTCGAGGTTTATCACAATGGGCTCACCGTCCCAAATTACATCCTCGGATTTCGAATTTTCGGATCCTGATTCTGTATCATCCTCCTCACCACTATCAGAATTATCTGGAACAGACTTATCTGAAACACCGAACGTATCTTGGTACAACAACGCATCAGTAAAGTAGTTTTCAACTCCTTTGAAGGGCTGTTTTTCTGCAACGAGTGTTTTTACGTTCGCGTCTTTGTCAACGTACTTCATGCATTGGTATAACGTGGAGGGCACAATGAGATTGCTATGAATCCAGGGTCTCCCCAATAGCAGATTGTATGATGTGTCCGCATCTATCACGTAACACGTGACTTCCGTCTTTAGATCACCGATTTGACACTTAAGCTTTATTTTACCCAGAGGTCTACTGACGTTAGCATTGAACCAGAAGATAGTAGTGTTGGTTGCGGCTAATCTGTTCATCGGCACACCAAGATATCGTAGCATCCTTCGCGGCATGATGCTCAACGCCGAGCCTGGATCAACTTGAATGCGATCAATCTCCGTAGACCCTATGTATCCCTTATAATACAAAGGGCGGTGATACTTATTACTCCTTACTTGCATGTCTTCCGGAGAGAAAGTGACGCAAGGGATGTTTTTACCAGAGATCTGGTGACATGTCGCGCAAAGAGACTCTCCTTCTTCAATCATCTCCGGTATTTGCGCCAAGAACACTTCCGAATATTACAGAGCTTCTCTTAAAGCTTCTCTAGTAGATTTAGAGAGCTTCAGGAGCTCGTACAAGGTTATCCTTGCAGGGATATTGGCCAACTGTGTTAGGATGTCGAACTGGAATGACTTCCGCTAGTCTTCTACAAGCTCTTTTCCCTTCTTCTTCAGAACTTTATCAAACTTAAACTCTTTTTGTTTGACATTCTCTGGAGGTGGTTGAGAATCTGTTGTTTGGCCATAGTTCTTCAAGTAATTTTTTCCTGAGCGGGTTTCCGCCGGAGAAGGATCTGCGTCAGCCACCAAAGAATTTCCAATTTCCTCTTCCGAATCAGTAAAAGCAGGAATGATTCGATCATCTTCGGGAATCACGGAGATGACATTGGAGGTGAAGGTTTTCTCTCTTCGCTTCTTCCCAGATGAACTGAAAGTCCATTGTTCATCACGTAGGAGATCTGGATGTACCCATAATATCTCCCCCCTATCAGTTTCAAAGAGGAACAATCCTTTCTTTCGCTGCTGGTGCGGATCAAAATTTATGACCTGCATCGTACCTTTAGGGATGGGTTGCACTCCATCTTAAACTGTTGACTCTATCCAGTTGGGCACTTTGCCGAACTTGACGGTCACCATGTTCGCGGTCACCTTCTTCCGGTGCTCTTGGAGCTTGATGATGTTAGTGTCCACTAAGGCGTGAATTTTATCCTTGAGAATGTAGCAGTTTTGGGTAGGGTGGTTAATGATTTTATGGTAGACACAGTAGTTAGGATCATTAACTTTCCCTGCTTCCTCTGGATGTTTAGACTGTGGCAGCTTCAGCATCTTCTTACTCATGAGGAGGTTGAAGATAGTCTTCGTGTGCTCATCCTTAAAGGAGTATTGCTTTTGCAGCATTCGCGTCTGAGGAGGAAGTTTCGGGGAAGTCTTCGCGGGTTGTGGCGTATCAGTGACCATTGTCTCCTTTCCCTTATACCCTCAGGGTTGGGACTTATAGTTGTTATCGCCAGTTCGCTTCTGTTTCTCCTCGCCTCCTTCTTCTTCAAGTCTTTGCGCAATTTCTTCAGCTTCTTCAGCTTGCATGGCGAGATCCTTCCAAATTGAGGACTTCATTGCTCCCATTCTGACTAGAACCCTAGTCGATAAATTATGTCGACAAGTTTTTACCAAGGTCTTTTCTGGCATCCCATGCGGACATCTGAGAGAATCGTTTCGGAACTTTTTGATGAAGTCCCGGGCTGACTCTCCTTTCTTCTGTTTAGTGGCTAGAAGCGCCGACATTGACACCATATCATCTTCATAGAATCTGGTGAGAAAGGCTTTCTCCATATCGCTACATGAATTGATGGTTCCCGGCTCTAGTCTCCGGAACCATTCAAAAGCTAGTCCGGTTAAGGTACTAACGAATACCCTCGTAATAATGGGGTCATTTCTGGTTAAAATGTCCAATCTGCGACTTAAAATAGTAGAGGTGCTAGTTTGGTGATCCTTTACCATCAAAAGATTTGAGCTTCAATGGTTTGTAGCTTTCTGGGAACGGCACTGTTTCCCATTCCATGGGATATGGCCTTACCACACCCAGCTCTTGTAGATCGCCCTTATGTATGAGAGCATCCAGTTGATTCTGGAAGCTCTCCATCCAAACAGTATTCGCGTTCCCTTCTTGATGCACGGAACGGTTGCCGTCGTCCTCATGATGTTCTTCTTTTTTATTATTATGAGGACCTTCTTCTTCTGCCTTGTAAGTCTTTGAGTGCGAAGATGTATTCTTTACTCTAGTCTTTTCCAGTTCCACCAGGACATGTAGCATGTCTTTGAGTTCGCTGATAGCATCCTGCTGTTGCTGGATATTCTTATTTTGTTCGTCCATTCTCCGCATGAACTCTTCTGAGATATTGTTTTGAGTCATATATGCAGAGGCGGAGTCTTCTAAGAATGAGTTGGACGTCTGCGATTCAGCCATAACAAATTTGGCTATATCTTCTTCATTAGAAGAGATTCCCTTCATCTGCCTATAATTCATGGGGACCGCCGCCCCACTTTTGAGTCGAGTGTTCCGAAAAACTCCTCGTTCTTCATTGAATAGGTCCTTCGAACTCGAAGAGAGCTCTGGGTCAGAAGCTTCTTCTTCGGAGACTTTCTTCGCCTTCTTTTTCTTCTTCTTTTCTCTGATGTTTATCATATTGGATGACACCGCAGGATAATCTGGCTCAGAAAACTCAAGCCTGCGTCGTCTCCTCTTCGCCAGTTGGGATGAAGATGTTGACGAAACCGATAATCGATGAAACACCGAGGATCGGGCATGGGCTGAACAATGACAGTGAGACAGTACTGTATTGATCAATCGTTCACAGTGACAGTGAGATACATAGGATTCTTCTCTTCTTCTGTTTAGAAGTTCCCTGAGATCTCTTGCACTGGAGTCCTTTGTGATGGCCTCATTTGTGAGAGATAGTTTCGGGAACGGCACAGTCTCAGCCTTGTGGATAGGCATGCACTTTCCGTGAATTTGAGGTTCGCGAGCTTCTTCAATCACGTGATCAGACTTTCTCCCTGGAACACGAGGGATGCGAATGTATGCTCCGCGTTTGTGATCATGGACAACTTTGATGGACCTACTCCGCTTCCTGTAGGAAACGTGAGTAAATCCTTCCACGTCCCGACCAACCTCGCCCTTTGGCATCCATATTTGTGTGGTAGGTTCCTGCTGGGATGAGTTGGCGGTTTCCTTTTGCTGCGCGATCCTGTGAAGGGCACGAATTTTGCTTCTTCGTAGGTTCGTTCTTGTTGTACGAGTAAGGGGAACCTCCTTCTCCACATCACAATCTCGCGAAGCAGATAGTGGTCGTTCCCCTTGTCGAAGTGGGGACTTTGGTCCACTCAGCCTGAGAGATCAAGAGCCTTAGTCGAAACTGGGATAGAGCCCGACGTTGAGGTAGAGGGTTTTGGACTAACTTGGTCTGCCGGCATCCTTGACTGAGTTATTACCATTGAAGCCTCCTTGGAGATTGATCCCTTGGAGACTTTACGGTATCCTCTTAGGGAAGTAGGGCTTTTAGAGCATAAAGAAAGAAATTCTTTGTACCTTCCCTGCTCGACATAAATGTTGAGTGAGTCGACCATACTGCCAACCGGAATGTTGTCGGATTGAGCTACCACCAGATCACCGGAGGTGATGGTTGTCCCAAGCGGAGTCGTCAATCTTCTGTTCGCCATAAAAGTTGAACGCTCTTTATATCGAAGTCTTTTCAATGAGAGGGTTACAATCTAACAGTTTCCCGTTTACAAAAGATGAGAAGATAGATTTCCTCTTTGTTTAAGACTGGATTCTTATGTAGCTATGGAGGACGATCCTGCTCTCCATTGACACTCCGTACAATTTCTCTCAGTTGGCTAAAGGAAAAAAAGAAAGGCTTTCGGTTCTTGATCACAAGGGGTCACTCTTAGGAGAAAATATCTGCTTGTCTTCCTCTGTCTCCGTGTGTGCCCTTTTTTTTTTTGGCTCTCTTTTGCTTCTCCGCCTTTTATAGGGGTTTTAGAGTAACGTCCCGCCATATTTGCTTAACCGTTAGCTCCCACTACTCGAGAAGTGCCGTCATATTCGTCAGGCGGTTACTCCCACGATCGAAGTAATGCGCTGCATTCGTTTGGCAGTTAGCCCCACGATCTGAGGTGGCAATTGTTCTGTTCGGGTCGGTGACTTTGTATTAAACCCCTACCCGACAGTTATAGGTAGTGTTGCGAATTTCAACATTTAGATTTGCGAACCTGTTCTGTCGTCTGGGTCGCGGACCTCAGTCTCTTAGATTCGCGGATCCGATGAGTTGCGGGTTTCTATCTCTGAATTCGTGGATCTGCTTGGTTTTTTCAAAATTTTTCGCCGACAGTTCTGCGCGGTTATTTCCTTTTCACTGATTTTTGGAAATTTTACCACCAATATTTATCATGCTATAGTTACATCTCTAAGCAGTTAAGAATAAGTTTTCACAACATCATGAGCCACTGAATGATTTTGAGGGCTAAAAAGTTTATTAGTCCAAAATAAAAGACAATAGGGGTGAATCTGCCTGTACTACAAAAGGCAAAAAAAAATATAAAGAAATAAAAAGATAGAAAAAGACTTTGCCTCTCCTAGAGCTTTCATCTCCACCTCCGCCATTTTCAATTCGTGCTGACGAGGCTCTTCAGCCAAAGTTGCATGCCTATGCAACTCCTCTTTGTTAACTGTCAATTGCTGGGTTGCCTGGGCTCTAGTCTCCTCTATGACTTTAGCCTGAATCGCTATTTCCTACTGCAGTAATGCCTGTTGATGCATTAATTCTTCCTGTTGCTTGATGGTTTCAGCTAACTTCAATTCCCCAGTTTGTAAGATGTTCTGGGCTATGGCGTTCGTTTCTTGTGTGTGGGCTATTGTATTCTGAACTTCTCTGATTTCAGGTTCGGCCTATCCAATTCATCATTCATGCCTCCTTGTGAAGATTGAATTTCAGCTATTTCATGGGCCAAGCCGCCTCCTCCTATTTAAGTTCATCCTAAATGAGAAGAAGTTCAGCACAAGCAACTTCTATATCAGCAAAAACTACTATATTTGTCCGATGCAGGTTATTCAAGATCTTTGCATCTAGGCAAGCTCTCTATGGAGCTTCTCGATCTGGGCCTTCAGTCCTTGCGATATTCTCCAAGTAGCTAATCAGCAAGGGACACCCATAAATGAGTTACATCCACTTAAAAATACGGATATGTAGTGATTGAGAAGTCAGAGATAAACTCTGATGAAATGATTTATAAAGTTCTATAGTAGATCATCAAGTTGTACAGTGGTAGGAACTTATCAAGATACAACAGTGGTAGACACACTTGGTGGCCTTGAAGGCGATGATGGAGCTGCAGTAGAAACAATTGCTCCTAAACCCACTATATTTGGCAAATGTGGAGCCAAGTAGTGTAGTAGAGGACCAACTGATATGGAATTACTCACCAGTATCGAGGCCTCACTTGGCGTAGTTATAGCCCTTGTGGTCAGCACAGATTCTAAGGGAGGGCTATCTTCTAGGATGTCGCCAGTGCCAAATGCCACCTCAAAAGAAAATATCAAGGAAGCAACGGAGCCAATTTGTACAACTGTTGGAGCAGAGATCTTCATGGTGGAAACTCAAGTTGTCACCGCAATGGCGGTGGTCACTACCGCAATGGCTGTGACTGCACTTGGAGTTACCATAGTTACGGAAGAGTCACAAACCTCAGTAGATGTTGCAGGAGTTGGAGATAGTAGACTGATGATTAGCTCGTTTGTACTTGATGCCACTGATCGAGAAGCCGATAGCAAAACTGAAGAAAAAAAGATATGAGACTCATAGATACATGAGACAATGAGCCAAAGAAGGTAAATGTGAATGCCTAAAGTAGCTGGAGAAGTCAATGAAGATTTAGTTCCTTCACCACCCATCGGCTCCCGCTCCTCCAGTCGAAGGTGGCTGTGCTTGTTAGTGTTTGGTTGAGTAGCAAAGTAGTACTGCTCATATGCATCCAAATCATCATCAGAAGTTATGCCACCAATATCACCAATAGGACTGCTTGCCCCAAAAACTGTCCAGAGGCTCCAAGAAGTCTGACCTATCTGAGGAAGTTCAAACGCTAGATAAATTCACTTCAAAATATAAGAGAAAATAAGTTATGCAATGAAGCATTAAATGAAATCATGCCATATATAAGCAAACTTACTAGGAGAGACAATTTGGTGATGGGACTGGAAGGTGGAGCTTTGATAGAAGGCATTAAGACTGGAGGAGATGATGGAGGATGAATTTCCTTAGCCCGTTATGTGTCCCCTAAGATGGTAGCAGTTTTGGAGTGTACTTCTCTAATGGAATTACTAATGACGACACATTCAAACGAATAGCCACATTTAATGGTTTTGTTTCTTGTTACACTTGCGCTTTGTCAGTTATGATTATTAATTCAGGAGCATAGAAAGATTTCTTCTTTTGTCCTTCAGAGTGTCCAGTACCTGTAGATCTCATGTGCTTAGTTAGTTTTTCTCTGGTATCCATGATAGACTTCTTAGTTTCTTCAACCTCGTCAGCAGCTGCTTCATCCCTCACACCCATGATACCACTATGTTCACGTTCAACACCGATATTCAAGAATTAATCCATATCTATAATCGGACATGCTTAGCTCCCTTTTTTTTTTGGCATAGAATGCTTCTATCTCCTTCAAGCAAGCATAGTTGGGAGAGAAACTAGTCATCATGACATTAGCATCATGGCACCAAGCGTAAAAATTGAGAGACATATAAAGGTTTGAAGTCATTTGAGGGATAGCAAATTGTGTGCCAATCATCCTGCTGCAAAGTGGTACCATCCCCAAGTGCTTTCAAACAAATTTTCTTGGTAGTTGAGATACGAACTCATATTGCCAACATACAGTTGAGAATAACTGAATTGCTGAGTAAAATGGCTTGGGAAGTAAGGCTCCAAACAGAATGTGATCACTTGACAGTATAGTAGATGACCTGGTTTGGTGTTCACCAACCACAAGACGCACTCAAAGGAAAGCAATGTAAATTGTCAAATCCTTAGGTCCTTGAATTATTCACTGTAACAGCCATTGGAAACGTCAAGGAAGCACCGATTGACTTGATAGTTTTGATGGCTGAGGATGGTCTTCCTACTAGGTGACATGTAGTAACTTCTCCACTCTGCCCACTCCTATCACTCCACATATGGATCTTGATCTAAACCACAAAAAGTGGGAACCGTCATCAAGTTTGGAAAATGCATCATGAACCTCATCATCATATAGGTGTGTGGCATTTCTATTTGGGGGTCTTGATCTTCACATCTCCTTGTTTATCAGTGATCTTCTTTCCCTTGCAAAATTCAGAGGCATTTCATGAAGACCACTTTGGAGGCTGCATGCCAAGGCATGCGAAAGTCCAAGTGGTCGGCCATGCAAGGAGGACCACTAGATAAACCATATCAACATTAATAGTTTCATCTGCAAGTGAAAGCACTACACACCTCTTCAGTCATAACATCAGGATTCCAGCGAGCAAGTCCTTGTCAGAAAGTAAAAGACTCGCTTGATAATGGAAGCCCTTGAATCGGCTACCTGCCTTGGAGCCATCTTCATATGACATTGTAATGTATGAAGTGGCTGCTCTCCTCAATCGCCTCATCATTTATAGTTATGCATCTGGTGATGTTGGCTAGAAGGTGATCAAGATTATGGAATAGGCCCATATTTTCTTACCAACATCCTACCCTCTCATTTCCTATACTTCAGCACAGATGCAGAACTAGCACATCAATTCCCAATAAGTCTCGTATATTTGGGCATCATGCGTCTTTAGCAAATTCAATTTCTTTGTTGTCGGAACATATTCCACGTATGGGAGTTATCCCATTGATAGTAAAGAGACTTTGAACTTCATGAAGACGGAAGCCGAGTTCATTGACTAGCATGAAAAAAGTGTCAAAGTCCACCTTGTACATTTCTAATATGCTGAATAAATGGTAGGAGTTGTGGAGAATTCCAAATTGAACATTGGGGATGGCTCAATATAATCCACTGTCCTATAAAATGGCTGCCAAAGCTCTCTAGTATATAACCTACTACCTTGCTCTACGACATCTTGTCCATAGAGTGAATCTAATCTAGAGTCCTAACGTTCTAGATAAGGACATGAATCTTTTCAGAAAAGTATTGGCATGACAAGGCATTTCACCAATAATATAATCTTTATTTATCCATCCTGAAAGTAAACCGATCACAAATCTTTCCGGGCTGTCTTGATAAGGTTCCTGACTACCAAAATTTCCGCTAGCGGCACCATCCTAATCTCTAGCGATATTCCATTCCATTTGATGAAACATAGCTTGTGAAGGTATAGTAGTGGATACCTTCTCTCAATGTCTGGAAGAAACATGAGAACATCGCGAGCCACTTCCATTCTTCTTCATATAAAACCTCATAGAAACTATTATCGAATCTCCAAACAGGAATGCCAGTTTCTCCAGTTTTTGACAATCTAACCCTTTAAAAAGTATACCATTCGTTATTTCTCTGAGCATAGAACAATTGCATCTTGTCAACCTATCCTTTTGTTTTTCACTGTTGCTATGAGCAAACACTAGTATGGGAGAATTAAAAATAATTCAAAATAATTGTGCGTAGATGGCAAAGTAGTGGTGTAGTTCACTGCAAAATGGAATGGAAAACGAATGAGAATGAAAGATAATGACATGTGTCAAAATACAAAGCTAATAAATTAACTTGGTGTTGTTGATAAAACATGAAGCTAAATCATAGCTTCCTGTAAAACGACTTGACGTGAGGCTAACAAGTAGCCTCACATGATACATCTTTTAAATGAGAAATTGAAACTCAATGCGAGGTTAGTCAGTAGTCTCACGTGATGAAAGTTCAACAACAAAACTTGCATGGGAAGATTCAATGCGAGGCTAATTCATACCTCGCATAGCAAAACGTTCAAAGAGATTAACCCCTGACCATGCCAGAGTGGTGGAGATTATGGCGATGGCAATCAATCGATTGCCATCAAGATGGGTTCTACTAACAGAGGTGACCCTATTGTTCATTCAAAGAAAACATGGTGAAGGCATTTAATCATGTTGTTGGCGGTTGCTGATGATGGAGAACCAGATGAGCCACTTCCTTGACTAGAAGATGGACGTTTAGACACCATTGATCTTTAGGTTCGATTGAATTCGAAGGATCTGAAGAGGAAAATGACTTGAACTCGGAAGAAACTCAAAAGAGTTGGGTAGGTTCCGATGAAAACTTTTGAGATTTTCTTAAAGAATTCCCTAGTGAAGAGGTAGAAGATGAAGCAATTCGTCTCTAAAGAAGTGTGTCTCTCACTAGATGGTCATATTCAAATAAGAGTCTCAAGCAAGACAAAAGTTTAACTCCCACGTACTAAATGCGAGGCAAATGGTAGTCTCATGTCCAACTACAATAAAATACGAAACTAATGGATAGCCTTGCATTAATTATTTGAAGAAATATTTGGATCTTGATTTGTAACAATTTGATTGTGAATCAAATAAGGAGTCCAAAATATTTTGAAACTCATTACAAATTATAAAATCTTCAAAGGAATTTTGTAAAATGAAAAAAGTTAAAAGAAGTTCTATGTCCAAGGCTAGCTAATAGCCTCATGTTAAGGATATATGCAAGGTTAGCTGGTAACCTTGCATTGAAAACACACGCAAGGCTAATAGCCCCACATCAACAGAGTCCAAATTAACTAAAATTAGTTTAAATCTATATTAGGTAATCAAATCATATCCAATTAAATCCAGTTAGAGTTTCCAAATTTATCCTAGAAGGAAAGTGGGTTTTAACCTTATCACTTAAGGGAAGGAGATTTCCAACTTTATCCTAAAAGGAAAGTTATTAAAGTTTACCTTGCCTATATATAAACATAAGAAAAGAGTATTTGGAATCCTTTAGAGAAGATCATTCTGCTCAAGACTTGCATGATATTGCGGGTATACTCTGGCGAGTCCATTAAAGAGGCTGGCGACCCCTTAATCTCCCCCATAAACGATCAAAGTGTTGGATCGTCAACGAGATGCTCTTCTGCAAAAGAAGGCACATGTCAATATCTCCTTCTCTTGTGATTCTTTTTCCTTTCTTTTCCATTTTTCTACAATTGTAATTCATGAAAATGGAAAGGGGCGATTTTTATGGCAAACAATTACTTTAGATAGAGAAAAATATTATAAAAGATACATCATACTCAGTCTCAGAGCATAGGTATATGTTGAGGTCTGTATACTTTATGGTGATAATTTCTTTTCTAAGTAGGGATGGTAATGGATATATTGATAAGTCAATTTTTTGTCCGCTCTATACAAAATTTTGATTGAAAGATAAAAATTTTATTTTTCTAGTTTAGAACTTTATATAGGATGGGTCATAAATTAACCATGGACGCGTCCATTACCATTCCTATTTTTAAGTATTTAACCTTAAGTAGTTCTATTTTGGAAAAAAAAAAAACTTCCAATTTTTAAGTTTATTGTTCATTATTTATGTTGTGAAAGTTGCATATTAGGCTCCAGTGACGATGAGTATGACATCTATTATGGCTTTCAAACAAAGAAATTCTGTGTATGCTTTTTCGATACAGTCTCAAGATCTCCTCCACATTCTGGGATATACATTATCAGTCCTGAAGTAATATACCAAATCATTCGGTGTAGCCAAAAAAAAAAAAAAATTTTGATTCAGAATGGTGATGATTCTTCATTGTAATCTCATTCAGTGAATCATGCAAAAGAATTTTAATGCAATAAATATGAAGATATAGGATGTTCTTTCTGGGTCAGACGAACAACTTGAACTGTTGGACCATCAAATAACTTTGCATAGTTCAATCTAATTTACTATATGATTTTGAAATAAAAATTACCTATAGCTTGGAAATACACAAATAAATCCACCCCGGATTCAAGTGCTTTGATCACTACTTGTCACCACGTCTTAAATTTTATTTGCATTTTTTCTCCCAAAAATTTTTGACAGCCAAAAAAGCAACAAGGATATTCTTATTAAGATAGGATATGCGGCAACACTAGAAATGATAATTGAGAAATGAGAATATTCGCTAAGATAGGCATATCCTCATAAAAGAGAAGATGCGAAAAATTGGCTAAGATGTTTTAGTCATGTGTGACGTATATCTAATAATGCATCAGCTCGACAAGAAGAGCTTACAAAAATAGAATAAGTTAATGTAACAAAAATACGATTGAACAAAATATAGATGGTGGTGATATGAAAAAATATGAATACTAAAAGCCTAAACGAACATATAGTACTCAATAGAAATAAAGAAGGATAATCCATGTGATTGATTTAGTGCATTTCTCTTTCAAATCCTATAACCGATCCTAAGTACTTGGGATAAAATATTTAGTTATTGTTATTGTAGTTTTGGAGGCTGAAACAACACAAAACATACATTGGAGACTCACAAAATATATAAGTACTTTAAAACTCATTCTATCATAAAGAGAATTTATCCTAAAAGAAAATTATTATTAAATCTATCAACAACAAAAAATAACACCTTATAAATTCATAAATACAACTGATATGTGACGGTTACTAATAAAAGAAGAATTTCTTTTATAAAAGAAATTTACACAAAAACTATAACAAACTAATAAAAGTAATGGAAAAATAGACTAACCGATTAAATAATGGAAAAAATCCACCAACTAGAAAAATAAAACTAATAAAATAAGTTAAAAAATTACACAAAACCTATCATGAACTAACAAAGGAGAAGGCCGAGCAGGATGCTTATTAAAACTAGAAGAAGATTCACTGTTAACGGGGCCATTACCATGACAACCGTCATTGATGAGAGAGAAAAATCGAGATGATGATGTTGTTTGAACCTTAGAAGTTGCCTCCTCATCCTTTGGAGCTGGTGATGATGAAGGCAAAGACAGCGAAGATGACGAAGGTAGCACCTAATGGACTTCTGCTTCTACTGCAATATCTATGTCTCTAATATAGATAAGTTTGAATTGAGGTTGTTGTGAGGATGGTTCTACCTCCAATGAGGAAGGTACGGGTGCACGCGCAAGAGATGGAGTATATATATATATATATATATATATATAAATATATATATAAAAGATGCCTATGTAGGGAAGTTGACTGTGGAGATATCCTAAATATAGAGAGTGTTTATAAACGATTCAAACCGTTAATCCAAAATATCTATAAATAAAGAGAAATGAAGAGAATTTCGAAGTACAAGATACACACTAATTTATTATTTTTTAAGCATAAACAGTGCATTAAAGCCATACCAATCTATTTTTTGAGGACGGCTTTTGGTCTTTTCTTGAAGGCATCATCCTTAGAAGGCCCAACGAGACTGAGAGAGAGAGGGCGCTGTAATTGAATCAAACACACATTATTATAATAGAAAGGTATTTTAATTATACACTTATACAATGAAATGTGGTACCAAAAAAAATTGAAATTGAATTTGTATTTTTATGAAAATAAAACTGAAAATTATTACATTTTTTCCTTAAGGAAAAAAAATGTAAAACGAAATTGGATAAATTGGTGATAGCATCTTAGCAGTACCCGGTAGCAACAGGCGCATACTTTAGAAGCCGCCGTAGGAGTACAAAATTTGCAACAACACTCGGCCTAAAAATCAACAAGTTCAAGTAATTAGTATGGAAAATTATAATGTCTAATTTGATAGCTAACTTAATGCCTTTAGTGTATCGTTAGTGTTGTAATTAGAGTTGTACTTGCTTTTATTATCTTTGTAGTTCTCCATAGTTGTATTTGTGCCATATATATAGAGAATAATGGAAATGAGCTGACAACTCACGTTAATTACCTAAACTGTAGTTCATATCCACTATCTCCAATAATATTTTTTTTAAAAATTCTTTTTGATTATGATCTCAACCCGCTAGGGTTCATTCATACCCAATTTCTTGGAATTTAGTTTTGATTTGGTCCTCCAGCAAATTAACATAAAATTAATGATTTTCAATAAATAAAATTTTTTGTATAAACTTGATGAAAGAGTAAATGAATTTAAAATTTTATGAAATTTAATCCGAAAAAAATTAAGGAAGTAGAGATAGTAATTGTTAAAAAAAAATTAAAGAAAAATCATTTGATCATTATAATTTTGCCACTAACTCACGTAACTTTTCCTGAGCTGGTGACTCACCTACAGTAATCATATATGTACATGTGTGTATATTAATTCTGATTAATGATATTTGGGAGGATTACATACCTACGGAAAGGAAATTTTCTTGAAGAAATTCATATGTTTTGGAATCTGGTATATCATCTTACAATCAGGTTCCTTAACTATTGTAATGAATAGAAATAGGATTTTTTTTTTTTTCCCTCTAAGTGCAAATTAAAGTGGACAAATTTTTAGAACAAGGACGATAGTGATAAATCATCAAGATCCACCAGAAATCCTAATTCATGAGAGAAAAAAAAATCGAAAAGTATAATTGAACAAGAACAATTTATTAAAAAGAAATAGTTTTACCAATGAAAGTCTTAACAAAAATAATTAATTGCAATTGACTCTTTTACAGACCTCAGCTCTAATCCTTAACAAAAAAGAAAATACAAAATTGTAAATGAAAATGATCCTAATCCTAGAAAAAAGAAAATACATTTAAAAAAAAATCTTCTAAAAGGTCTTAAATATAATAGAAAACCTGAAATAATGAAAACTAAAACAAAATAATACTAAGAAAAGATAAAATTCATAATTTAAAAAGAACAAGCGGCTTTACCAATTGATGACTAAAACATGGAATTTCATATTATGGCATTTTATATTATTTTATTTAAACATAACAAATAGCTTGAATTATTATTTAGTATGCATTAATTTGTTAGTCTAATCACAAACTAATTAATTATATAGACCAAACAAGAGCTAGAACATCACTCTAGTCAGGATGGATAGAGTTACGGTAAAATTCTAACCATCTCATATTTTTCTCTTCCATTGAATCGTACCATGTCAATCCCTATCTCTTAGCATGCAAGGATTTATTCATACATAAAATCATGGCTTAATTATAATGTTGATTTGGTCATTGATCGGTGGAATACAAAATGTTATGTTTTCAAGAATTACGTGATCATAGCTCAAACTTTACGCGTGAATCTGGCAAAATCGTAACTTTTGATAATTTGTCCTATTAATTTTATTTTAATGGAATGCGAAGGACCTACAACTTACCATAAATACGTTCCCAAAACATCAGACGGCAGCAAGAGGTTAAGTTTTTATGCTTACCAGTGGTGGTGTACAAGCCAGCTTCGTTCTTCCGGCGGTGGGTGCAGACATAATTGATGAGATCAGATGCTACTTACAAACTAGCTCAAGACTGATTAATTAATTTCAAGCATGCAACATGCTACATATCGCCTCGATACTTATAAGAACCCTAAGCTGGTCTCACTGCAAGAAACGAATATATTCATTTTATATTATTCTTCATTTTCTTAATTAATTAAAATGAAATTTAGTAGCAGCTTAATTGTATTGAGTAGCAGCAGATTGTTTTAATAAAAATAATAATAAGGTGGAGTATCGGGAGATATATAAAACAGTGACGTGAACGAGAGTTAAAATATTATATTCTATGATCACGTAAAGAGGTTTGGCATGCAAAAGGTATTTCTAAATATAGAAGTGATTCGCTGCAGGACAAACAAAGTCGAGTATTTTTAAAGCTTTTGGAATCGAGAACGAATATTATTTTTGCTTCTGCAAGCATTTGAAAGCTTTTTTGGAATAGTGAAGTGCAAGAGACAACGTATATACGGTCTAATCAAAGCTAATACTTTATATTTTGAACTTTATGGCATGTTCTGCTATATAACGAGTAATGGTTGGGGGAAAAAACTTTATATTTTGTTGTAATCAGAGCAGATAGATTTTAATGTGGTATGAGAACAACTCGTGTTTAAATCTCACTGGATGAATATTTAATTACATTTATATTTAAAAAATTAATATATGTCGTTGCTTAAAGTTCAATTTTTGGCCCAAACGAACTTGTCATGTTAGGACGTGTTAGAAGGGGAAAAAAAAATTTATGATCTTTAACTTTTACCATAACTTCAGCTTGAGAATTTTGAATGTTTTCATTATTTGAGTTATGATTAATAAGCGTTGACATATAAATTTGTGCAAGTAAGAGCCATGGCAAAGGCCCAGTAGACAGAGAGCCTACAAAACCTGAGATCAATAGGCAATTAATACATTTGAGGGCCAAATAAGCAAAATACGAGCATGATACGTATTAATTCAAGAATTTGTTGTAGCTTTGCAAAGGCTAGTGGGGATGAAACTAGCTAATCTTATGGAGATTTTCAATGACTCCTAAGAATTATCGCCATTCATCTAAATCTAAATGTATTTGCATATTCATATGCATGAGACTAAATCCATATATATATATATATATATATATATATATATATATATATATATATATATATATATATATATATATATATATATATATATATAGTAAGCAAAAAATTCACTGACAGTAAAAGGAGTTTCTTCATCGTCCCTTAGATGGCTCAATAAAATTATTACATGTGGCATCACTCAAAGGGAGGAGGGGGTGGTGGGTTAAGAGAGCTATTTTATTTGGATAAACAAAGATCAAAAGTTATAATTCAAAATTATATTGCTTTGTCCCCTCACAAAGAATTACCAAATCATTTGACTATTGACTCATTTCAATATAAAGGATTAGTAAATCAAATAATAAATAATAAATAGATCGGGTTAAAAATAAATGAGTTGTTAATCATAGAATATTATTCCCTGACAGACTTGAACCTAACGAACATAACAAAGAAAGAAAGGGTGTTCAAACAATTATGTCTCATTTTTTCAATGAAAAAGTAAATAGATCTAAGGGCCTTGATCTGCATTTTTCTCATTCACATATCATAAATCGCTTTTGTATCATAGTAATAAAATTAGGAATAGAGATTTTTATCCAAAAAACTATTGGAATAATCATATGAATTGTTATTTGATTTGATATATTATGATCGATAACGCTGGTGAATTAATAAAAATGGAAAGAGAGGGATTCAAACCCTCGGTAAATTATAAAAAGCCTACATAGTAGTTCCAATGCTACGCCTTGAACCGCTCGGTCATCTTTCCTACATAATCTTATTATTGACCAGAAACTGAATGAATAACGAGTTACTCATATTATTTTATTGCAGTACGGACACAACCGAGTTTTTATAGGAATAAAAAATTCCTTTCCTTTCAAATTTCATATTTATCAACAACAACTTCTCTTATCATTTATCCTCTCATCGCCGATGAATTTCCTATATATATATATATATATATATATATATATATATATATATATATATATATATATATATATATATATATATATTGAGGTCCTGCTTTAGTTTACTAACATGCATCTCGTTCAGTTTGTATTTTGAGATCTTGCTTTGTATTAGTCATTTCGTTCTATTATGGAATGAAAAGAGAGGGGTTAGTCCCATCATTTTATATTTACACAAAAAAAAAAAAAAAAAATCACAATAAGTCTCCATGACAGTAGCAAATGGATGCAATTTATTACTGACAACATTGCAAATGAAATTTAAAAAAAAAAAAACGCGCGCACACACACAGAGCTGATTCCCTCATGAAACACACACAAATAAACCCGAAGAGATATTAAATATATAATGAAATTAAGTTAATTAATTAAGCTCCCGGAGTAGCAGCGAGCTAGAGCCAGTAGTACGTAGACGTAGCTAGACGAGATCAGAGCCGGCCGGTCTCTGCAGGACCCCTGCGTGGGTGAGCAGCGCCCAGAGGTGGGTGATGAACTCCCCGCCCCGGGCCAACCGCTCCGCGTGTGCCCTGACATTATCCGACGGCGCCAGGTACAACAACATCTCCGCCCACAACTCCGCCAGCACCTTCCATCTCCGACCCTCATCCGCTATGTCTGTCATCAGATTCCTCGCGAGCTTCACCGCGCTGCACACCACCGTGTCGTCAGACTTGGTGAACTCCTCCTCCAGCCTCCTGAACCTCTCCTCCCTCTTCAATCTCCCCTCCCTCTTCGTGATTCTCCACTTGAACCGTTCCAGCGATTTCGCCTGCTTCGCCTCCTTCACGACCTTGTCGAAGATGCACGACGTGACGAACTTGTGCTCCGGTAGGAGCTCTGGCGCAAAAGCCACCAGATACGCACAGTACCGCGACAGGTCAGAGGCGACTCTCTCTTCGCTGGTAATTGGGTTGCTCTCTGCTCTGCCGAGCATGCACATCTCTGTGGCGATGTGCCAGATGAGGATCTTGTGTGCGTGGGTCATGTTGGGGAGCCTGAACACCCATTCGAACTTCTGGTACTGTAACACCCTTCACCCAAGATGTGGTTAGCGTTCGGCGACGTATTTTAAATAAATACGCCAAGCCTAAAATACTTTTAATAAAATTGAAAATTACCGCCACTAAACCACATACATATGCACGGAGAGAAAAATAGGAAGACAATAAACAAACTCCTTTTATTCCAACAAAATATTAAATAGATCAATAAAAGATCCAAAGAAGAATAGCGCTTATTACAACTTCAAATTTGAGTTTTGTAAACAATAACCCAAAGTAGAAGAGAGAGTTTGAAAGAATAGAAAAAAAATAAAGGATCTCCTAAATGATGCCATATAACGGAAACACAACTAACTGTCTGCTAACTCTATGAAATGTTGCTCCAGTTATGGTGGATCATCTCCTTCTGTATCCTGCAAATTATCTGGGCGTGCCAAAGCAGGATCGTTAGAACAACCTAGTAAGTACTATAAGAGGAACATAATAATATACAGGCACGCTATGTATATAAATATATATATCTGTGTAAGCAAAGCATTAAACTAATTAAAAATACTAAAAGTCATGATAAGATTGATGAAGTATAAGTCTTTAGAACGGAATAGAACATGAATCTAACTATAGATATTTTGAACATGATAATCATCAGGAAGTACATCTGTTTACACATGTCATGAATAATCTTAAAACAGAGACCTATATAACAAATGAACATACAAACTATGTTATTGTTATTTTTGTTTATTTATTTGGAACTGTCAGAAGTAGTGTGACACATGTTTTACAAGTATCCCGTGCATACCCGGGACCACGGCCATGATTCCTGGTACTGCCCCAGGACATATCTCTAGGTACTAATGAACATGAACTCTGATGAGCCTAAACTCCAGGCGCGTAGCCCTATATATTGATGGTGATCCATTAATCACCCAGAACCCCCATGGTTGGGTTCTTATGTTCGGTTGTACAACTTCAAGAATGTAACACTCCTAAAACATGTGTACAGTTTTTTCATCAAGTTCCCCCATAACCCCAATTCATTTTATGATTTTAAAAATGGATTTATAACATGCATTATATTTAATCTTAATTATAATCAAGTTAATAAATCATATATGCATTAAATAAAATGCTCATATAAATGTTATTTATAACTATACTGTATGTGTGGGCATTGAAGAGTGGCTAGTTGCAAGACTTTCAAGAATTAATCAGAAACATTTTAAATTTAGAAATAATTAGAAAGTTTAGAAAGCAGTACAATAAAATAAATAAATAAATAAACTTATAAATATAAAGGATAGGGGTTTACTATTGCCAATGTAGATGAATATGATAATTATTGCAAGAAAAGCATTAGCATGATCTAATCTATTCATGGAAAATGAAATTACAAGCTTCCAAATGAAGTGAAATGGGTTATTTCCATATTGTTCACAAATTCAAGAATAACATTTGTTTGCATGGGACTTTCATGAACTATTTAGACTTAATTTGAACAATCCATCAACCAATTCACAACCTTGAATGTCTTGTCACCATAAATTCTCTCCAGTATTAATATCTCATTTTCTACTGTACTTCTAACTTTGCATGTATTCTCAAAATTTTTTTTTACTGTTCAACAGAACTGCAGTTCTGCAGAGAATAGAACTGCAGTTCTGTTCAGTGAACAGTACTGCAGTTTTGTTCAGTGAACAGAACTGTGTTCTACTCACTGGGCAGGTAGTCTACTACAAAACTTGACAGATGATTACTCTCCTTTTTGCTTTTTAAATATTAATTTGCAGAGTGAAAAATCACAAACAACTATTAATTAATAAAACTATATCATAAATTATCAGTTGAATCTGGAAAATCAAATAGAACATGTCTTCCAATGCTACATGCTCCATAATCCACAACAGAGAAAGACCAGGTTAATACAAAGGACAACAGTTATTCTAATATCTATACATGCCTTTGTAAGGATCGCATGAATGCCTAACAAAACAAGAGTAGAGATGAAGACCGATGCACTTACTAAATGTATTCTTATACAATGGCTGCAATTGGCCTGGTGAATCAAAACAACATAGTGCCATCGAAGATTGATTAAATAGGCAATTTAAAATCTTGATAAAACACGAACGTGTTGTCAGCTCATTGCATGTATTCCTTTAACAAGAGCTTGACGTAAGCTCAAAACATTGGATCACCTCACATTCACAAATATAGCAGGGCAAGACTAATGTTATTTTATTTTATATTTTTTTTTCTTTTTTTCTAGGGCAATTAAAGCAATAGAGAAAAAGTGACTATATTACACTTGTCTTGATTTAAATTAACTACAACATAGAACAGAGGAAAGGAACAAATATTATGGATAAAAAAACACCTACAGTAAAAGTTGCTAGAGTTGACATAAAGAAAAGAATGAAATGGATCCATTAAAACTACAAATAGATTTGGCTAAATTCCATAGGTATATAATATATAAACAAACTTACCTTTATAAACTATACTATTATTTTATCAGCCTCTTTTATTCTCACTAGATCACTATTTATATTTCTAATAAATGAATGTTAGAATAACATATCTTTCTAAAGGTCCTAAAATTCTAATTCAAGGACAAACTATTTATTTAAAGATCCAGTTAAATCACAGAAGATAACATTCTACTACCAGAATGAAAAGGAATATATATATATATATACATATATATTGACCTTACAAAGATTATCACAATAGTACTAAGTGAGAGATCAATATAATCAAAACCCAAACAAATTCATCAAGCACAAGTGAGAGAAAATCAAGGGTTTTAGTACTTGCCTCAAGAATGTCGCTCTAGAAATTGATTGCAATATCCCCTTTTTTATTTTCTTTTCTTCCTTCCTTCCTTTCTCCTCTCTCTCTCTTTCTCCCTCTCTCTCTTTCTTTCTCCTGCGTTCAGCCTGCGTTCAGCAGGAAAAGTTCTCTCCGCTGTCCTTTTTATTATCATCATTATGATTATTTATTTTATTATTATTACCCTAGGATCAAATCTTAACCTACCAATCTATCAAATCTAAACAAAAATATCAAATCTAAACCTACCAAATCTATCAAATCTAAACCTACTAAATCTATTATTATCTAGTTAGTTAGCATCTACTATTATCTAGTTATTAAATAATTACAAGTTAATAGTTAGTATCGGATTATTATTATTATTATTATTTTGAACTTTATAATTCTGGGTCATTACAATCCACCAACCTTAAAAGAAAATTTCGTCCTCGAAATTTTAAAATACGGAAAGAATAATTTACCTGCATTAATTGGTGAAAAGGTATGGATATTCTTTTCGAACATCATCCTCGTGCTCCCAAGTAGCATCTCCCCGTGAATATCGGTCCCAAGCAACTAAAATAAGTGGAATTGACCGATTTTTCAGTATTTTATCCTGTCGGTCTAGAATCGCAACAGGCCTAGTATTGAAAGACAAGTCCACATCCAATTCCAATTTCAAATAATCCAAGACATGACTTGCGTCTAAAACATAACGCCTCAATTGTGATACATGAAATACATCGTGCACCCCTTCTAAAAACGAGGGTAGCATCAACTTGTAAGCCACTTCCCCCACCTTTTCCACAATTTCATATGGCCCAATGAAACGTGGTCCCAACTTCCCTCGCCTGCCGAAACGAATAACTCCACGAGTCGGTGATATTTTGAGGAATACTTTATCACCAACCTCAAATTCCAAAGGTCTTCGATGTTGATCTGCCCAACTCTTCTGTCGATTTTGTGCTGCCTTGAGATGCTCCCTCACCACTTTGATCTTATCTACCATTTGAGTTACTAACTTAGGTCCAAGAAGTCTCCTCTCACCCACATCATCCTAACACAAAGGCGATCTACACTTCCTCCCATATAATGCTTCAAATGGAGCCATCTTGATACTTGCCTGATAACTATTATTATATGAGAATTCTACCAAATGTAAGTGGTCCTCCCAAGACCCACCAAAGTCCATCATGCATGCCCTCAACATGTCCTCCAGTATCTGTATTGTTCTTTCTGATTTTCCATCCGTCTTTGGATGATAAGAAGTGCTAAAACTCAGCCGGCTGTCCAAACTTTCCTGTAACCTCGTCCAATATTGTGATCTGAACCTCATATCCCTATCTGATACAATCTCAACTGGAACTCCGTGCAATCTGACCACTTCTCGGATATAGCGATCAGCTAAAATCTCCGTGCTCTGACCTACACGGAATGGTATAAAGTGAGCCGACTTCGTGAGTTGATCCACTATAACCCATATAGCATTGTTTCCCTTTGAGCTACGAGGAAGTGCTGTCACAAAATCTATGGTTATCCTCTCCCACTTCCATTCGGGTATAAGAAGTGGTTGAAGAAGTCCTCCTATTCTGCGATATTCGGCTTTAACCTGCTGACACACCAGGCACTTTGATACATGACCAGCTATCTCTCTCTTCATTTCATTCCACCAAAATTATTATTTTAGATCCTTATACATCTTGGTGCTTTCTGGATGTATCGAATATGCAGAACTGTGAGCTTCTTCCAACACCTGTTGCCTAACATCTCCCTTAGGTACACACAACCTATTACCATAACGAAGAGATCCATCATCATGAATGGAAAAATCTGACCTTAAACATGTCTCCACCTGTTTTCGAATCTTTTGAAGTTGATTGTCCCCTTCCTGCACTATCTTGATCTTCTCTTTTAAACTAAACTGAATTTTCATTACCGTCAACTGTTTCGAAGTCCCAGGTACAATCACTTCCAAACCCAAATTCATCATATCCTTTACTAACTCCTTCTGTTGTGTAAGATACATAGTTATTGGCCTTTTACTCAATGTATCTGGTACGACATTGACTTTACCGGGATGATATTGCAAATCTATATCGTAGTCAGTTATTAATTCTAACCACCTTCTCTGTCTCATATTAATCTCCTTCTGAGTGAATATGTATTTTAAACTCTTATGATCAGTAAAAATTTCTACTTTATTCCCCAATAGGTAATGCCTCCAGATCTTCAAGGAAAAGATAACTGTTGACAGCTCCAAATCATGTGTAGGATAATTCTTTTCATGAGGTTTAAGCTGTCTTGAGGCATAGGCAATTACCCTACCATTCTGCATAAGAACACATCCTAACCCCCTTCCCGATGCATCACTATATACCACCATCCCTCCGGATCCATCTGGTATTGTTAATATTGGTCTGGTAGTCAATTTCTGCTTTAGTTCTTCAAATGCATTGTTACACTCGTTAGTCCATAAATACTTTTCTCCCTTACGCATCAATTTAGTCAGAGGTCCTGCTATTTGGAAAAGTTCTGCACAAATCTCCGATAATATCATGCCAGTCCGAGAAAACTTCTCACCTCCGTCACTGACTTGGGAATAGGCCAATTCTTCACTGCCTCCACCTTTTTGGGATCCACTGAGATTCCTTCAACTGAGACTAGGTGTCCCAGGAAAGATATTCTGTCCAACCAGAACTCACACTTACTCAATTTTCCAAAAAGTCTCTCTTTTCTTAGAGTCTGCAGTCCTGTCCTCAAATGTGTTTCGTGGTCTTCCTAAGTCTTAGAATAAATCAAAATATCATCAATAAAACTACCACAAACTGATTCAGATACGGTGCGAACACCCTATTCATCACATCCATAAATACTGCTGGAGCATTCGTCACACCAAATGGCACCACCAAAAATTCAAAGTGACCATAACGGGTTCTGAATCCAGTTTTCTGGACATCCGTTGCTTTCACACGCACTTGATGATATCCAGATCTAAGGTCTAGCTTAGAAAACACCTTGGCTCCACCAAGTTGATCAAACAGATCATCAATCCGAGGCATTGGATATTTGTTCTTGATCGTGACTCGGTTAAGTTCTCTGTAGTCAATGCAAAGTCTTTTGCTACCATCACTCTTGTTTACCAAGAGAACCGGAGCTCCCCATGGTGATGTACTCGGCTGAATGAAACCCAAGCCCTTCAACTGCTCCAATTGCCTTTTCACTTCTGTCAGCTCCGCAGGTTCCATTCGATAAGGTGCCTTGGAAATAGGTAATGTACCAGGTATAATATTTATAGCAAATTCCACCTCCCTCCATCCAAATACTCACACACCACTGGGGTCCGCATATCCTGAGCATCTAAAGTTGTGAGAACCCTTCCTGTCGGCTTTGCTTTAAACATGGCTGGCTCCAAAGATTTACTGCCACCAAGAAACTCGAACTCTGGATGCCTAGGAATTTTGAATATCACACTTCTCTTTCTACAATCTATCACTCCATAGAATGTACTTAGCCAATCCATTTCCAGAATGATATCAAATCCTGCAGGATCAATTACCAAAAGGTTCGCATATAATTTCCTTGCACAAATAACTATAGGGCATAATTTACACTCTTTACTAGATAAAATTATCCCATTCCCAGTATTAATGTTCCAACCCGCAGATAAATTATCACAAGGAATGCAGTGGCGGGAAACAAATGTAGATGATGTAAAACTATGAGATGCGCCAGAATTAAATAATGTAAATGCTGGTGTAGCATGCACTAAGATAGTACATGTCACCACATCACTGTTCCCACTGGCCTGTTCTGACATCAGTGTAAAAACATATCCTTGCCTCTGGTTTCCTACTACCTGAGCCCTCTGGAAAGCCTGTTGCTGAGTAATCAGTGCGGCACCCCTCGGATTAGATCCCGTAGGTCTCTGCTGAGGTGGCGCCGGTAACCTTTACTGTTGAAGGGGTGCTGTAAGTCTCTGTTGTTGTTGCTGTGATGCTGGTGCTCTGGCAATATCACCTGTCTCTCGTCGCCATGGACACCCTCCAATCTGATGATCCGCCGAGCCACATATCAAGCACAAGTTGTGGGCTCGTCTGCAGTCCTTTTGAACATGCCCAGGTTGGAGACAGTAGTTGCAAACCACATTCTGATCATGTTGCGTAGCCTGACGCTTCTGTGGTGGTGCTAGAGCACCCTTAGTACTTCTAGTAGCTCATACTCTTTCTGGGACCCTCCATGAATTTTTCTTTTCCTATCCGCTATCTGCTCTTGCACCCTTACAGTATTCAAAACTTGAGCATAGGTTTCAAACTGTGGGGTGGCTATGCGTTTCTGAATCTCAAAGTTCAATCCATTCTGAAACCTTCGAGCCCTATCTATTTCTTGAGTCACCAACAATGGGGCAAACCGGTTCAATCTGACAAATTCCGCCGCGTAATCATCTACTGTCCGGTTTCCTTGTTTCAAATGGATAAACTGTTGTTCCAGATCCCACTGTACCGTCTGGGGGAAGGACCTCGTATAGAAGCTCTCCTTAAAGGTCTCCCATGTTATCGGTTTTGCCAACCAATTTTCCTCGGCCAACCACCATGTGCGAGTAATGTCTATAAATTGATCTTTATCACCTCCACACGGTCTCCATCCACTACTCGTGCCGCACCCAACAGATTCTCGCTGTCCACCAGCCACTGTTCTGCCTTCATGGGTTCCTCAATCCCATAAAAAGGTGATGGATTCAACTTTCTGAAATCTGACACACTGCCCGTCTTATGTCTAGAAGCTACTAACTCCTGTCGCAATATTTCAGTTTGTTATTGTTGATTCTCAATAAGTCCCTTAAGTAACTCCATCATGTTGGGATCTTCACCTTGTGAAGGAATGCGAGAGGGAGTGATGCGACGGCTGGCCATTTCTCTGAAAGGTGAAGGATTTGGATTAAATCGGGTGACGAACGAGTAAAATATAAGGAATCGGAAAAATCGGACAAAAATAAGAATCAAAGATAATTGTATTTCATGCATATATATATATTTGTGGCAGTAATCCTAGTTTAAGGTTTTTAGCTTAAAGTGAGTGTCGAACCTGGCTCTGATACCAATTGTAACGCCCCGCACCCAAGATGCGGGTAGCATTCGGCGACGTATTTTAAATAAATACGCCAAGCCTAAAATACTTTTAATAAAACTGAAAATTACAAACCACATACATATGCACTGAGAGAAAAATAGGAAGACAATAAACAAACTCTTTTTATTCCAACAAAATATTGAATAGATCCATAAAAATCCAAAGAAAAATAGCGCTTATTACAACTTCAAATTTGAGCTATGGAAACAATAACCCAAAGTAGAAGGGAGAGTTTGAAAGAATAGAAAAAAAAATAAAGGATCTCCTAAATGATGCCATATAACAGAAACACAACTAACGGTCTGCTAACTCTATGAAATACTGCTCCAACTGTGGTGGATCCTCTCCTTCTGTATCCTGCAAATTATCTAGGCGTGCCAAACCAGGGTCGTTAGAATGACCTAGCAAATACTACAAGAGAAACATAATAATATACAGGCACGCTATGTATATAAATATATATATCTGTGTAAGCAAAGCATGAAACTAATTAAAATACTAAAAGTCATGATAAGATTGATGAAGTATAAGTCTTTAGGACGGAATAGAACATGAATCTAACTATAAATATTTTGAACATGATAATCGTCAGGAAGTACATCTGTTTACACATGTCATGAATAATCTTGTAACAGAGACCTATATAACAAATGAACATGCATACTATGTTATTGTTATTTTTGTTTATTTATTTGGAGTTGTTAGAAGTAGTGTGACACATGTTTTACAAGTATTCCGTGCATACCCAGGACCACAGCCATGATTCCTGGTACTGCCCCAGGACATCCTGCTAGGTACTAATGAACATGAACTCTGATGAGCCTAAACTCCAGGCGCGTAGCCCTATATACTGATGGTAATCCAGTAATCACTCAGAACCCCCATGGTTGGGTTCTTATGTTCGGTTGTACAACCTCAAGAATGTAACACTCCTAAAACATGTGTACAGTTCTTTCATCAAGTTCTCCCATAACCCCAATTCATTTTATGATTTTAAAAATGGATTTATAACATGCATTATATTTAATCTTAATTATAATCAAGTTAACAAATCATATATGCATTAAATAAAATGCTCATATAAATGTTATTTATAACTATACTGTATGTGTGGGCATTGAAGAGTGGCTAGTTGCAAGACTTTCAAGGATTAATCAGAAACATTTTAAATTTAGAAATAATTAGAAAGTTTAGAAAGCAGAACAATTAAATAAATAAATAAATAAACTTATAAATATAAAGGATAGGGGTTTACTATTGCCAATGTAGATGAATATAATAATTATTGCAAGAAAAGCATTAGCATGACTTAATCTATTCGTGGAAAATGAAATTACAAGCTTCCAAATGAAGTGAAATGGGTTATTTCCATGTTGTTCACAGATTCAAGAATAACATTTGTTTGCATGGGACTTTCATGAACTATTTAGACTTAATTTGAACAATACATCAACCAATTCACAACCTTAAATGTCTTGTCACCATAGATTCTCTCCAGTATAAATATCTCATTTTCTACTGTACTTCTAACTTTGCATGTATTCTCAAATTTTTTTTTTGTTTTTTACTGTTCAACAGAACTGCAGTTCTGCAGAGAACAGAACTGCAGTTCTGTATTGTGAACAGTAATGCAGTTATGTTCAGTGAACAGAACTGTATTCTATTCACTGGGCAGGCAGTCTACTACAAAACTTGACAGATGATTACTCTCCTTTTTGCTTTTTAAATAATAATTTGCAGAGTGAAAATTCACAAACAACTATTAATTAATAAAACTATATCATAAATTATCAGTTGAATCTGGAAAATCAAATAGAACATGTCTTCCAATGCTACATGCTTCATAATCCACAACAGAGAAAGACCAGGTTAATACAAAGGACAGCAGTTATTCTAATATCTATACATGCCTTTGTAAGGATCGCATAAATGCCTAACAAAACAAGAGTAGAGGTGAAGACCGATGCACTTACTAAATGTATTCTTATACAATGGCTGCAATTGGCTTGGTGAATCAAAACAACATAGTGCCATCGAAGATTGATGAAATAGGCAATTTAAAATCTTGATAAAACACGAGCGTGTTGTGAGCTCATTACATGTATTCCTTTAACAAGAGCTTGACGTAAGCTCAAAACATTGGGTCACCTCACATATAGCAGGGCAAGACTAATGTTATTTTATTTTATATATTTTTTTTTTCTTTTTTTCTAGGGCAATTAAAACAATAGAGAAAAAGTCACAATATTACACTTGTCTTGATTTAAATTAACTACAATATAGAACAGAGGAAAGGAATAAATATTATGGATAAAAAAATACCTACAGTAAAAGTTGCTAGAGTTGACATAAAGAAAAAAATGAAATGGATCCATTAAAACTACAAATAGATTTGGCTAAATTCCATAGGTATATAATATATAAACAAACTTGCATTTATAAACTATACTATTGTTTTATCAGCCTCTTTTATTCTCACTGGATCACTATTTATATTTCTAATAAATGAATGTTAGATTCTAAAGGTCCTAAAATTCTAATTTAAGGACAAACTATTTATTTAAAGATCCAGATAAATCACAAAAGATAACATTCTACTACCAGAATGAAAAATAATATATATATATATATATATATACATATATATTGACCTTACTAAGATTATCACAATAGTACTAAGCGAGAGATCAATATAATCAAAACCTAAACAAATTCATCAAGTACAAGTGAGAGAAGATCAAGTGTTTTAGTACTTGCCTCAAGAATGTCGCTCTAGAAATTGATTGCAATAACCCCTTCTTCTTTTTTTTTTCTTTTCTTCCTTCCTTTCTTTCTCCTCTCTCTCTCTTTTTCTCGCTCTCTCTCTTTCTTTCTCCTGCGTTCAGCAGGAAAAGTTCTCTCCGCTGTCCTTTTTATTGTTATCATTATGATTATTTATTTTATTATTATTACCCTAGGATCAAATCTAAACCTACCAATCTATCAAATCTAAACAAAAATATCAAATCTAAACCTACCAAATCTATCAAATCTAAACAAAATATCAAATCTAAACCTACTAAATCTATTATTATCTAGTTAGTTATCCAGTTAGTTTGTATCTACTATTATCTAGTTATTAAATACTTACAAGTTAATAGTTAGTATCGGATTATTATTATTATTATTATTTTGAACTTTATATTTCTGGGTCATTACAAATCTAAATAAAAATATCAAATCTAAACCTACCAAATCTATCAAATCTAAACAAAATATCAAATCTAAACCTACTAAATCTATTATTATCTAGTTAGTTATCTAGTTAGTTAGTATCTACTATTATCTAGTTATTAAATAATTACAAGTTAATAGTTAGTATTGAATTATTATTATTATTATTATTATTATTTTGAACTTTATAATTCCGGTAGAGCTGCGCAAAAGCCACCAGATACGTGCAGTACCGCAACAGGTCGGAGGCGACTCTCTCTTCGCTGGTAATTGGGTTGCGCTCTGCTCTGCCGAGCATGCACATCTCCGTGGCGATGTGCCAGATCAGGATCTTGTGTGCGTGGGTCATGTTGGGGAGCCTGAACACCCATTCGAACTACTGGTACCCATGAAGCGGCCCGTCCAGATTCCGCTTCAGCGACGCGTAACCGCTGCTGATGGGCTGCGCCATCGACATGCAGCTCCTCAGGACGTCGGCGACGGTTCTCTTCATCTCTTTGGACACCCTAGTCTCCATGCTGGCCTTTTGCCCGGGACGGGTACTCTCCAAGAACAGGGCGCTCTGGATCCAGATCCGCGGCAGGGGCGGAGTGTAGCGGCACGAACTGATGAGCGAGTACTGGCCGAGCTTTCGCTTCCAGGGTTTCAGGACTCTCTTCCGGAAGAAGAAGGCCGTTAGCTGCTTGAGCCAGGAGATCCCCTGCAGCTTCGGGTGCCGGATGTAGGTGCAGACGGCCAGCACCTTTGTCCAGTCAGAAATCGTGTAGTAAAACAGCTGCCAGGTCTCGAGAAAGTAGATCGAGAGCACGACCAGATATGTTATGCCACTATCAAAAGTGAGGTGCATCTCGTTCGTCTTCTGGTTTGGACGCCCGCGCTCGAAGAATATGAGCACGAAAGCGGCCCCGCTCGCCAGCAGCATCAGTCACGACTTGAACAGCATGAGCTTCCACTGGTAGAAGATAACGGGTACTTGGTGTAGAGCGAATCGTAGAGGAATGCCAGCACCACCTCGATCACCCTGAACGCTCGCTCATGCGCTTTATTTCTGCTGCTGGGGTTGCCGCCGCTGTTGTTGAGGAGGAGGCCCTTGAGTACGAAATCCCTCGTCTTCGGAAGTACGGACTCGGCGAGCTGGTAGCCCGCGCACCTCCGCCGCAGCATCTTGAACAGGGCGAAGGAGAGGCAGATGTCCTTCACATTGTCGCTGAGCAGCGCCCTCTGACATTTCCAGACCTAACCGACAGTGATCGCCTGATCCACTCTCTTGAGCCGCATACGGTATTGCGGCTTCCCGGTCTCCGTCTCGGCAGACTCCTCGCCGGCCACCAGGTACCTGTACCGGCTCATGTCCAAGGCGTTGTACGGACGATCGGTTGACCCGTCCAGGTGCTCGTACTGCATGTAGTCGGCGACGACCTTGCTGTCCGAGGCCACGCCGTACGTGAGGCACGCCGACTGGGTGGCCTGGGACCTGTCGGCCAGCTTCAACGTGCTGAGGTAGAGCAGGAGGCCGATGGCGGCGCCGAACGGGTGGTCTTTGTCGGCGTACTGGACGAGCAGCTAGCCCGCCCAAAAGATCTGGACGAACTGGGAGAGGCGGATTCGGCGCCAATGCTCGTTGTCGTCGAGTGTGTAGGCGGAGATGGAGCTGGAGCTGCCAAGGACGAGGATGAAGAAGGTGGTCCAGACGGCGAAGAGCTTGTTCTCAAAATGGGCGGTGTGCATCAGACCGATGGCGTAGGGGACCATGATGGCCGGGATGGTGAAGGCCCCCCAAAGGACGAAGCGGAGGAAGGCGCTGCTCGATCGCTGGCGGTAGGATCCGAACAGGACCAGGATCACCAGGAACGCATCGGCCACGATGATTAGGGACTCGATCTTTAGCAGAACGATCGCATCGCTAATTCGCTGCCCGCCTGCGTCCATGTCGATCGGTGATGCTGGGCTGCCTGCGTCCATGTCGTCGGTCGTTACGGGGTTCGTACGTTGATCACATGCACATGCACAAGACTCTACTGCGATCATGCATGCATACTGTTAATGAGTTAATAACTAATTGGGACAGACAATCTTTGCCAAAAAAAGAAACAAAATAAAAAAAAAAAAAAAAAAAAAAACGGGGGCACATTCCATTTGAAAAAGTAAAGTACCGAATAGAATCTATACTTTATTCATATAGCAAGTTTAGTATTATTTCATGGCAGACCAAAAAGGGAAAAAGTTAGCATTTTGCTAAAATTATTATATATATATATATATATATATATATATATATATATATATATATATATATATATATATATAGAGAGAGAGAGAGAGAAATGGAAATGAACTGACAGTTCAAGCAAGTTATCTGAGCTGCAGTTCATTTCCACTATCTTCAGTAATTTTTTTAAAAAAAATTATTTTGGATTATGATCTCGACCCCATAGGGTTCACTCATACCCAATTTCTTGGGTTTTAGTTTTGATTTGATCATCCATTAAGTTAACACAAAATTAACGGTTTTCAATGAATAAAATATTTTGTATGCACTTGATGAAAAGTTAAATGAACTCCAAAATCTATGCAATTTAATCTAAAGAAGTTAAGGAGATAGAGATAGTAATTATTAAAAAAAATTAAAGAAAAATCATTGGATCATTATAGTTTTGCCGCTACTTCACGTAACTTTTCCTAAGCTGACAACTCACTTACAGTAATCCCATATATATATATATATATATATATATATATATATATATATATATAGTATTTATAAAGATCGATTATATTAACATGGTAGTATTATAATTATCTGAATATATACAAATAAAATGCAAAACCCCAACTTTTATTGCGTAAGCAAACTGAATAAGCTATGACATATATTCACGCGCGTGCATATCGAACATAATTTTTTTTTAATTAATTACAAAACTTTTATCAACATATTAACTAATGCCAAAAGAAGAAATATATTGTTTTGGAATGTTCAGACAAAGAGAGGAATAAGTTCTCTTGCTTTGAATCATGCAGCAAGGGAAAGAAAAAGAAAAAGTGGTTGTTGGCTGCTGTTGCAATGGATAAAGAATAATATATGCCCATAGCTGGCAAATTTTGGGAATTAAGTAAAACAATACAAGTATTATTTTTATTGAGTTCGCAGTAGCAATTTGGGTGCTATAAGGGTATGGGGGTGATGGGCTGAAGGTAACTGGGCCTTTGCAAGAGTCTGGGCCTCTGGCCCTTGCCCCATCCCCATACGTTTCAGGGCTCGAGTTAATGGTTGGGTTTGAAGTGTTAAGTCGAGGCTATGAAAACGTATGGGGATGGGGCTTGAGCAGGTCTGGTCCTAATTTAATTATAAAAAAATATTTAGATATTTAAATTATAAATAAATAAGTGTTTATTAAGGAGGAGATCAGTTTATTGTTTTATTTTTTTACTTGTACGAAATTAGAGAATATGAGAGACATTTGTAAAAATTATGTAATATTTTAAGTTATAAAAAATAAAAAACTAAAGTAAATGAATTAGACATCAATTTTTTTTAAGAACAACTTTTTAACGGAAAAGTTGATATAAAATGAGGAAAAAATTGATATTGCTACTCTCATGACTCAAGCCACACTTCAAGGAAGAAGAGGTGGAGAGAATGGCGGCACACCTCCCTCTAGCATTTGTTGCTATGGATATCCTAGTGGAAGCGGCCATTAGTATGAGGAAGAGGACTACGAGGACTGTGATGAGCTTCATGTTCCGAAAGACGTTATTTAGGGGAAAAAAAAAAAAAAAAAAAAAAACTTAATCAAGTTTAGTATTTTTGGAGGAAAAACTTTAATTTTAAAGTTTGCCCAAAATAACCTTAGTCGCGACTTTAGTTTTTCCTGCTTTTCTAAGGTCTCGAAAGAGACTAAACTTTTTTACATAATGCAGACCCTAAACTTGAAACGAATAAGACATCCTAACAGTCTTAAGAGCCCGAAAGGACTAAGACTGTTACAATTAGATATCACATCTTGTAAAAAATTGGCATAAGTTAAATATTGACTAATTGGACAGCGGAGAGCTAATCCCACCGTTTATGATTAAAAAAAATAAATTAGCCTAATTATGGAACCATAATCTACAAGGCCCAGATCCACTCCCTTAATGTCCTTCACCGGAAAATTATAACGGCACACACGAAATATCCAAATTTAAGGCACACCAACGCATGGAGTGCGTCGTGGAGTGTTTAATATATTTAGTGGAGAATAATATATTTGGTCTCAATATAGAGAGGGAGAATCTAATAAATGAATAGAGAAAAGAGGAGAAAAAGGAAGAACCGAATAAGAACTAAAAAGAGAGAGAAGAGAGAAGGAAAAATTAAGTGAAGGAAATAAAGAATAAAATAGAAAAATCGGATCAAAATATAAACTAAGGAACTAAATTGTAGTAAGTTAAAAGATTTAGGAGACTAAATCTTAAATATGAAGATGTAGAAAGCTAAATTATAATTTATAAAGAAGGGACAGATCTATAAATACCCGTACTTATCTGTAATGAAACGTTAAACAATTCAAGAAAGACAAATAATAATTTTTCTTTTTTTTTTAAAAAAAAAAAATGTCACTTGCTAATTTCTTTGCTTCCCTTTCAATGCTCCCTTCCAATCTCCGATCAAGCAGTTCCAAGCCCAACTCGCCCATCTCCTCCTGCCTCCCCGAAGAAAGCCCCAACCAGACGGCCACAGGCCAAACACCGAGCCCGACGCCCAAATCAAAACGGGCCAGCCACCAGCGGAACAGCTGGTCCAGGGCCCGTACCATCCGGTCCGGCCGCCGCCTCGACTGGCCCGCTCTCCGAAACAAAACCAATCAGACCCCCCCCACCCCCTCTCCATCTCCGCCGTCCACGTCATCTCCGCCATAACCGTCGGCCTCAACTCTCCTAGGCGATATCTCGCCGTCCGTTTCGGACGCGGAGCAGTCTGATGAGGACGACGGAAGCGTGACGGTGACGGCGGCGGAGGGGAAGGCGATATACATGGTGTCGGACGGGACGGGGTGGACGGCGGAGCACTCCGTCAACGCGGCGTTAGGGCAGTTCGAGCACTGCCTCATCGACCGGGCCTGCGCCGTAAACACCCATCTCTTCTCAGGGGTAATTTCGTCAATCCCCTCTTTCTTAATTCTTTACCGCCCCCGGAAAATTCGATTTGAGCACAGCCTTAAACTCTCTTAGCGAAACTTGGAAATTTGAGATTTTTGTTGAAATACTTCAACTTGGAGTTGAACCAGATGGTTTCCCTTTCTCGGTGCAGTTGAAGGCCTCTGCTGAGTTGGTTCTTTCGTTCTCATTCATTGAAAAATTCCAAATAATCAGTTCACCTATACTATTAATGTCGATTTGAGCTACAGCTTATATTTTTGCAGGTTGAAGATACCGAAAGACTGTTGGAGATCATAAAACAAGAAGCTAGGGATGGTGCACTCCTGCTATACACCCTCGTCGATCCCTCCCTGGCAGAGGCAGCAAAGAAGGCTTGCCAGCTATGGGGAGTACCGTCTACTGACATACTCCGCCCCCCACTGAGGCCATCGCTGCCCGTGTCGCCCCTTCCGGCATTCCTCGTGGTGGCCGCAGAGCCCCACTCATCGATACTTCAAACGCATTGAAGCCATTGATTTCACCGTCAAGCAGGACGACGGAGCTCTGCCTCATAACCTGAGCCGTGCCATGATTGTCCTGGTGGGGGTCTCAAGGACCGGGAAGACCCCCTTGTCCATATATTTGGCTCAGAAAGGGTATAAAGTGGCGAATGTTCCTGTTGTCATGGGCATTGAGTTACCGAAGAAACTGTTTGAGATAGACCAGGAGAAGGTGTTCGGGCTGACAATAAATCCGGTGGTGCTGCAGACGATAAGGAAGGCGAGGGCCAAGAGCCTGGGGTTCGGAAATGATGTGAGAAGCAATTATTCGGAGATGGAGCATGTTAGGGAGGAGTTGGAACATGCTAATAAGATCTTCGCTCAGAATCCGGTCTGGCCTGTGATCGGTAAGCAACATCAATTTGTACTGATGAGCTTAGCTTCCTACGTTGGTGTGTTGGCTTACTGTTATTGCTGATATGCAGAGGTCACTGGGAAAGCGATAGAGGAGACGGCGGTGGTGGTGGTGAGAATCTACCATGATAGGAAGAACAAGTTCTTTCTCCCGGGAATATCAAAGCGATACTAGAATCAGAGTTTCCAAGTATTTGTTGGCGTTATATATCTGTATGTATCAATGCTCAGTGCCTTGTAAACCAACTGTGAACTGATACTTCATGCCTTTAGGCATGAATTGATCAAAGTAAGTCTGAGGGCTAGCATTTCCCTCTATTGTTAACAAATTCCCTCGACTTTCTCCTCTCCTCTCTTTTGCTAAACCAAACAAGGCCTCTACCATCCATAGTGCTCCCTTATTCTCGTACATATTACTTTCAACCAGCTGGCCTCAGAATTGAAAAAGAACGCAGATATCAGGAAACACAGCACACTCAAGTTTCCAGGCCTCGTGCTTAGAATCATACCTAACATGGACGAAGTCATATCACAACGGAGACTTATAGACCCGCCCTTAATAACCGGCTCTTCACTTGGTCTGATATGAGAGAGAATCCGAACTTGGTTAGTTTAGATAGGGTACTAATTTGTGATTTATAGGATGTAAAGTTTTCACTTGCCGATCTTAGACCTCTGGAGAGAGTTAGCTCAGACCATCTACCAATTTGTGTCGAGTTTGGAGAAAATCATTTTCGACGAAGAAGATTTCATTTCAAAAATGGTAGCTTGAACACAAAGATGTGTATGACATTATCAAGGAAAGTTGGTAGCATCAAACTTCAGCAGAGGGTGCTACTGTGAATTTTTGTATTAAATTACAATGCCTCCGCAAAGTCTTATGGTGATGGGAGAAAAGATATCGGTTTCTTTCTCGTGAACAAAAGACAGATTTTCTGGGAGAAATAGATTCTCTAGAAAAAAAACAGAAGAGACCAGATGTCTAAATTTGGACGAGAACTCCAGATTGATCAATCTGCGGAAGTCCATAGAGGAAATATATAGGAAAGAAGAAATTATGTGGAGACAAAGAGCCCGATGTCAATGGATAAAGGAAGAAAATGCCAACATCGCCTTTTTCCATACAACATCGCCTTTTTCCATAGAGCTGTTAGTATGTGCAGAAAGGTAAATAAGATTCATACGTTGAAATCTGAGCAATGATTGATTCAAGACCTCATGCTACATAAGCATGTATATCTACATTTCAAGAAGCTATTTGGGAGGAAGAACAGTTTCAGGATATGAATGAAAGATAGTGCTTGGGCCCCCAAATTGGATCTGAGTGATCTGGAACTAGAGTTTCAAGAAGAGGAGATTAAACGAGCTGTATGGGAACTGGGTCCTGAAAAAACCCCAGGCACAAATAGATTTCCTCTATTCTACTATAGGACCTTTTGGCGGAGATCAAGGGAGATCTGATAAGGGTGATTGAGGAGGTATACAGGGGTGAAGTTAGATTAGACAGAATCAAGTACTCAGTCATCACACTCATTCCCAAAAGTGTTAGCAAAAGATAGCGGAATAATACTAATGCAACAACCAGCGGAATCAAATAGTTAACCGAAGAGAAAAATAGCAGAGACAGAGAACACGCAGATTTAACGTGGTTCGGCAATATGCCTACGTCCACGGGAACACGATCGAAAAACTTCCACTATATCAAAAAAGGATTACAATACTCTCGTTCTCAACCACAAGAGAAAACACAAAGAAATCACACAAGATTTTGAGATCAAAACCCTAACCTCTTGTTGCAGTGATTTACCTCTTTGTTTCGGCTGAAAAAAAAATTCCAAGGGAAGCTGTCACCCTCCTTTGCTTCAGCCCACCAAGAAAGAAACCCTTCGGCCAAAAATAACCAACAACAACAGCACCCTTATATTGGCTTCTTTTTTCTGCCAAAAACAAGTAGCTGCCCACCTTGATTATTTCCCTTTGGCCAAATAATACTCAATTGCACACCTGCAATTTTTCTCTCTCTTTTGCCTTCGGTTAAAGCAAAGACACAAACCAGCCGCTTCCCTTTTCTTGCTTTTTCGGCTTCTTTTTCGGCTTGTTCAAAACCCTAGCACTATACCCCATATTTATATTATATCATAATGGGTTTGGGCCAGTTTTGGACCCGTTTCGGTTGACCGAAACCCGCTACGGCAATGGGCTCCATTAGCAACAATCTCCCACTTGGAGACCATTGCTAAAAATGTAATCTCCATACATGATAATCTCAGTGTCCAAAGTTTTTACCTCGATCGTTTAAAGTTCCAATTTCAGCATTCAACACAAATGCACCAAAGTTGAGCAATAGCTCAACTTTTTCCCATCAACCGGCTTTGTCAACATATCTGCAGGATTCTTACTACCTTCAATCTTCTCCAACTTCAATTGGCCATCCTCTAACAAGGATCTAATGAAGTGATATCTCAAGTGAATATGTTTAGTCCGTGAATGATACGCCGAGTTCTTCGCAAGATGAATTGCACTTTGACTGTCACTGAATAACCTGCAATCCACTCCATCAAAACCCAACTCACTCATCAATCGCTGCAACCAAATAAACTCCTTACTTGCTTCTGCAGCTGCAACATACTCAGCTTCTGTCGAAGATAAAGCAATAATTGATTGTAGTCTTGAAACCCAGCTTACCGCTGTTCCTCCTACAGTAAAAACATAACCTGTGGTGCTCCTGCCATTGTCTCTATCACCCGCATGGTCCGAATCCATAAAACCTTGCACATCAATGTTATCACCCCCAAAACACAAACAATACTTTGAAGTACCTTTCAAATACCTGAAAATCCACTTCACCGCTTGCCAATGTTCTTTTCCAGGGTTCTTCATGAATCTACTCACTACTCCCACTGTATGTGCAATATCTGGTCTTCTACTCACCATTGCATACATGAGACTCCCAACGGCCGATGAATAAGGCACATTCTCCATGTGTCTTTTCTCCTCATCTGTTTTAGCACCTTGCTCTTTTGACAGTTTGAACTGACCACCAAGAGCTGTAGTTACCGATTTTGCATTATCCATGTTGAATCTCTCCAACACTTTCTTGATGTACCCCTCCTGAGATAACCACAATTTCTTGTTTTTCTTATCTCGGGTGCATCCCAAGAAGTTGTTTAGCCTCACCCATGTCCTTCATAGAGAATCTCCCTGCCAACTTCCTTTTCAGATCATTGATTTTCTTCATGCATGTACCTGCCACAAGCATATCATCTACATACAAAGTAAGTATAATAAAGTTATCATCCTTAAACTTTTGTAGATATACACAATGATCTGAATTGCTTCTGGCAAAATCCGAATCCAACATAAACTTGTCGAACTTCAAGTACCATTGTCTCGGCGCTTGTTTCAACCCATACAAGCTCCTTTTCAGTCGACATACCCAATTCTCTTTCCCTTTAACTTCATATCCCTCCGGCTGCTCCATATATATTTCCTCCTCCAAATCACCATGAAGGAAAGCAGTTTTCACATCGAGCTGCTCTAAATATAATTCTTTTACAGCCACAATACTTAGTATTGTTCTGATAGAAGTCATCTTGACAACAGGTGCAAATATTTCATTGAAGTCAATACCTTTTCTCTGACCGTATCCCTTCACCACAAGTCTAGCCTTGAATCTTTGTGTCTCTCCTGCCTCATGTTTTACCCTGTATACCCACTTGTTATGCAATACTTTCATCTTTTCCGGTCGCTTCACCAATTCCCATGTGTGATTCTCCTCCAAAGAAGACATCTCATCACGCATAGCTTGCTCCCACTTAAGATGAAGTTTATCCTGCATAGCCTCTTGGTAACTCTCTGGTTCACCTGCATCAGTATACAAAACATGATATAATGGAAGACAAAGTTTTTGGGTTGGCTTCCTTATCCTCGTGCTCCTCTTCAAAGTGGGAACACTCTCTGATGAAGTACTTGAACCATCTGCTTCTGTCAATGGCTCTCTTTCCTGTTCGGTCTCATCTGAAGCTTGTGTATTCTCAGGTGTAGCCATTTCTTCTCCTTCATATGTAGGTATTTCTTCCTTTCTTTTATCCATGGGATCCATCCCATCCTGTGGCTCATCCAGCTCCAAGCGCTCTTTCTCCACTGTTTTCTCACTCTTACTTTCCGTTCGGTCTTTATACATACAGCCCTCATTAAATACTACATCTCTGCTACGAATTACCTTGTTATGCTCATAATCCCATAAGCGATAACCATATTCGTCGCCACCGTATCCAATGAATGCACACTTCTGAGATTTAGAATCAAGCTTCTTTCTCATCTCATGATCCACATGTGCATATGCTATACAACCAAACACTTTTAAGAAAGAGTAATTCACAGTCTTACCAGACCACACCTCCTCTGGAATTCCTCCATCTAAAGCACTAGCTGGACTCCTGTTGATCAGATAGACTGCCGTATTTACAGCGGCTCCCCAAAGTTGCAAAGGCAAATCTGCTTGTAGTCTCATACTCCGAGCTTGCTCCAAAATGGTTCTATTCATCCTCTCAGCCACACCATTTTGCTGCGGTGTCCTCGGTACAGTCTTCACTCTCCTGATCCCGTGGGTAGAGCAATAGTCATCGAACTCCCTATTGCAAAATTCCCCACCATTGTCTGACAACAGACATTTTACCTTCAAACCTGTTTCATTCTCAACAAGAGCTTTCCATACCTTGAAGATCTTGAAAACATCGAATTTCTGTTTAAGTGCAAACACCCATGTTTTCCTACTTGCATCATCTATGAAAGTGACAAAATAAGAATAACCTCCAAGAGACTTCGCCGAAGAAGGCCCCCATACATCTGTATGCACCAACTCCAATTTCTCGGTTTTCTTTTCATAAAGCTAAATCTTTTCTGCTTTCCAAACACATAGTTCTCACAGAAATCAAAATTAGCATCTTTCATATCTGTCAACATACCTCTGGATTGCAATACCCTCATGCCGCTTTCGCTCAAGTGACCGAGTCTCTGATGCCATAAGGTAGCCTTCTCATTCTTCACGGTGGCCAAAGAAACAACGTGATCCACCGAGCTTGAGAGTAAATATAGAGTTCCCACTCTCTCACTCTTGACCACTACCATTGCTCCTTTACTGATCTTCCACTGTTTCTTTTCAAATGAGATTTGATAACCTTCGCCATCCAGCTTGCTAACAGATATCAAATTCTTCTTCAAATCCGGTATGTGCCTAACCTCTTGTAAAAACAACTTTCCACCATTGTACAACTTCAACTGAATTGTCCCTTTACAGACAATCTTGCATTCCTGCCCATTACCAACAGTCACATGTCCAAAATCACCTTGGACATAATTCTCAAACCATTCTCTGCGAGCAGTGCAATGGAACGAAGCCCCTGAATCCACAAACCACAGATCTGACCTCGATTCTGTATGAGCAGACAAGCACAAGTCATCATACTCTTTACTTGGATTCACCACATTCGCTCCTTCCTTGTCTTTGTTTGGACAATCTTTCTTCATATGACCCTCTGTCTTACATTTCCAACACACTAACTTTTTCTTGAACTTTCCCTTAGATTTTGATCTCCCTCTTTGCTTCGACTCCCTGCTTGAACTTCTACCCCTTTTCTTTCGTCTGTCATTATCAACCGACAGAGCAGTACTTGTAGAAACTGTGCTCTCACCCATGTTCTTTTTCATCAATTCATCATTCATGATTGTACTCACAACATCATTGAATTTAAGAGCAGTATTGGAAGAATTGCTGATGGCCATAACAACATTACTCCAACTATCCGGTAACGAACACATAAACATCAAAGCTTTAATGTCATCAGCAAAGACAAAATCTAAAGATTCAAGTTGTATCCATAATGTGTTAAATTCGTTCAAATAATTAACAACTGAACTATCAGAAGGCATCTTCAAGTTGAACAACTTTTTCATTAGAAACAGTCTATTTGAAGCAGACGGCTTCTCATAAAATTTAGCCAACGCTGACATCAAACCTGAAGTGGTTTTCTCCTTGGAGACGTTGAACACAACCTGCTTTGTCAGGCACAATCGAATCTGCGCCAAAGCCCTCCTGTCCAACAATGCCCACTCCTCATCAGTCATCTTTTCTGGCTTTTCTCCAATCAGTGGTTGATGTAAATTCTTTTGATATAAATAATCTTCTATCTGCAACTTCCACCATTGGAAATCTGTCCCATCAAATTTTTCAATTTTTCCCTTCCTATCTTCCGCCATAACTCCTACTCAAAATCAACACCGATCTGAGTGAAATCTGACCCGAACCAGGGCTTTGATACCAATTGTTAGCAAAAGATAGCGGAATAATACTAATGTAACAACCAGCGGAATCAAATAGTTAACCGAAGAGAAAAACAGCAGAGACAGAGAACACGCAGATTTAACGTGGTTCGGCAATATGCCTACGTCCACGGGAACACGATCGAAAAACTTCCACTATATCAAAAAAGGATTACAATACTCTCGTTCTCAACCACAAGAGAAAACACAAAGAAATCACACAAGATTTTGAGATCAAAACCCTAACCTCTTGTTGCAGTGATTTACCTCTTTGTTTCGGCTGGAAAAAAAAATTCCAAGGGAAGCCGTCACCCTCCTTTGGTTCAGCCCACCAAGAAAGAAACCATTCGGCCAAAAATAACCAACAACAACAGCACCCTTATATTGGCTTCTTTTTTCTGCCAAAAACAAGTAGCCGCCCACCTTGATTATTTCCCTTTGGCCAAATAATACTCAATTGCACACCTGCAATTTTTCTCTCTCTTTTGCCTTCGGTTAAAGCAAAGACACAAACCAGCCGCTTCCCTTTTCTTGCTTTTTCGGCTTCTTTTTCGGCTTGTTCAAAACCCTAGCACTATACCCCATATTTATATTATATCATAATGGGTTTGGGCCGGTTTTGGACCCGTTTCGGTTGACCGAAACCCGCTACGGCAATGGGCTCCATTAGCAACAAAAAGGGAGCAAGTAGAGCGCATTGGAGACTATAGACCTATTGCTTTACTGAATAGCTCTATAAAAATCATCACGAAAGTATTATCTAATCATCTAGCTCCTAGACTACAACAAATGATTGGAGACTACCAGACTGATTTTATAACAAGAAGAAATATTTTGGAGGGGGTGGCATCAGCATATGAGGTTATACATCAATGTAAGAAAGCCAGATAAAATGGATATATTCTCAAACTGAACTTTGAAAAAACTTATGATATAGTGAATTTGGATTGTTTAATAGAAGTATTACACTTTCGGAGTTTTGGACAAATGTGGATCTCATGGATAACAAACTGGCTGCAGTCAGCTAAAACATGTGAGATGGGCAAAGAGATAATACTCAGAAGAGGACTGCGATCGGGGGACCCACTCTCCCCCTCTTGTTTGTCCTCGTGGCTGATAGCCTAAACAATATGTTCTGGAAGATGGAGAGTGCGGGTATAATAAAGGGCCTGGCAGGATCGATATCGACTTCCTATGTTAATCTCCAATATGCAGACGACACACTCATCTTCGGTGAAGATAATATTTCTGAAGTGATACACATAAAATATGGACTTTGTTGCTGTGAAGCCTAGTCTGGTTTGAGGATCAATTTCTCAAAAAGTGCCTTTATTTATTTGGGGGCTAAGAACCTCACCATTAATCTCATTGTCGAGATTTTTAGATGTAAGGAGAAAAAATTCCCGATGAAATGTCTTGGCATCCCTATCAAGTATGGGAAACTCAACCAAAGAGGACTAGAATCCACTCTCAGACTGCTTTGGAAAAAAGTTGGAGAGTTGGAGAGGCAATTTACTTTCGTTAGGAGAAAGGGTTGTCATGTTCAACGCAGTCTTATCCACACTACCATTATATTATATGTCCTTCTTTTTGATACAAGGCTAGGTTAGAAACAGAATAGACCGAATCAGAAAGAAATTTTTATGGAATTGTACGGCCGATTCCAATAAATATCATCTGATTTCATGGGGGAAGGTCTATAAATCTAAGAAGGCAGGGGGTCTAGGAGTTTTGGACCTCAGAATTTTCAACTTGTCATTAATGGTTATGTGGTGGTGACATTTCCTATCATGGCCCGAAGGCACCTTCCAAAAGCTTTTGTATTCAAAATATTGTCCTAAAAGTGGTATGGCACATGCCTTGCCAAAAGATACTTAGAACCTCTGCATTTAGGAAAGGTTTAATCATATCTAAACATCTAATCTGGCCAAGTCTGGAATATAAACTAGGCAATGGAAGGAGAATCGTCTTTTGACATGATCGATGGTGCATACAAATATCTCTCAAGTCCTTATTCCCTGCAATATTCGAACTTTCCCGAACAAAGATGCACTAGTTTGCTATCTGTGGGGAAGAGCAAGATGGAGATTGAGTATCTCCCAACCACCATCAGTTTCGGCAAAAATACAAATTCGGGATCTAAGATCCTTTTGTGTGGCATAACTCTATCGGAAACATGTGAAGATAGACCCTTTTGGAGATGGAGTAAAGATGGAGCATTTTCGGTGAGATCTACATATCGTCACTTTATGGACAGTGGAATTAGCTCTGAAAATGCAAAGAATATCTGAACTATAAAATGTCCTTCTAAAGTCAAGGTGTTTTTTTGGCTGGCTCAGAATAATACCTTACTCACATGGCTGGCATTACAAAGGAGGGGGGGGGGGGGGGTTGGTCATGTCCAAATTTCTGTGCCCTATGTAGTAAGCATGGAGAATCCACTAGTCATCTAATATTGAGCTGCAGTTTCGTTAAGGATCTCTAGGTTCATTGTGCAAGAAATCTAGGGATCAATCTCAATATGGAGGAAGAAATGTATATTTGGAGTAGATTGAGTCTCGATAGTCGACCTTCAGTTAGGTCTAGAACACTAGCCGCAACAATATATTGGAATGTTTGGTTGGAAAGAAATAAAAGAATTTTAAATTCTTTAGCTCGTTCTATTCACAGTTGTTTTAGACTAACAATGCATGATGTTGCTTTTTGGACAGATATTCCTTCCGACGAGAAGCGAGTATAGATCTCAGATGGTTCATTAGGGGATGACTTGGACTCTTCAGAACACACATGATTCACTTCTGTTAGTTTGGAGAAGATTTTTGCCTCGGCACTCATGAAGAGACACATGCTTTAGACTTTCTTTTATGTATTTTTTCACTTTAATTTTATGTAGAAACAAATGTATTATGAGGATCACTCATATGAGTGATTGAACTCTTTAATTCTGTAGTTCTATTATCTATTTGCTAATAGAACACCAAGGGCTTCCACTCGCCATTTTTACTGAAAAAAAAAAGGCCAGTACCAAAACATCAACTATAAAAATGCAGTAAAAAGGATTGATACAACAATTTGGTGATCCGCCAGAGACTGGAACACATCTATTACAAGAACAAAACTTAATCTAATACAATAAATTTAACTAGATAACAAAATTTCAAAAAAAATCTAGTCACATAAAAGAAAAGTTGAAGACTTGTGCAGTACATAAAAGCTAAAAAGATCATATCACATCACATCTACTACAAGAGAAAAACATAATCTAATATTACACTTTCTAATAAAATTCATAATTAAGTATTTATAACAGAAAAATTAATAATAGAAAAAATAGACCAGGCCTTAATTTTATAGCTAATATCTAATTTATATCAAATCTAGACTATAAAAGAACCTTCACAAAATTTGGTGAATATCCGAATCCGTAAGTTCGTTTGTATCTAAAGTCACAGATCTTCCACGATATAAGACAAGCATATAGCTTACACGATTCAATCAAAATCAACACATCAAATACAAGAGAATTTTATATTACTTGATTAAAATACTTCAATTAAATAATAACCTTCACAGCTATGCATACATCTAAGATTAACATATATTCAAGTATTTTCTAATAAATATGTCCACATTTAAAATCCAAAAAAAAAAAAACAAGGATTTGATAACATGAGACTTCGATCTATATCATTAAAAGGTCAAACATTAGTTCAGATCATATACAAGACAATACTATTTTAGAACTTATTTTATTAACAAAATCCAAAAGGCTTTCCTACTCGAAGAATAAAAATATATATCTAAACACACTATGGATTCAAGAATTTGGTGATCAGCCTGATATGTGATTGGGATCTAAGATCTGATAAGGTTAACTTTTGAGTCAAAATGTTCTTAGTTTATGATTAATGCTTCGCGGATACGAGCTCTATCCGTTGTATCAAATTGATATCAGAATCCTAGTGATGACTAGGCAAGGTCAATTATAGGGTGGTACTCTAGTGTGCATGTTGTTGGCAATGAAAATTTCCAAATAAAATGGAGTTTTCCACAACAGAATGCGGAGCTAATAAGTTAGCTCCGCGCCTGGCTATTTTAGCCCCGCGTATGAGTAAAACGCGGAGCTAATCAATAGCTCCGCGTTCTGGTTTCCTAGCTCCGCGTTAACTCCGCGTGAGGAAATAACCAGAATCATAAATTGATTGAGATTGAGATTTGGGCTATCCAAATATCCAAATTAAGTCCAATCAGAACTCTAAATCAAGATATTTAAATCAAAACTAAGATATTTGATTGGAATCCTTGATGAATACAAATTCTATTTAGATAGAAACTCTCATATGAACCTAAGCCTATAAATACCCTCTTGAGAAAGCCTTAGGGATCTTTTGCAAGTTTTTGTGAAGTTCGAGTTATGCGTGAGAGCCTTGAACGAATCAAGACCAGAGAAGATCATCCAAAGTCGGCCGGCATCTTCTTCATCAAGAGCAAGAAGACCATCGTCGTTAGATCATTCAAAGGAACTACTAGTTAGATCCCATCGCTACATAGATCCCACTATTTTGTAAAAGAGAGCGATAATATATAAATCCTCTCGTTTGTTCTTTATCTTGTTAACTTTTGTTGTAATCTAAACTGTATTTAATGGAAGGAAAGCGATTTTCTGCTGCGAACAAACTGGCAACCACAGTGGGAGACATCTCTTTCACCAAAGAAGAGATCGTGACGCAATCTGACGTCGAGAGGATCGGATCCGACGTGAACATGCTAGTCATAGAGATCGACCAGCAGAAGTACGAGGAGTATCTCTCCTCTTAGTCAGGTAACCTGACCGAAACGCGACGCTATCATCGCGTACACTCCAATACCCGAGGTTCGGATAATTGGGAATCCACCGATAAATGGGGACCCTTAGAGACCACGGCCATAGAGTCGTCGTTTGGGCAGGAAACCCTAGCAGAGGATGGTCTCTTTACTGCCGAAAAAAGCTCGGGAACTGGATTGACCAGAACCCAACTCCAAAATAGAAATCGGAGAGCTAGGCGAAAGGCCCTCAAAGCCCGCATTGAACGCGAGGCTAACTTCACAAAACGCGAGGCTATAGTCTCTTGCAAACTGGCTCGCGTTAATCGCAAGACCAGCCAATATCGCGATAAACGCGAAGCTAAGACTTGCAATAAACGCAAGATTTCTAATACTCGCGTTAATCGCAAGGATAAAATCTCTTTAGAGCCAGCGTGTGATTTTCCATGCGAGGCTACTACTAAGCTTAACGATAAATGCAATGCCAGTACAACTTGCGATAAACGCAAAATTTTTAACACGCTCGTTAATCGCGAGGATAAAATTTCCTTAGAGCCAGCGTGTGATTTTTCACGCGAGGCTACTACTGAGCTTAGCGATAAATGCGAAGCCAGTAAAACTTGCGATAAACGCAAGATTTCTGACACTCGCATTAATTGCGAGGATAAAGTTTCCTTAGAGCCAGTGTGTGATTCTCCACGCGAGGCTAATACTGAGCTTAGTGATAAACGCGAAGCCAGTAATACTTGCACTAATCGCAAGACTCCTCAGCTCCGCGAAAATCGCGAAGATGATTGACAAATTTGCGTTAATCACAAAAATCGCGCTAAACGCGATGTTATGACTTGCGATAATCACAAGAATAAGCCAGCGTGCAAGAATTTCCTTCCACGCGGGGCTAATATTCTAGAAGATAAACTTCTGCAAAGACATCAAGCCAGCATAAAACGCGAGGCTTGCATATCCAAACGCGAGGCTATTTCTCAGCCCCGCATATAAAAACGCGTGTTGGCAGTGAAAATTTCTAAGTTAAAAAGATTTTCCACAACAGAACGCGGAGCTAATTCAATAGCCCCGCGTTTGGTTACATTAACCCTGCGTTTGAATAAAACGCGGAGATGTTTAATAGCTCCGCGTTGATTCCGCAGTCTGGCTTATATTAGCCTCGCGTTTGAATAAAACGCGGAGATGTTTAATAGCTCCGCGTTGATTCCGCAGTCTGGCTTATATTAGCCTCGCGTTTGAGTAAAACGCGGAGATGATCAATAGCTCCGCGTTAGCTCCGCGTTTTGGTTATTTAGCGTCGCGTTTTGATGCAATTAAAGCTCCGCGTAAGCAGATAACCAAAATCTCAAATTGATTGAGATTATGATTCTGGGCTTATCCAAATACCCGAATCAAGTCTAATCAGAATTCCATCAAAACTAAGATATTTGATTGGAATCCTTGATGAATGCGAGTTCTATTTAGATAGAAACTCTTGCATTAACCTGGGGCTATAAATACCTTCCTGGTGAAACCCTAGGGGGTCTCCTTTTTGGGCATTGGAAGTCTCCTATTGATCCTTTGGCAATTCAAGTACGCGAGAGAGCCTTGAAGCCTTTGTTGATCATCTTCTGAGATCTTGGAGAACTCAAGTTACGCACAAAGCCTTGAGTTCGTGAAGATCAGAGAAAGTCACCATCTTCTTTCTGGAGTTCTTGAGAAGTTCAAGTTACGCGAGAGAGCCTTGAACGAATCAAAACCAGAGAAGATCGTCTATATTCGGCCGATATCTTTAAAAGAGAAGATTTCAACGTACCGATCGTCCAAAGGAACTGCTTGACAGATCCCATCGCCATAGATCCCACAATATTGTAAAAGAGAGAGATTGCAATATAAAATCCTCTCGTTTGTTCTTTTTTATCTCTTGTTCACTTTCATTGTAATTTAAGTTAATTCAATGGGAGGAAGCGAAGGAACTTTTGCGACGAACAAACTGGCGACCACAGTGGGAGCCATCTCTTTCACTGATGAAGAGATTGTGGTGCAATCGGACGTTGACTTGATCGGATCCGAAGTAGACACGCTGGTCGTTGAAATCGACCAGCAGAAGTACGAGGAGTTCCTCTCCTCTGGATCAGGTGACTTGGATGAGACACGGCACTATCGCCGTATGTACTCCAATGCCCGAGTGACGGGTAGAAAGGTATCCACCGAGAGACGGGGATCCTTGGAGACTACGGTTATAACGCCGGAGTCCACACAAGAAATCCTAACCGAGGAAGAGCTTCCGATTGCCGAAGAAGACATGGGAACTGGGCTGACCAGGACCCAACTCCGGAACAGGAACTGGAGAGCGAGGCGTAGAGCCCTCAGAGCCCGCCTTGGACGCGGAGCTAACTCTAGAGGACGCGAGGCTATGGTCCCTCGCAAATTGGCTCGCGCTACCCGCGAGACCAATCTCTACCGCGTTAAACGCGAAGATACAACTTGCCTTAAAAGCAAGGAAAAGCCAGCGTGTGATTTTCCATGCGAGGCTGGTAATACTGGCGAGTTACGCAAAATTCCTGACACTCGCGAGTTACGCGAGTATAAAAATTATTATTCAAAGCCAGCGTGTGATTCTCCACGCGAGGCTATTACTGTGCCTAGCGAGAGACGCAAAGCCAGTAAGGGTTGCGCTAGTCGCAGAATACCCAACACTCGCGAGTTACGCGAGTATAAAAATTATTCAAAGCCAGCGTGTGATTCTCCACGCGGGGCTATTACTGTGCCTAGCGAGAGACGTGAAGCCAGTGATACTTGCAATAAACGCAAGACTTCTGACACCCGCAAGGAATGGGAAGATGATTGGCAGATAGTTGTCAGTCGTAAAAACCGCGCTAAGCGCGAAGCAATGATCTGCGTTAATCGCAAAGATAAGCCAGCGTACAAGAACTTCCCTTCACGCGGGGCTATTATTCCAGAAGCTCAACTTCCAAGAACACACCAAGCCAGCGAGAAACGCGAGGCTAGTGTGGATAAGCGCGGAGCTATGCAATATGAAACGCGAGGCTATTCCTAAGCCACGCGAGGATCAGTCCGACCCCAGAGTCAGGGTTGATCAATCAAAGAAGCTTCAGTGGATTCCTAAACACTCTCAAGAGTTGAATGGACCTCTTGATTTCATGACTAGAGGCACTGACCTCAGGGAGCATCTTCATAAGAAGAGAGGCATAGACCAACTTCAAGTTGAACATAGTTGCCATTGCCAGCAACTTATAACAACGGTATCAGCCGTGGTGAATAACTGTGGCTGCAGCAAGAACAGGATATCTGTGTTCGACCGATTAAATGAGTCAAACCAAAATCCTGCTAAGAAGACAAGAACCACTCCCCTGAAACAAGGGAGAGCTGTAACTTCCAACATGGTAGGAAAAGGGAAGAAAATTGCAGAGACGGATGATGATTCAGAATCGAGCGATGATGAACTTCATCGTATTACTCGACTAAGATCAGGAGTCGTTCCGCCCCGAAATTATAAAAAACTCGCAGGGGGTTCTTACGACGAGGACAGCGATAATTCCGCTATAGCCTCGCCTCCATCCTCTACATCATCTCGACTGCAGAAGTCAGCATCGCACATGGCAGATAAATCTGGTGATATCAATCAGAGATTTGAAGCTCAAGAAAGAATGATTCGAGAGCAACAGAAAACGATTGAAGACCTTAAGATGCTACTTTTAAAAGTTGTTGAAGATAATACTAAACAGGGCAAGAAGACTCCAAATGAAGAAGAACAGGAGGAGAAAGCCCACTCGATGCATGAGGAAGAAGATAGATTTTCTTTCCATGATCCGCATGAAGAAAAGCTTGAAAAGTTACAGAATCAACTCGAAGCCTTGATGCGTAAAAAATAGTTGAAGGAGTCAGGAGTCTCTAGACCATATCCAGCAGAATGGGATGTGGTACCCTATCCTCCAAGGTATAAGCCGCTCAAGTTGGAGCCCTATGACGGGAAGGGATCGCCCAGTCAGCACATCTATTATTTCTTGTCCCAAACAGGACACTTAATGGGTAATGATCCTATCATGACCAAAGTATTTGCAAGTACTTTGCGAGGGCCTGCCTTTACTTGGTTCATGCAGCTGCCCCCAGGTACTATTAATACCTGGTTAGATGTTGAGAAATCATTTCTCTCACGTTTCTTCGAGGATGACACCGAGATAACGGTTCATTCCCTCCTTGCAACTAGACAAGAGGAACAAGAAGCGGTTAAAGATTTCATAGAAAGGGTCCGGGAGAAGTCCGTACATTGTAAACACGGAATGATCCAGGAAACTCTAGTCGAGACATGTCGACACAACCTTAAGACCAATGTGCTCCTCAAAATGGGGGCCGTAGAGTCTAAGACATGGAGGGACTTGCTCAAACAAGGAGAGCAAGCTGAAGACTTGATTCGCCGAGTTGAAGAGTCCCGCGGGCCAAGAAGTGCTGGGGGTAGTAAATCATATACCCAAAACAACAGCAACAAGAATAAAGGGAAAGCAGTAATGTCATCAGAAACTGCTCCTCAGAAAACCAGTCCTCTACCAGAGCCGAAATCTCAAGGACAACGAGGGTCAAGGCAAATTAGACCGCAGCAAGAAAGGAATTACACTTTCAAAGCTGAACAGACACCAGTCCTCTTTCACCTGCTCCAAAAGAAGGGAATGCTAAAACTTCCGGAGAATAAGAAGCCAGAAGATGCGGGTAAGACTAAAGACCCAAATTACTGTCTTTATCACCGGAATGTTGGGCACCCTACCAGGGATTGTTTTCCCCTTAAGAACAGAATCCAAGCACTAATAGAGGCTGGAGTTTTGACGCTTAAGGAAGAGCAGAAGAAAGTCACTGCCAATATGGCAACCATAGTGGTTGGAACCCACGAGTTCCCCGCAGGAGTGACCCCAATACCAAAGGGTAAGGCAGTTACAAAGAATCTTGATCCTTACAACAAAGCCCAAGAAGGACTTGTCCCCATAACAACCCAAAGAGGGGAAATTATGTGGGTTCACCCTGACTTGCTGGAAGATGAACAATGGACTACTTCAAGAAGTCAAGGGAAGAAGCGGACTGTTAATGCCATTTCTGCAGATATAAAGGAAGAATATATAGTTTCGGGAACCTTCACAGATTCTGAAGAAGAACCCGAAACTATGGCTACCCATCAAGATGGGGCAGGCCCTTCCGGTACTCGATCTGGAAAGACATATCTTAAGGACTACACTAGAGTGGATCCAAAAGATATCTATGCAGAACTCGCAAAGCCTGCAAAGCAGAAAGGACTTCGTTTCCAGAAGAATCCTACCAGAGATGAAGGAGCCAAAGAAACTCCCTTCGAATTTGACATAATTGCGCAGTTGGCTAACATCCCAGCGCGAGTAACACTTTACGAATTGTTGAGATTATCAAAATCAACACGTGAAGCTCTAAGAGAGGCCTTGGCAGACTCTGAGTCGTTCCTAGCTCAAATTGTCGAGCCGGCCATCGAAGAGCGGGACTCTTGCCCCCACTGTCATCAAGTGAGGAGGCAGGTCCCACAAATTATCTTCTCTCCAGGAGACATGCAGGTGAGGAATATAAAGCATAATAGGCCTTTATATTTCACTGGATATGTCGGGTCCACAAAAGTGGATCGAATTCAGATTGATCCAGGTTCTGCACTCAGCGTCGTGCCCAGTAGATTGATGCAGCTGTTGGGGATTTCCCTTCATCGCTTGACACCTACACACACTACCATCTATGGATTCAACGCTAATAATAGCCATCCTCTTGGTAAGATCCGATTGCGGTGTCAAATTGGAGACTTAAAAACGGAGGTTACATGCTACGTAATTGATGCTGATACCTCCTACAATATTTTATTGGGGCGACCTTGGATCCACTCTCATATGATAGTTCCGTCGACTCTTCACCAGTGCATAAAATATTGCGATGAGGAAGGAGAGGTCCGGACACTAATTGCTGACAAGCAGCCGTTCAAAGGGTTGGAAAATTACTTCACAGATGCTGCACTCTACAAGCCAGCACATGAAGCCTCCAATGACAGTCTTAGCAAGTCTCCAAAACCCGACGACAGTGGCAATGAAGCCAACACTGAGTACGAGCTCCTTGGAGAAGATTACGGGGGTGATTACGAAATCAACCCTCACCTAGATCTTAGCTTAGGTCTTGATAATATAGTAGATGTAATAGAAAGTGAATGGGTTATTAATGAAAGTGTAAAGTTAGTCTACGAGCATGCAGTAGCTACTGAGTCTGAGCCCTCTTGTACCTCCACCGAAGCGGATGGCCTGACCAAACTTGAAGTTCTGGCGGCATACCATTTGCCCCTCAGGTTTTCCCTCCTCTCTCAATTAAAAATTATCAAGGGCACTTATTTGAAGTGCCTCCCCGACAGAAGTCCCAAAGGCCGATCATGTTCGGCAAAGTGGCCACGTCGCCTCGACAGAGGCAAAGTAGTGAAAGTGATGAACAAACATCACCTCAATTTCACTTATATGAGCAAAGGTCCCGACAGATGATGGAGAAAATGGGATATAATTTTACCCAGAAGCCGGGATTAAACTTCGGAAAAGAGCGGCGGAATCTCATACCCTCGTTTAGACCGAGAGGAAAGAGTCCTGATTATTATCTGAAGACCCGCAGGGGGTTGGGCTATGTGTCTACTCCACCCTCATCACCATTAAAAGATGAAGAGAATTCTTCGAATAAAGAAGAAACATCTTCACCCGATCATGATTCAGGTATAAGCACCGGTGCTTGGTTTCAATCTTTGACAATCAATATGGTTTCAGCCACGCCAGAAAGCGACGAGGAACCAATTGACGTTCAAGATGATGCTTGGGCTAAGCATATGGACACTCTCTGGGATGTCCGCTTTGAACAGCGTGACCCGCCCACAGAAGACAAATTAATGCAGGTTAACATGGGAACGGAAGAAAATCCGAAACCCATTTTCATAAGCGACACACTAACTCCTTTAGAAAAGGAGGAACTTATATCTCTTATCAAAGAGTATATAGATGTGTTCGCATGGAGTTATGAAGATATGCCTGAGCTTGACCCTCAAATTGCCACACACCGGTTAAATATAAAAGAAGATGTCAAACCTGTTAAACAGTAACAGAGGCGTTTTCGACCGGAATTGATGGAGGCAATAGTTGCTGAGGTCAATAAGCTTATACAATCCGGGTTCATCCGTGAAGAACAACACCCAGACTGGGTGGCAAACATAGTGCCAGTTCGCAAAAAGAATGGTAAAATCCGGATATGCATTGACTTTCGAGATCTGAACGCTGCATGTCCCAAGGATGAATTTCCACTCCCCATCACCGACGTGATGATCGATAATACTTGCGGTTATGAGAGGATGTCCTTTATGGATGGCTTCTCAGGTTATAACCAAATCAAGATGCACCCGGATGATGAAAAGCATACAGCTTTCAGAACGCCACAGGGGGTATACTGCTATACGGTGATGCCATTCGGATTAAAGAATGCAGGTGCCACTTACCAACGCGCAATGAGCGCCATATTTAAAGAACACCTACGCAGAACAGTAGAGTGCTATGTGGATGACTTAGCAGTTAAAAGCAAAGACAAAGAAGATCATCTTCACGATTTAAGAGTGGTCTTCGATCTTATGAGGAAACATCATTTGAAGATGAATCCCACTAAGTCATTCATGGGGGTATCCAGCGGGAAGTTTCTAGGGTTCGTAATAACTTCAAAAGGAATTTTCCTCGACCCTGAAAAGGTAAAAGCGATTAGCGAAATGCCGCCTCCCTGCAATCTTAAGGAACTAAGGGGATTACAAGGAAAACTCGCTTATATTCGGCGCTTCATATCCAACTTATCTGGACGATGCCAACCATTCTCCAAACTTATGAAGAAGGGAGTGTCTTTCATATGGGATGAGGCATGTCAGCAGGCATTTGATGACCTCAAGGAGTACCTTACTAAGCCTCCTGTACTAATGGCACCAGCCCCTGGGCAGCCCTTCCTTATATATGTAAGGGCCATGGATAATGCTTTAGGAGCATTACTTGCTCAATATAATGAGCACGGCCATGAACATACCCTCTACTATTTAAGTAGAACAATGATTGGGACCGAACAGCGATATACCCCGATTGAAAAAGAATGTTTAGCCCCAGTGTTTGCTGTTCAGAAAATGCGACACTACCTTTCGGGGCAAACAATTCATGTCATATCACGGGTTAATCCCTTGAAGATTCTGATGACAAAACCGGGATCCTTGAATGGCCGATTGGCAAAATGGGCGCTCTTACTGTCGCCCTATGACATACATTTTGTCCCTCAAAAGGCCATGAAGGGGCAGGCAATCGCTGATTTCCTTGCAGACCATCCAATTTGGTCCAAATTAAAGCAGACATCAGAAGTCAACACAGTTACCAAAGAACAGCCTTGGCAAATGTTCTTTGATGGTGCCGCGAGACGATCTGCTGCTGGAGTGGGGGTTGTGCTAATATCCCCACATAAACATATATTGCCTAACGGTTACTCATTAACAGAACCATGCACTAATAATGTAGCAGAGTACAATGCGCTCATTATCGGCTTAAAAATAGCCCTGCAACTGGGGGTGAACCATCTAGAGGCATATGGAGATTCTAAGCTCATTGTCAATCAGATGACAGGCGAGTATGAAGTCTGACATGAAGCCCTCATCCCCTATCATCAGCTAGCTATTGAGCTAGCAGGATATTTTGAACAATTCTACATATATCATGTATCTCGAAACGAGAACATTTATGCAGATGCTCTTGCCGCATTAGCAGCAACGCTGGCAATCCCGCCAGGTGAAGCTAAAAGCATCGCCATTGGTAGCAGAGAACTCCTCCACCCAGATGTGGTATCTCAAACCGAAGAGGTATGCCAGATTGGCTTAAACTTAGAGCCCCGTAATTGGCGATTTCCGTTTGTGGATTATGCTTTGCATGGGATATTACCAGAAGATCCTAAGGAAGCCACCTCAATAAAGAGGAAGGCCCAAAGATTTTATTATGACCATAAACTTCAGACTTTGTATAGAAAGTCAAAAAATGGTCTATTGCTACGCTGCATATCGAAAGCAGAAGCAGAACAAGTGCTGAAAGAAACACATGATGGAATATGTGGAGCTCATCAGCCCGGTCCCAAACTTGGAGACCGTATAAGAAGGCTGGGGTACTACTGGCCGAGCATGGTTACGGAAGCAATGGCATACGCTAAACGATGTCATGCATGCCAAATACATGCCAATTTTATTCATCAACCCCAAGAATACTTGCACAATACCGTCGCAAGCTGGCCATTTGAAGCCTGGGGAATGGACATTGTGGGGCCAATAACTCCCCCGTCATCCAGAGGACATCGGTTTATTCTTGCAATAACCGATTATTTTTCAAAATGGGCCGAAGCCGTGCCCATGAAAGAGGTGAAGATGACAGATGTGATCAAGTTCGTCAAGCATCATGTCGTTTACCGATTGGGCGTCCCCCGACGGATTATTCATGATAATGGTCCGCAATTCATCAGTCAGGGATTCTCCAGATTCTGCAATAAATTCAGAATCAAAGATATCGCTTCTACACCATATAACCCTGCGGCTAATGGGTTAGCTGAAGCTTTTAACAAGACGATTATTAAACTCCTTCGGAAGTTCGTCTCTTCTAATAAACGAGATTGGGATGAAAAGTTGGGAGAATGTTTGTGGGCTTATCGCACCACCGTTCGCACCCCGACTAAATCTACCCCGTTTTCTTTGGTTTATGGAAGTGAGGCTGTTCTGCCTCTTGAAATCCAGATACCATCATTAAGAGTGGCTTTAGCCACAAAGATGACGACAGAAGAACGACATCAGCAAAGATTGCAAGAACTAGAGGCGTTAGATGAAAAACGTCTCAGGGCTCAACAACAAATTGAGTTGTATCAAGCCCGAATATCTCAAACGTTCAATAAGAACGTTAAACCAAGGACCTTTAAACAAGGAGACTTGGTTCTGGCTGTTAAAAGGCCAATGGTGCTAACCCACAAGACTAAGGGTAAGTTTGTACCCAAGTGGGAAGGACCGTTCATTGTGGAGACAGTCTACTCCAGTGGAGCTTATCGCTTAATAAATCAAGACGGGGATAGGATGATGATGCCGATCAATGGCAAATTTCTGAAGAAATACTATGCTTAATATCTCTAGAAGTATAAGCCTCCAATTTATCCAAGTTACGCAGATGAGCACTTGGACTTCTTCTATTCTGGTGATTTTAACCCACTAAACCTGGTGCGTCTGGTTCTCAAGTTTGAACCACCATCAGTCTTTTTCTAGGCATGCACATTGGGCGCCTCTGACCTAAACCTGGTGAGTTTGGTTCTCAAGTTTGAACCACCTCCAGTCTTTTTCTCAGGCATGCGCATTGGGCGCCTCTGACCTAAACCTGGTGCGTTTGGTTCTCAAGTTTGAACCACCTCCAGTCTTTTTCTTAGGCATGCGCATTGGGCGCCTCTGACCTAAACCTGGTGAGTTTGGTTCTCAAGTTTGAACCACCATCAGTCTTTTCTTAGGCATGCGCATTGTGCGCCTCTGACCTAAACCTGGTGTGTTTGGAGTACCCAGTTCAAGTTACGCAGAGAGCCTTGAACCGCCTCCAGTTTGGTTCTCAAGTTTGAACCACCATCAGTCTTTTCTTGGGCATGCGCATTGAGCGCCTCTGACCCAAACCTGGTGTGCTTAGTTCTCAAGTTTGAACAGCCCCCAGTCTTCTTTTAGGCATGTGTAATTAAGCGCCTCTGACCTAAAAAGTATGAATTGCCCAACGCCAACTAGACAATGGGAAGAGAACGAGTTTCTCGCCAACCCATCATGCTGGGGTAAAAGTATGAATTGCCCAACGCCAACTAGGCAATGGGAAGAGAACGAGTTTCTCGCCAACCCATCACGCTGGGGTAAAAGTATGAATTGCCCAACGCCAATTAGGCAATGTGAAGAGAACTAGTTTCTCGCCAACCCATCATGCTGGGGTAAAAGTATGAATTGCCCAACGCCAACTAGGCAATGGGAAGAGAACGTGTTTCTCGCCAACCCATCATGCTGGGGTAAAAGTATGAATTGCCCAACGCCAACTAGGCAATGGGAAGAGAACTAGTTTCTCGCCAACCCATCATACTGGGGTAAAAGTATGAATTGCCCAATGCCAACTAGGCAATGGGAAGAGAACTAGTTTCTCGCCAACCCATCATACTGGGGTAAAAGTATGAATTGCCCAACGCCAACTAGGCAATGGGAAGAGAACTAGTTTCTCGCCAACCCATCATACTGGGGTAAAAGTATGAATTGTCCAATGCCAACTGGGCAATGGGAAGAGAACTAGTTTCTCGCCAACCCATCATGCTGGGGTAAAAGTATGAATTGCCCAACGCCAACTAGGCAATGGGAAGAGAACTAGTTTCTCGCCAACCCATCATGCTGGGGTAAAAGTATGAATTGCCCAACGCCAACTAGGCAATGGGAAGAGAACTAGTTTCTCGCAACCCATCATACTGGGGTAAAAGTATGAATTGCCCAACGCCAACTAGGCAATGGGAAGAGAACTAGTTTCTCGCCAACCCATCATACTGGGGTAAAAGTATGAATTGTCCAATGCCAACTGGGCAATGGGAAGAGAACTAGTTTCTCGCCAACCCATCATGCTGGGGTAAAAGTATGAATTGCCCAACGCCAACTAGGCAATGGGAAGAGAACTAGTTTCTCGCCAACCCATCATGCTGGGGTAAAAGTATGAATTGCCCAATGCCAACTAGGCAATGGGAAGAGAACTAGTTTCTCGCCAACCCATCATGCTGGGGTAAAAGTATGAATTGCCCAACGCCAACTAGGCAATGGGAAGAGAACTAGTTTCTCGCCAACCCATCATACTGGGGTAAAAGTATGAATTGCCCAACGCCAACTAGGCAATGGGAAGAGAACTAGTTTCTCGCCAACCCATCATACTGGGGTAAAAGTATGAATTGTCCAATGCCAACTGGGCAATGGGAAGAGAACTAGTTTCTCGCCAACCTATCATACTGGGGGTAAGAGTATGAAATTAACTACCCGATGCTGATTAAAGGCAAAGGGGAGAGGAAGTGAATTCCTCGACAACTCATCATGTTGAGGGGAATAACATGGCTAGCCCAACTCAAACGGTAGTTGGTAAAGGCTAATCAAATCCGTTAATAGCTGGGGGTTTGCTAAAAATCCCATATTAAACTTTAATTGTTATTTCGGTTCAAGAAATTGAGCATAAAACGGTACCGAGATAAATCATTTTGACGACAGGTTATTTGTTGGGCAAGCAAATCTGTTTTGAAGCCGGCAAATAAAAGAGTCAAAAGAATCATCTTTACTAAAAAGGTGAAGATACAAAAAGAATTTCAAAGAAACATAGTAAAGTTATCTCTCTCCTGTTTACGAAGTTCTTATTACAAGGAAGATAAAAGTGTAAAGAGAGATGAAACTATTGGCCTCCCAGAAGTCTCAATTGGTTTATTGTCTCGTCCAAATTTCTACGATGAGAAGCCTCCATGGTTTGCTGAGCTTGCCTACGCAACTCATCATCACTTATTGAAAGTTGTTGCTGACGAGATTCTTCTATGGCACGATTCCTGGCTGTCTCTTCCTGCTGAATCTGCTCCTGCTGGACAAGCAACATCTCCCGTTTCTTGACAGATTCTCCTAATCGGAGTTCATTTTCTATCAAAGTGGCCCGAGCTCTCGCAATCGTCTCCTGGGCTTTAGAGATGGCCGCCTGATTTTCCTCAATTCCGAAGTTTACCCTTTGCAGGTCGCCAATAACGGATTCCCGACTGGCCTGGAGCTCTGTCAGCTCCTGAGACCATCTCTCCTCCTGCTGCCTTAAAATATTTCTTCGAGATAAGGATTCTGCTCGAAGCCGCGCCAGCTCTATCTCAGTGATCGCCTCCACATCCGCCTGACGGAGTGTGTGTAGCGTGGTCACCTGCTCTTCTAAAGCTGCAAGGCGGGCCCGGTATGGAGCTGCTTGATCTTGCCCACCGAATTCTTCGATATTTCCTAAATAGCGGAGTAACAGTGGACGTGCGAAGTTGAAGAAATCATGGCCAGTAAGAACCATCTCGACACATCTCCTTAACAAATGCATAAAATCCTCGACAGTAAAGCCGAAAAGTCTTTCAAGAGGATTTGCAGTGTCGGTAGGCAAAGTAGGCAATGCCAAAAGAGGTGTCGTGAGCAAGAGAGCAGTAGTGGCTGGGATTTGAGAAGAAGAAGCCCGTCCCTGCATTAAATTCATGATCTGAGGGACCAGTAGAGCCAGTGCAGATCTGGAAGAACTGGAGACCCCAGACGAAGTACCGTCGGTACAGATCACTTGGGTACCCCCACCAACAGGAAGAGAAGATGGGACCACTTCGCCTGAAACTCCTTCGGTGGGAGAGGCATCTTCGAACGAGAATTTCAAATTATTCTCCTCCCCTGCTGGAAGGCTTGGAGTTGGAAGAGTTGCAGCTATCTCAGCAGCCACGACAACAGACGACGTTAAAATCGCTGACTGAGAAGGCACTCCAACGACCGTGGGAAATGTCTCAGAAGAGCAAACGGGTGTTGGAGACGGCATGCTAGGAGAAGGTGTAGCCTCATTAGCAGCAGTTGCAATAATGACTTCCGTTCTCTCATCGCTCCCCAATTCGTCAATTGGAGGAATCGAAGAGGAAACAGAGGCAGGAGCTGGTGTGGAATAATCAGCCGTAAACTCACCAGCAAAGCTACCCACACCACCAACAGAGCCAGAATGGTCCATTCTATCGTCAGACTCTACTTGGGTAGTCGAGTGCATTGGTGAAAGAAGTTGATCACCTACATTTCAGAAGACCAGAAAAGCAGTGTTACGTTAAAATAATAACGGGCAAAAGATAAAACGCTAAAGGCCATACCAGGCGATACAAGTCCAGTTGTCGGACTTGAAGGGGGAGCCATTGTTGTTTCCAGCAGTGTACCCGTCTCGCTACCCGTTAGTTGCGCCCTAGGTTCTGCTACAGGCTCAACGGCCGAAGGAGCTGAAATCTCAGCAATACTTGGGGCTTTGGCAGGTTCATCCTCCCTTGCCAACGCTGGGGGTACAGCTGAAGCCAACAAGTCGGAAGCAAGTTTGATAGCCACTTCTTGGGGGACTATCAAGGTTTCCTGCCCCAATTTTTGCTTCTTACCAGGCCTTTTCTTTAAAGTGCCGCGGCGTTTGAGAGTTGGACTCAGGGAACGACTAACAATAGGTTGAGGAACTCCACCAGCACCAGCATCATCATCATCATCACCGGCATCATCGTCTGATTCGCTGATGTCCGAAGGCTCAGCCGCAGCGCCAAGGAATTCTTCCATTCCTTTTATCCTTACCCTAGAAGCACCCTGGCGGCTAATATAGAGGGCTTCAATCTCTTTGCAACAACTGCGATTGAGAGAGAAGCCGGGCACGTCAGCATTCGCAATGTTGAACCAATTGCAGAAGCTGAGGGTCATGGCCAATTCTGGCACCTTCTGGGGCAAGGAGAATTCAGCTTCGGTCCCGCCCGCTGCAAAATGGAACCAGCCACGAGCACCTTCGTATAAATTCCCCTTATAAGCGAGATCTTTATTTGGATTACCCACGTAAAGTTGAGAATATCCAAACTGGCGAGCAAAGAGACTCGGAGTATATGGCTCAATCTGACACCTGAGATCTTGACGATACACCAAGTGTCCGGGACGGATGTTGAGAAGCCACCAGAACGCTCCTGCAGATAAAGTAGTGAACTTATCTGCTCCCATGGCATCCTTTAGCCTCGTCCCATATCCTCCACCGGGAAAGTCAGGAAAACAACGGAAGATCTCGTAATTCTGAAAGCTACGAAGAGTCGTCCGAATCTGGGACATATAATTCTGCCTCCATGAAGAACGTTCATATAGTTCTACAAGGAAGCACTTTTCGCCTGAACGACGCTCTGGCGCACTCATTAAAGAGGGACAGTGCAAGACAAGCCACGCCATCAAATAGGTGTAGGGCATCTCCACCCTAGGGTTTGGAGTTTTCGGTTGGGCAGTCTCTTTCGACTTGCCCTTTCCTTTCCCCTTGACCTTAATAGTGGGGAGGAAATCACGACAGAATATCCTCAGTCCATACTGCAAATTGCATACCATAGCGGGAAGGAGTCCAAGGGGTCGGCCGTATGCAAGAAGAACCGCTGGATAAACCACGGTCACTGTAATCGCTTCCTTGGGCAATGACGGCACGACGCATCTTTTGAGCCACAGCATCAGAAACCCGGCAATGAGACCTCTGTTGGAGATCGGAAGCTGGGCTTGATAGTGATAACTCTTAAATGAAGTACCGGGACCGTATCCATTCTCATTGGATTCAGTGGTATAATATAACAGATGGCGGTCCTTAGCAATACGGTGATCAATCTCTGAGCCGTAGATGGGTGGATGACCATGGATAGTGGCCGAGCTATCCTTAGAATTCAAGTTGGCAAAAAGGTATTCGGCCCACTTCTTGTGGCCAATACCATGATTACGTGCACCTGTCAGGTCAGCGCAAATATGATAATGGCACATCATCTCCCAGTATGTGGCATGGATGCGCTCGTCCCTCGCCAATAGCATGTTCAACTCATCGGTGGTGGGGATATACTCCTCGTAAGGGACTTCGCCCATCGAGAGCCCAGAAACCTCAAACATCTCGTGGAGAGCGAACCCTAGCTCACCACTGGTGTAAAGAAAGTACAGGTCTCAGGGTTATACATCTCCAAGAGGCAGTAAAAGTGATAAGCACTCTGGGGAAACCCGAATTGGACATTCCTGATGGCTTTATACAAGCCAATATCCTTTAAAATGGGCTCGTGGGAATCCAGCATGTACTGAACAAGGCGTGCCCACCACATATTGTTAGAAGAATGAACCCAGCCAGGCATCCTGAAGTCGCTAGCCGGGTACTGACCATCCTTCGCCAAGAACTCACTTAAGAAAGTTCGGGCACGAGATGGGACTTCACCCACTGGAAGCTCCTTGCCAAATCGGCCTGGAAGCAAGCCAGTAATGCATCTGGGGGAACCATCTTGATAAACCCCTTTTGCACCAAATTTGCCTGTTGGGACGCCATCTTGCTCTTGAGTCAGTCCCCATTTTAATTCTCGAGGCGTCGCTAGCCTTTGAAGATAGACCAGAGGATAGCTACGATCCATTCTAGGCAAAAACATCAGCATTTCGCCTGAGTTATATAACCAAACATGCTCCTCTTCAGAAAGGATCTTATCTGAGTGGTCCATCTGGTCTCCAAAGAGGAAGACGGGTTTCTCCATCGCCTTTCTGTTCACATCTTCAAAAGCTGCGTCAGTTATGATTTCTCGCGCAGTAGTAGGGTGGTACTTGATCAGCTTCTCCTTGCGTTCCTTCGGGTCTGGTTTATATGAGGGCAGGATGGTAGTGAAACGGAATTGGCCGGAGGGATCAGAACCCCCAGCAAAGCCGAAGTAGTTCTTGTGGGGAAGAGATTCCATCGAATACCCTACTGCAAAAAGAAAGCATAGTGAGAGAAGTTTCTATAAGACAGAAAAAATTCTCTAAGTATGGATGCGCGAAGCTAAAAATTAGAACGCGCGAAGCTAAGAATAGCGCCGCGCGAAGCTAAAAATTAGACCGCGCAGAACTTAAAAGAGCCTCGCGTTTTCAGCGCGATTGCTACTTAAAATAGCCTCGCGTTTTTAGCGCGACTGCTACTTAAAAGAGCCTCGCGTTTTCAGCGCGACTGCTACTTAAAAGAGCCTCGCGTTTTTAGTGCGACTGCTACTCAAAATAGCCTCGCGTTTTTAGCGCGACTGCTACTTAAAAGAGCCTCGCGTTTTTAGCGCGACTGCTACTTAAAAGAGCCTCGCGTTTTCAGCACGATTGCTACTCAAAAGAGCCTCGCGTTTTCAGCGTGACTGCTACTTAAAAGAGTCTCGCGTTTTCAGTGCGACTGCTACTTAAAAGAGCCTCGCGTTTTCAGCGCGATTGCTACTTAAAATAGCCTTGCGTTTTCAGCGCGACTGCTACTTAAAATAGTCTCGCGCTTTAAACGCGAGGATGACGCGATAACTTCGCGTAAGAAGGCAGTCAGAGACTTTTCTTCTTCTCCAAGCCTTACGGCAGGAGTACGGCGATCTCGCCGGTAAAGGAGTTGATTGATCAGTTAAAATTAAGCCAAATCACTCTACAAATGTTCTAAAGAGTCTCAATGGAAAGATTCTTACCCCCGATAGGCGAAATGTGGGCTGGCGCGTCGCTGCCTTGGCCGCCGTCACCACTGCTTGCGCCAGTCGCCGAAGATGGAGCCGCTCGAGAAGTAGCACGAGTTTTGGGTGCCATTGCTGAGAAAAATCGACTGAAAATTTGGAGAAACTCGGTCGGAAGAAGATTGGGTCGTCTGAACTCTGATCGCCTGAATCTCTAAGTTTCTGGAAAATTCTCAAATAGAGTGAGAAGGATAAGAAATAGAGATTTCTTTTAAATGGAAGGAACCGCCTCTTGGAATTCGGCGCGAGTTTCGGAGATAGTGACTGGTCAGTTACTCTCTAAAACGCGAAGCTATTAGCCTCGCGCGACTAATAAAAAGCGAAGTTGATTAACTCCGCGCAACTATACAAAACGCGAGGATAGCCTGTGCCTTAGCTTCGCGTTTTCATGGAAAAACTTAGATTTTCTGATGAGTGCAATTAAGCGCTTCCGTCTAAGTTAAAGCGATTCTTATCCGATCATTTGGATTAGTAATCTAAGTCACGCAGAAGTGCCTTAGATTATTTTACCAAAATTATTGACCATCTGTTTGTTGTGCAAGCAAGTTTATTGAAGCCAACAGATAGAGAGGAAAATAATTTTATCTTTATTCATGAAGCAAGAGATTACAAAGAGGGAGTTATAGCTCTCCCAAAAGCTTTTACATGATCAACTCATCAAATAACCAAACAGTAAGACTTCTCTACGGGGTGTTGAAGCTCAGTTCTCTGGTTCACATGCAAAAGATCTCCTCTGCAAATGTCAATTCGGATCTGTCATCTGAAATGAAGCACGAGAGGAAAGGAAAGTGCTGCACTGAAGCGCAATTCTGCACTGCAAGTGCTGCAGCTCCTTATTTACAGCCCCTTCTGGAGTTTATCTCTCGGAGCCAGAGTTGGAAACCTGCAACTATGTTGTAAAGCATATGCTTCTGACTTCCTTAGAGTCACTTCTGCTGATGAAAATCGATGGACCCACATACATTCCTCTTCAGAAAGGATTGGACTTACTGCAAAAGGAACAGAGTTTCCAAAAGAGTGAAAACGCGGAGCTAAGCTAACTCCGCGCACAGTTAAAGAAATGGCCTCGCGCTTTAAACGCAGAGGATGATGCGATAACTTCGCGTAAAGGGGGACAAGATTTCTTTCTGCTCTTTCCTTGTCTTTCAAATTCATAGCGACTGCTAATCAAAGATAGCCCCGCAATTCATAGCGATTGCTAATCAAAGATAGCCTCGCAATTCATCGCGACTGCTAATCAAAGATAGCCTCGCAATTCATCGCTACTGCTAATCAAAGATAGCCTCGCAATTCATCGCGACTGCTAATCAAAGATAGCCTCGCAATTCATAGCGACTGCTAATCAAAGATAGCCTCGCAATTCATCGCGACTGCTAATCAAAGATAGCCTCGCAATTCATCGCGACTGCTAATCAAAGATAGCCTCGCAATTCATCGCGACTGCTAATCAAAGATAGCCTCGCAATTCATCGCGACTGCTAATCAAAGATAGCCTCGTAATTCATAGCGACTGCTAATCAAAGATAGCCTCGCAATTCATAGCGACTGCTAATCAAGGATAGCCTCGCGGATTCATTGAGACTACTAGTAAAGCCCCACGTTTCAAGCTCAGGGACGACACAATAAAACAGCGATCTCGCCAACAAGACAAAGCAATCGTCCAGAATAAATCAAGCCAAAATATCTCAGAATGGTTCTTAGAAAACCAAGAGATGAGGTTTTTACCTTCGGAAGACGCTGCATAGACTGGTTCGCCGTCGCGTCTACCTTCACGGCTGCTGCCATCAACGCCGGCCAACTTGCGAAAAGCCAAACTCCTCTGGAGAGACATCCTATGAAGAATTGAACGAAGATCAGTTGAAGATCATTCGTGAGTCACTCGACTTCTCAGAAATTCTTCAGATGAGATGAAGAAGAAGATGAGCCGGGAGCTCTATTTAAACAGAATTTCCGTCGCTTGGTATTCGGCGTGGAAACTCAGGGTAATTAATGACATAATTACTCATTTCACTGAAGACGAAGTGAAGCTGATTAGCTCCGCGTAAGTGAGCGTAACGCGAGATAGACTTGGTATTCTAACTCCGCGTTTCAGTTTAGAGATCCAAAGTATTTCAAAATCTGCTGAAGTCTAAGCCATTTTGAAAACTTTGGAGGGGGTTCTGTTGGCAGTGAAAATTTCTAAGTTAAAAAGATTTTCCACAACAGAACGCGGAGCTAATTCAATAGCCCCGCGTTTGGTTACATTAACCCTGCGTTTGAATAAAACGCGGAGATGTTTAATAGCTCCGCGTTGATTCCGCAGTCTGGCTTATATTAGCCTCGCGTTTGAATAAAACGCGGAGATGTTTAATAGCTCCGCGTTGATTCCGCAGTCTGGCTTATATTAGCCTCGCGTTTGAGTAAAACGCGGAGATGATCAATAGCTCCACGTTAGCTCCGCGTTTTGGTTATTTAGCGTCGCGTTTTGATGCAATTAAAGCTCCGCGTAAGCAGATAACCAGAATCTCAAATTGATTGAGATTATGATTCTGGGCTTATCCAAATACCCGAATCAAGTCTAATCAGAATTCCATCAAAACTAAGATATTTGATTGGAATTCTTGATGAATGCGAGTTCTATTTAGATAGAAACTCTTGCATTAACCTGGGGCTATAAATACCTTCCTGGTGAAACCCTAGGGGGTCTCCTTTTTGGGCATTGGAAGTCTCCTATTGATCCTTTGGCAATTCAAGTACGCGAGAGAGCCTTGAAGCCTTTGTTGATCATCTTCTGAGATCTTGGAGAACTCAAGTTACGCACAGAGCCTTGAGTTCGTGAAGATCAGAGAAAGTCACCATCTTCTTTCTGGAGTTCTTGAGAAGTTCAAGTTACGCGAGAGAGCCTTGAACGAATCAAAACCAGAGAAGATCGTCTATATTCGGCCGATATCTTTAAAAGAGAAGATTTCAACGTACCGATCGTCCAAAGGAACTGCTTGACAGATCCCATCGCCACAGATCCCACAATATTGTAAAAGAGAGAGATTGAAATATAAAATCCTCTCGTTTGTTCTTTTTTATCTCTTGTTCACTTTCATTGTAATTTAAGTTAATTCAATGGGAGGAAGCGAAGGAACTTTTGCGACGAACAACGCGAAGCTACAGCTCAGCTCCGCATAAATCAACCTGAATACAAAATCAGGGTTGATCATTGCACTATTGGACCAGAACCTGACTCCAATGGTTCCAGGAAGCTCCAGTGGGCCTCTAGACCCTATCAATGGATGAGTGGGCCCTACGACTCCATATCAAAGGCCACTGATCTTAGAGAATATCTAACCAAGAAAAGAAATATGAACCAAGTCCAATCTGAACCTACTTGTCATTGCCAGCAGCTTATGACATCAGTATCCGCTGTAGTGGATAATTGTTGCTGCAGCAAGAACAGGGTATCGGTGTTCGACCGATTAACTGAGTCGGACAAAAATCCTGCTAAGAAAATAAAAGTTACTCCCCGAGAAGAATGGAGAATTGTAACTTCTAATATAGTTGGTAAGGGTAAGAAAATCACAGAAAGAAATGATGATTCAGAATCAAGTGATGAAGAACCTCATTATTTTACCCGAATTAAGTCAGGCGCTATCCCGGCCCGAAACTATAAGAAACTTGCGAAAGGTTCTAATAACGACGATAGTGATAACTCGGCCATAGCCTCTCCTCGTTCTTCAGTATCGTCTAAATTGCAGAAGTCAGCATCATATATGATGAATACGTCTATATCGACCAAAAATTTGAGGCCCAAGAACAAATGATTCGGGAGCAACAAAAGACAATCGAGGATCTTAAAATGATGCTCTCAAAAGTGGTCGAAAATACTCAAAAAATTGTCGAGAATAACGTCAAAAAGGGAAAAGAGACTCCGTTCAACAAAATGAACGAGGAAGATAAAAAATAAAAAGCCCACTCGACACATGAGGACGAGGATAAATATTCTTTTCATGACCCTCATGAAGAGAAAATCGAGAAATTACAAAGCCAACTCGAGGCATTAATGTACAAGAAGGAGTTGAAAGAATCATGGGTCTCAAGACTATATCCGCCTGAATGGGATTTGGCACCATATCCTGAGAAATACAAACCGCTCAAATTGGAGCCATATGATGGGAAATGATCTCCCAGTAAACATATTTGTTACTTATTGTCTCAAGCAGGGCATTTAATGGGCAATGACCCAGTAATGACCAAGGTATTCGCAAGTACCTTGCGAGGGCCTGCCTTCACTTGGTTTATGCAGTTGCCCCCAGGTACTATTAATACCTGGTTTGATATTGAGAAGCAATTTCTCGCACGTTTCTTTGAGGATAATACCAAAATTTTGGTTCATTCCCTCCTTGCAACTAAACAAGGAGAACAAGAAACGGTCAAAGATTTTATAGAAAGGTTCCGGGAGAAGTCCGTGCATTGCAAACACGGAATGGTCCAGGAAACTCTGGTGGAGACGTGTCGGCATAATCTCAAGACCAACATGCTCTTAAAAATGGGGGTCGTAGAGTCTAGGACTTGGAAGGATTTGCTCAAATAAGAAGAGCAAGCTGAAGACTTGATATGCAGAGTTGAAGAGTCTCATGGATCAAGAAGTACTGGAAATAATAGGCCGTATAAGCAAAATAATAATAAGAATAAAGAGAAAGCGGCAATGGCGTCAGAGGCCACCCCACAGAAGTCAAATCCTCTGAGCCCAAAGCCTCAAAATTAAAAAGGCACGAGACAGAATAGGCCTCAGTAAGAGAGGACCTATACCTTTAAGGCAGAACAAATGCCTACACTCTTTCCTCTGCTCCTTAGGAAGGGAATGCTGAAACTTCCAGAAAATAGAAAATCAGAAGACGCTGGTAAAACCAACGACCCCAACTATTGTCTTTATCACCGAAATGTTGGACACCCTACCAGAGATTGTTATCCTCTAAAGAACATGATCCAAGCATTGATAGAGGCTGGAGTCTTGATGCTAAAAGAGGAGCAAAAGAAGGTCACTGCCAATATGGAAACCCTAGTGGTCGGAATCCATGAGTTCCCCACAGGGGTGACCCCAATACCAGAGTGAAAGCTGGTCATGAAAAATCATGACCCACATCAAAAGGCCCAGAAAGGACTTGTCCCCGTAACAACTCAAAGAGGGAAAGTCATGTGGGTCCACCCTGATCTACTACAGGATGAACAGTGGACTGCCGCAGGGGGTCAAGGGAAAAAGCAGACTAGCAATACTATTTCCGCAAAAATAAAAGACGAATACATAATTGCAGTGGCATTTACAGACTCTAGAGAAGAGCCCGAAGCTATGGCCACTTATCAAGATGGGGCGGGCCCTTCTGGTACTTGATCTGGTAAACCATATCTTAAGGACTACACCCGAGTAGACCCGAAAAATATATACGGGGAACTCGCGAAGCCTGCAAAACAAAAGGGACTTCGTTTCCAGAAGAATCCTATAAGAACAAAGAATCCAAGGAGGCTGCATTTAAGTTTGATATAATAGCTCAGCTGACAAATATTCCAGCTCGAGTCACGCTTTACGAGTTGTTACGATTGTCGAAAACATCGCGAGGCATTAAGAGAGGCCTTGGCAGACTCTGAGTCATTCCTAACTCAGATTGTCGAGCCAGCTGACCAAGAACAGGACTCTTGCCCTCGCTGTCATCAAGTGAGGAGGCAGGTCTCCCAAATTACTTTCTCTCCAGAGGATATGCAAGTAAGGAATATAAAGCATAATAAGTTTTTATATTTCACCGGATATGTCGGGTCTACAAAGGTGGACTGTATTCAAATCGATCCGGGGTCTGCATTAAGCGTTATTTCTAGAAAACTAATGCAGCTATTGAGAATCTCTTTTCATCATTTGACACTGACAAATACTACTATATACGGATTTAACACTAATGACAGCTGTCCTCTTGGCAAAATCCAACTTCGGTGTCAGATCAGAGATTTGAGGACAGAAGTTACATGCTATGTTATAGACGTAGATACGTCTTATAACATTTTACTGGGGCGGTCATGGATACACGCCTATATGATAGTCCCGTCGACACTCCACCAGTGCATGAAATACTGCGATGATCAAGGAGAATTCTGGACACTAGTTGCAGAGAGGCAGCCATTCAAAGGATTAGAGAACTACTCACGGATGCTATGCTCTATAAGCCAGCCCACGAAGTCTCCAACAATAACTGCAGAAGGCCTCAAGAACCCGAAGATAGCGGCAACGAGGCCGATACTGAGTACGAATCCCCGAAAGAGGATAACGGGGGTGATTACGAAATTAACCCTTGCATGAACCTTAAAATGAATTTTGATAATAATGTAGCCAATGTAGCAGAGGATGAGTAGATTATCAATGAAAATATAAAATTAGTCTACGAGCCTGCTGTAGCTACAAAGTCTGAGCCTTCTTGTACATCCACCGAGGCAGATGACCTATCTGAACTTGAAGTCTTGGCGGCATATCACTTGCCAATAAGGTCGTCTCTCATCTCTTGGTCTAAAATAACAAAAGGACGAGATCACTTCTTTGAAGTACCACCGCGACATGTATCGCATAAACCGATTGTCTTCGGCAAAGTCATCAAGTCGCCTAACCAAAGACAAAGTAGTGAAAGTGATGAACAAATATCACCTCAATTTTATTATATGAACAGAAATCCCTATAAATGATGGAAAAGATGGGTTGTAATTTTACCCAAAAACCGGAATTGAACTTTGGGAAAGGGCGACGAAATCTCATACCCTCGTTTAGACCAAAAGGGAAGAGCCCAGATTATTATCAGAAAACTAGAAGGGGGTTGGGCTATGTATCTACTCCTCCTTCATCACTACACAAATACGCAGAAAGCTCTTTGGCCAACGAGAACTTAAATCTGCTTGACCATGATTCGGATCTAAGTACCGGCACCTGGTTTCAATCTCTAGCAGTAAACATGGTTTCAGCCGCACCAGAAAGCGATGAGGAACCAATTGATGTTCAAGATGATTCTTGGGCTAAGCACATGGATACCCTTTGGGATGTCCGCTTTGAACAACGTGACCCGCTCACAGAGGACGAACTAGTACAAGTTAATATAGGAACGGAAGAGAATCTGAAACCCATTTTCATAAGCGACACACTGACTCCCCTGGAAAAGGAGGAACTTATATCCCTTATCAAGGAGTATATAGATGTGTTCGCATGGAGCTATGAAGACATGCCCGGTCATGATCTTCAGATAGCCACACACTGGCTAAATATGAAAGAAGATGCCAAGCCAGTTAAGCAATAACAGAGGCGTTTTCGGCCGGAATTAATGGAAGCGATAGTTACCGAAGTTAATAAGCTCATAAAATCGGGATTTATTCGTGAAGAGCAACATCCCGATTGGGTGGCTAATATAGTGCCAGTTCGTAAGAAGAACGGTAAGATCCGGATATGCATCGATTTTCGGGGTCTAAATGCTGCATGCCCTAAGGATGAGTTCTCACTCCCGATTACCGACGTAATGATTGATAACACCTGCGGTTATGAGAGGATATCCTTTATGGATGGCTTCTCAGGCTATAATTAGATCAAAATGCACCCAGACGTTGAAAAGCACACGTCTTTCAGGATGCCGCTGGGGGTGTACTGTTATACAGTAATGTCTTTTGGACTAAAGAACGCTGGCATCACCTACCAACGTGCGATGAGCATAATATTTAAAGTCCATCTGCGCAAAACGGTAGAGTGTTATGTGGATGACCTGGCAGTCAAAAGCAAAAACAAATAAAATCATCTTCAGGATCTAAGAACAGTCTTCAATCTTATGCGAAGACATCACTTGAAGATGAATCCTACTAAATCCTTCATGGGGGTGTCAAGTGGAAAATTTCTTGGATTCATAATTACTTCGAAAGGAATTTTCCTTAATCCTAAAAAAGTAAAAGCGATCAACGAGATGCCACCTCCCCGCAATCTTAAAGAGTTAAGGGGGTTACAAGGAAAACTGGTCTATATCCGGCACTTTATCTCCAACCTATCAGGAAGATGCCAACCATTCTCAAGACTAATGAAAAAGGGGGTTTCCTTCGTATGGAATGAGGCATGTCAACAGGCGTTTGACGATATCAAAGAATAGCTTACCAAACCTCATGTTCTTATGGCACCGGTCCCTGGGCAACCGTTCTTCATATATGTAAGGGCCATGGATAATGCGTTGGGAGCGTTACTTGCTCAGTATAATAAGCACGACCATAAACACGCCCTTTATTACTTAAGCCGGACAATGATCGGAGCCGAGCGTCGGTATACCCCGATTGAAAAAGAATGTTTAGCCCTAGTGTTCGCTGTTCAGAAAATGTGACACTATCTTTCAGGGCAAACAATACATATCATCTCACGGGTTAATCCCTTGAAAATCCTGATGACAAAACCGGGATCCTTAAACGGCCGATTGGCGAAATGGGCATTATTGTTATCGCCATATGATATACACTTCGTTCCTCAAAAAGCCATGAAGGGACAAGCGATCGCCGATTTTCTAGCAGACCATCCAATTTGGTCTAACTCTAAACAGACGTCAGAGGTTAACACAACTAGCAAAGAACAACCATGGTAGATGTTCTTTAATGGTGCTGCCAGGCGATTTGCTGCTGGAGTGGGGGTTGTGTTGATATCCTCACATAAACACATACTGCCTAACGGTTACTCATTAACAGAGCCGTGTACAAACAATGTGGCGGAATACAACGCGCTCATTATTGGTTTAAAAATGGCTCTGCAATTGGGGGTGAACTATCTAGAGGCATATGGAGACTCTAAGCTCATCGTCAACCAAATGACGGGTGAGTATGAAATCAGACATGAAGCCCTCATCCCCTATCATCAGCTAGCCATTGAGCTAGCATGATATTTTGAACAGTTTTATATTTATCACATATCTCGGAATGAGAACATCTATGCAGATGCTCTTGCCGCACTAGTTGCAACATTGGCGATCCCGTGGGGTGAAACTAAAAACGTCACTATTGGTAGCAAAGAACTCCTCCATCCGGATACGGTATTCCAAACCAAAGAGGTGTGCCAGACAGGCTTAACTCTAGAACCCCGTGTGTGGTAATTTCCATTTGTAAATTATGCCTTATATGGGATGCTGCCAGAGGATCCAAAGGAAGCCGCCTCGATAAAGAGGAAGGCCCCGAGATTTTACTATGATCATACACTTCAAACTTTATACAGAAAGTTAAGTGATGGTCTCCTGCTACGCTGCATATCGAAAGCAGAAGCCGATGAAGTGCTGAGAGAAACGCATGATGGAGTGTGTGGAGCTCATCAGCCCGTTCCAAAACTCGGAGACCGCACAAGAAAGCTAGGATACTACTAGCCGAAGATGATTACAGAGGCAATGGCATATACTAAAAGGTGTCATGAATGTCAAATACATGCCAATTTTATTCATCAACCCCCAGAATACTTGCACAATACTGTTGCTAGTTGGCCATTTGAAGCATGGGGAATGGATATTGTGGGGCCAATAACTCCCCCCTCATCAAGAGGACATCGGTTTATTCTCGCAATAACCGATTATTTTTCAAGGTGGGCCGAAGCCGTGCCCATGAGAGAAGTATAAACGACGGATGTGATTAAGTTCATTAAGATCATGTCATTTACCGCTTCGGCATCCCCCGAAGAATCATTCACGATATGACCGCAGTTCATCAGCCAGGGATTCTTAAGATTCTGTGATATGTTCAGAATCAAGGACATTTCTTCAACACCATACAATCCCGTGGCAAATGGATTGGCCGAGGCGTTTAATAAGACTATTATTAAACTCCTTCGGAAGTTCGTCTCCTTCAACAAACAAGACTGGGATGAAAAACTGGGAGAGTGCTTGTGGGCTTATCGCACCACTATCTGCACCCCAACAAAAACTACCCCGTTCTCCTTGGTCTATGGAAGTGAGGTCGTTCTGCCTCTTGAAGTTCAGATACCATCATTAAGAGTGGCCCTAGCCACAAAGATGACGACAAAAGAGCGCCATTAACAAAAATTGCGAGAATTAGAAGCGTTGAATGAAAAACGTCTCTGGGCTCAACAACAAATTGAGTTGTATCAAGCTCGAATCTCGCAAGCGTTCAATAAGAACGTTAAACCAAGGACCTTTAAATAAGAAGACTTGGTTCTGGCTATTAAAAGGCCAATGATTCTAACCCACAAAACTAAGGGTAAATTTGAACCCAAGTGGGAGGGACTGTTCATTGTGGAGACGGTGTACTCTAGTGGAGCTTATCGCTTAATGAACTAGAATGGTGATAGAATGATGATGCCGATCAATGGCAAATTTTTGAAGAAATACTATGCTTAAAGAACCAGAATGGTGATAGAGTGACTATCACATTTGGATCATAATCCCTAGAAGTATAACCATCCACTTGTTCAAGTTACGCATATGAGCACTTGGACTAGGCATGTGCAATTAGGCGTCTCTGCCGAAATTTGATGATCATGGCCCGATCATTTTGGCATGTGTAGTTCAAGTTATGCATAAGAGCCTTGAACTGCCTCCATCAAACTAAGGCATGTGCAAATTAGGCGCTTCTATCTAACTTAAATGATCCTGACCCGATCATCCTGGTGTAAGTAGTTAAACGCTCTCACCAAAACTATCATCTAGCTCTATTCAAAGGGCTTTACCGAGGTTAATAATTGTAATCCGGTTGGTATTAACAATCTAAGTTACGCAAATGAGCCTTGGATTGTTTTACCAAAAATGATGAACTATTTTGATGACAAGTTATTTGTTGTGCAAGCAAATTTTGTAGCCAACAGATAAAAAGAAAAAGAATTATCTTTATTCATAAAGCAAAAAGTTACAAAAATAGAGAGAGTTATAGCTCTCCCAAAAGTTTCAACCTATTCGTCGACTCATCAATAACTCGACGACGAGTCTCCTCCACCAAGTGTTGAGCTTGCCAACGCAAATCATTGTCATTTAATGCGAATTGCTGGATCAACCGCTGATGAGATTCTTCAAAAGCGTGGCTCCTTATTATGCCCTCCTATTTTGAACTGTCCTGTTGATTGTACTGTGCCATACAAGGTGCTTTTCCAGCTCAATTTTCTAGTTCACATGCAAAAGATCTCCTCTGCAAATGTCAACTAATATATGTTTAAAGTTCTTAGTGGATCATCTGAAGATACTGCTACAAGAATCCTAATGAAGATGCACAAGTTGAATTCGACATGCTACAAGCCCTTATACTTCATTTCTATCGCTTTGGAAAGTGACAGAGATTGTCATCTAACATAAATAGTCCTCAAGAAAACTTAATGAGCTATCGCAGAGTTCTTGAAACTCCTTCAAAAGTTTACCTTTTGGAGCCAGAGCTTGAAACTTGCAACTATGATGTAAAACATATGCTTCTGGTTTTCTTAGAGTTACTTTTGCTGATGAAGATTGGTGCATGGCTAGCCTTTGAAGATAGACCAGGGAATAGCTACGCTCCATGCTGGGTAGAAACATTAGCAGGTCGCCAGATTGGTAGAGCCACGTGCACTCCTCTTCAAAAAGGATCTGGTCTGAATGCCCCATTGCATCTCCAAAGAGAAAAGCGGGCTTCTCCAACACTTCCCGGTTGGTGGCCTCGAAAGCTGCATCAGTGATGATCTCTCGTACAGTAGCAGGGTGGTGCCTGATTAATTTCTCCCTGCGCTCCCTCAGGCCCGGCTTGTATGCAGCTAAAACAGTGGTGAAACGGAATTGGGCCGTCGGATCCACACCCTCAGCAAATCCGAAGTAGTGCCTATGGGGAGAGCATCCACCGAATACCCCACTGCAAAAGAAGAATCAATAGTTAGAAAAAGATTTGAGAAATCTGGAAAAATCTTCTAAGTATAAAAACGCGAAGCTAAAAATAGCTCCGCGTGAAGCTAAAAATTAGTCCGCGCGAAGCTAAAAATTAGTCCGCGCGAAGATAAAAATAACCCCGCGCGAAGCTAAAAAGCTAACCTCGCGTTTATAAACGCGAAGCTAAAATTCATAGCCTCGCGTTGAAACGCGACAGCTAGTCAGAATAGCCCCGCGTTTCCAACACGAGGATAACGCGATAGCTTCGTGTGGAAGAAGGCCAGAGGCCTTTCTTCTTCTCCAAGCTGTACGGCCGGAAAACGGCAATCTCGCCGGTAAAGGAGTGATTGCCCAGATAAAACTGAGCCAAATCACTCTAAAATCATTCTAAAGAGTCCAAAAGTTGAGATTTTTACCTCCAATGGGCGCGGCATGAACTGGTTCGCCGCTGTGCCCGCTGCCTCGGCCGCTGCCGCTGCCGCCGCTACTAGCGCCGGCCGCCGATGGAGAAGTGGCGCGTGATGAGGTGTTCCTCTTGGTGCCATTAATCTTGAAGAAAATTTGGAAAAATCGACGGAAATCGATGGAAAACTTGGTCGCCGGTTGCAGAGAGCTCTGGTCGCCTGAGTTCTTGAAAAATCTTCGAATGAAGTGAGGGAGAAGAAGAGTTAAAGACTCTATTTAAATGAGAAAATCTGCCCATAGGTATTTGGTGCGAGAATCGGAGCAATTATTGATGCAGTTACCCATTAAAACGCGAAGCTATTAGCTTCGCGCAAGTATACAAAACGCGAAGATAACTTGGTATTCCAATGCCGCGTTTCAGTTTGAAGATCCAAAGCCATTTTGAAAACTTTGGAGGGGGTTCTGTTGGCAATGAAAATTTCCAAATAAAATGGAGTTTTCCACAACAGAACGCGGAGCTAATAAGTTAGCTCCGCGCCTGGCTATTTAGCCCCGCGTATGAGTAAAACGCGGAGCTAATCAATAGCTCCGCATTCTAGTTTCCTAGCTCTGCGTTAACTCTGCGTGAGCAGATAACCATAATCATAAATTGATTGAGATTGAGATTTGGGTTTATCCAAATACCCAAATTAAGTCCAATCAGAACTCTAAATCAAGAGATTTAAATCAAAATTAAGATATTTGATTGGAATCCTTGATGAATACAAATTCTATTTAGATAGAAACTCTCATATGGACATAAGGCTATAAATACCCTCTTGGGGAAGCCTTGGGGGATCTTTTGGAAGTTTTTGTGAAGTTCGAGTTACGCGTGAGAGTCTTGAACGAATCAAGACCAGAGAAGATCATCCAAAGTCGGCCGACAACTTCTTCATCAAGAGCAAGAAAACCATCGTCGTCAGATCATACAAAGGAACTACTAGTTAGATTCCATCGCCACATATATCCCACTATTTTGTAAAAGAGAGCGATAATATATAAATCTTCTCGTTTGTTCTTTTTCTTGTTCACTTTCGTTGTATTCTAAGATGTATTCAGTGGTAGGAAAGCGAATTTCTGCTGCGAACACATGTGCATTAGCAACTCTACTTCTTGGTGGGTGCTGATAAATATTTCGAGGCAGGCTGGACACGTGAAGGGTGAATTCTAAGGGTACTCCTCAAAGTGCATGGTTTTGGGATTTGAGTCTATGGCGAAGACAGTTACGCGGTGTAATCTGCAAAGGTGGTCTTACCAAAAACAAAAAAATAATGGTGCATAATAAGGTTAAACTCATGTACATTAGAAGGTAAAGGCGAGGCCATGGAATTCTCCTATGCATTAGGGCTTACAGAGGTGAGCTAAGATGGAAATTGTCATATGTATCTTGTATTAGTTAAAAGCATCCAAGTTAAGGATTTAATAGAGTTAAAGTTTAGTCTCATATTGGATATAAAAATGAAAACTTGAGTGCTTAATATGTGATTGGGATCCAATACCTATTAAGGTTAACCTTCTAGTTCAAAATGATCTCGGTCTATTATGTCTCCGGAGGCTCCATCTGTTGTAACATTAAGCTATTTATTTCTTCTTTCTTTTCTAAAAAGTGAATTTTAGTGAACAAAATTTTCTTAACTACGAAAATCCAAACTAGGATGTTAATGTTTATTGTTTAAGATGAATCTATATATTTGTTCACATAGTAAGGGAGCTTTTATCATTTAAGCAAGAAGTCAGTTTGGTCATTGCCTAGCGGTTGCATTAGTTGTACTGGACTGTTTTCATTTTCTTTTAATCCATATTTGATGGAGATCAGGATTAGATTTTATTAGATTAGATTTGATTTGATTTGATTAGGATTGGATTGTATTAGATATTTGATTTGATTAGGAGTTTGGATTTTATTAGGATTTTGTTTGTTAGGGTTTCCCTATATATAGGGTTGTATGGAGTATTGAAAATGATGAATAATATTTTGATAAATTTTTTTGAGAAATCTCTGGCGTGGAATTCGCTGAGTAAAAAAATCTTTTTTCGTGGATTCGTGGAGAGTGGGCGTGGGCCTGGGTGGATTCCCAAATCCCAAAAGTTTTCCCCAATCAATCTTTTCTTCCCCAATTCCCCTAGAAAACCCTAATTTTCAAAACCCTAACCCTAATTCCGCTTCCGTCCTGCGTCAAATTGGTATCAGAGCCTAAAATTATTTTCTCCTCCTCCACCTGACCTAGCCACCCTCATCCTCACCCTCCTTCAACCAAAAAAAAAAAAAAAAAAAAAAAAAAAACTCTGACAGATCAAAAAAAAAAAAAAAAAAAAATCAGATCTGATCTGTTGAGAGAGAAAAAAAAAAAAAAAAAAAAAAGAAAAAGAAAAACTCTCTTTCTCTTTCTCCCTTAAAACCTCCCAACCCTTCTTCCTCTTCCTCCTGTTTCACCCGACCCCAAAAAAAAAAAAAAAAAAAAAAAAAAAAAAAAAAAAAAAAACTCTGACAGATCAACAAAAAAAAAAAAAAAAAAAAAAAAATCAGATCTGATCTGTTGAGAGAGAAAAAAAAAAAAAAAAAAAAAAAGAAAAACTCTCTTTCTCTTTCTCCCTTAAAACCTCCCAACCCTTCTTCCTCTTCCTCCTGTTTCACCCGACCCCAAAAAAAAAAAAAAAAAAAAAAAAAAAAAAAAAAAAGAAAGAAAGGAATCTCTCTCCTTCCCTCAACCCTCCCGACCCACTTTCTCCGCAAAACCCAACAAAAAAAAAAAAAAAAAAAAAAAAAAAAAAAAAAAAAACCCCAAAACCCTTCCCCCCCCAGCAAACCCTTTCCCCCCCCCTCCGACAAACCCTGTCCCCACCGCCTCCAGGTCCGCCCACCTCCCGCCGACCGCCCTCGTCGCCCTCTCCACTGATCTCCGACCAAACCCCCCCACCCAGTCCGCCTCCATTCCTATTCGCAGCAGCCCCCCCCCCCGGCCTCCGCCCAGTCCGCCTTCGCCTCCGCCTCCGTCGTCCGCCCAGTTCGCCTCCGCCTCCGCCCAGTCCTCCGCCTCCGCCGCCCCCGCCCGCCTTCCCCATCAACTCACCTCCGACCGCCGCCTGCCTCTGCCGCCTCCGGCCGCTGTCCACCGCCTGCCAGCAACCCCGCCGCCGCAGCCGTCCTCCCTCTACTTCAACAGCGACCACTTCCTCAACTGCTTCCTTCTCCCTCAGCTGCAAGGAGAAGAGTCCTATCGGATTTTGGATTTAATTGTTATTGGGTTTGATTTGGTTGAAGTTTGGGTTTGCAACCCGCAGATCCAGATCCATTCTATTTTTGGTTCAGATCAGTACAGCAGTATCCGACCCGCAGATCCCACTAATAGTGCAGACCCGCACCCGTTGACAGTGCAGACCCGTTAAGGAGAAAGTGGTGATTTGGAGCCCGTTTGGAGTCCAATTCAAGTCAGATTCGAAGCGTTGGATTCCTGGATTTATTTCCAACAATTGTGGGCGGATTTCAGCGCTCTTCAGCAGGCGAACCAACCTTGGAAGACTCCAAGGGACTACTACAAGTGCACGAACTTTTTCGGTATTTGGGTAATCTCTAAACTAACCCATTTTCTTCAGCAAAATTTTGCAATTATTTTGTGAAAATTCTGCATAAGATTGTTAGTTAGAATTACTAATAAATATTTGCCAACTTATTGTTTGCTGCATACACACATTTTAGGACTCATTTCCTTTCATTTTAGAAATTAGACCTTAGAAAAATTCTATTTGATCATATAGTGCACGCATATAGAATTTGACTGAGTCTAGGAAATTGCATTGCATCCGCTTGTTTGATTGTATGCTTCTTCGTAACGGTAAAATGACCACCTCAAGTTCTAGTAATGTGGAGGAAAAATTAGAAATCATGATGAAACAATTAAAAACTATCACCGAACAAATGGAACAATTTAAAATTGTTGATAAACGATTGAATGCACTAGAACGACAAATGGAAGAACAAAATGATCAAATTTATGAAAGGAATTATGATAGAGGGCCAAGAAATCGGAATGAAAGAAATAGAGATGAGAGCATCCCTAGAACCAGACGTACTGAAGATGACATCACACGTAGAATAAAAATTGAGGCACCTACGTTTAATGGCACTCATGACCCTAAAATCTTTAGTGACTGGCTCGCAGACATGGATTACTATTTCGATTGGTATGATATGCCTGAAGAGCGTAAAATACGATTTGCACGGATGCGATTGACAGGACCCGCTAGGATATATTGGGCATCAGTAGAAAGAGAGTGTGACAGATACCTAGATGCGATAGAGACTTGGAATGACATGAAAGCTAGACTCAAAGAGAAATATCTTCCAGTCACATTTAGGGGTCACCTTTTAGATAGGTTGCACAGTCTGCGACAAGGGAGCATGACGGTCCAAGAATACATGACTCAGTTTGATGAATTGACACTTCGGTGTGATTTGCGAGAAGACCGACATCAGGCGATATCTAGATTTCGTTCTGGACTACGTGCAGACATACAACGAGCTATGCATATCCATTCACGAAATATAAGTTCCCTAGCTCAAGCTTGTCAATTAGCAGAGGATATTGAACATTCTCTCAAATTTTCTGCTGACCGTAAGTTCACTCCTAAAGCCGGGGAGCAATCCAGACGCCCTTTTGAAGCTAACAAGAAAGCTAACACCCAACAAAATAAAGACTTTAAAGGTAAAACCGTAATGGGTGAGTCATCTAAACAGGGCATGAAAGGTGTAGAGTGTTTCAAGTGTCACGAGTATGGCCACATAGCTTCACAGTGTCCCACTAGAGCTTTACTCGTAGAAGGAGAGCATAATGGTGATGATGATGATCTTGAGGAGGAAGTATATGAACCAGTAGGAGACGCTAGTGAGTCAGACGAGGAAATAGTCATTTCAAATGTACGCTTAAATGTCGTTAGGTGTCTTTACACTAAAACGAAAGATGAAGATTGGCGTAGGTCTAGCGTTTTCACTACATACATCACACACGGGGGAAAAAGCTATCGCGTAATGATTGACGGGGGTAGTTGTGTGAATATTATCTCAAGATCAGCTGTTGAGAAAATGGGCCTCAAAGCTGAACCCCATCCACAACCATAAAACGTAACATGGGTAGATAAAACTGCTCAATCTATTACCCAGCGTTGTCTAGTGCCTATTCAGATGTCGAGCTATCAGGACCAGCTTTGGTGCGATGTGTTAGATATGACCGCCGCACATATCTTGCTTGGTAGGCCATGGTTGTATGATTTAGACGTGACGAGTTTCGGCAAATCAAATACATATACATTCAAATTTAATGGAAAGAAAATTGTCTTGAAACCCGCGCCGCCTAAGTCTAGTGAAGAGAGACCGAAGAGCGAAAAAGTCACAGGACAGGTGCATAAAAAGTCTCTTCACTTGGTCAGTCGATCACAGTTCCTCAAGGAGAGTTTAGAGGAGGGACTAGTGTATGCGGTAATTGCTTTAGGAGAGTCTTCTAATCCACCTGTCATTTACAATCCTGAGATTCATCAGATTCTCTCTGATTTTCAAGATATCATGCCCGATGAGTTACCTGATGAACTTCCTCCCCTTCGAGATATTCAGCATGCCATTGATTTCGTACCTGGTTCCAGTTTGCCCAATTTACCTCATTATAGGATGAATCCTATTGAGCACGCTGAATTGAGAAGACAGGTCGATGAGTTATTGCGGAAAGGCTTTATTAGAGAGAGTTTGAGTCCTTGTGCCGTTCCCGCTCTACTCACACCTAAAAAGGATGGTAGCTGGAGGATGTGTATTGACAGTCGCGCCATCAACAGAATTACCGTCAAGTATAGGTTTCCCATTCCTAGACTTGATGACTTACTAGATATGATGGCTGGCTCTCAAATCTTTTCAAAGATAGATCTTCGAAGCGGATATCATCAAATTCGTATCCGCGAAGGTGATGAGTGGAAAACTGCCTTTAAAATTAAGGACGGATTATATGAATGGCTGGTCATGCCTTTTGGTTTATCTAACGCACCCAGCACATTTATGAGAGTTATGACTCAAATATTACGTCCTTTCTTAGGCAAGTTCGTTGTTGTCTATTTTGATGATATTCTCGTCTTTAGTCAAACCCAAGAAGAGCATCTTTCTCATTTGACACAAGTTTTAGAGACTCTCCGTAAAGAGAAACTATTTGTCAATTTGAAGAAATGTGCGTTCTTAGCTTCCTCTGTTCACTTTCTTGGGTTTATCGTCTCTAAAGACGGAGTAGCAGCAGATCCTGACAAAGTTAAGGCCATAAGAGAATGGTCTACTCCTAATACGATCCATGAGGCCAGAAGCTTTCATGGTCTGGCCACATTTTATAGGAGATTTGTTAGGGGCTTTAGTACCATTATGGCTCCGATCACTGATTGTCTTAAGAAAGGGGAGTTTCACTGGACTAAATCTGCTGCTCATGCCTTCGAGGAGATTAAGGAGAAGTTGACTACTGCTCCGGTTCTTCATCTTCCAGATTTCTCGAAGGTTTTTGAGGTGGCATGTGACGCATCAGGCGTAGGTATAGGAGGTGTTTTAAGCCAAGAAAACCATCCTATCGCCTTTTTTAGCGAAAAATTGAATGAGACGAAACAACGCTATGATGTTTATGACAAAGAGTTTTATGCAGTAGTGCAATGTTTGCGTCATTGGCGTCACTATTTGCTACCAAAAGAGTTCGTGCTCTACTCAGACCATCAAGCTCTACGCTATATCAATTCCCAAAAGAGAGTAGGGCATCGACACATCAAGTGGCTTGAGTTTATTCAGGAGTACAATTTTGTACTCAAACACTGTGCAGGAACTGAAAATAAAGCCGCTGATGCCTTGAGTAGGAAACTTTGCACTTTACAGACAATGAGTGCAAAAGTTATCGGATTTGAGCGTATCATTCAAGACTATCCTACTTGTCAGGACTTTGGTGACATCTATTCATCTTTGACTCAGGATCCCCCTATTATGGTAGATGCCTTCACCATTGTTGATGGCTTCTTATTTCGAGGTACTCGTCTTTGCATTCCCAATACTTCTTTGCGCGATCATCTGATTTGGGAAATGCATGCAGGAGGGATTGCTGGTCATTTCGGTCGAGATAAAACTATCATTCTTGTAGAGGACCGATTTTTTTGGCCAAGCATTAAAGTGATGTTGCACGAGTTGTGTCTCATTGTCGAGTTTGTCAGGTAGCTAAGGGTAGGAAGCAGAATACAGGGCTCTACACACCATTACCCATACCCTTTGCACCTTGGGAGCATCTTAGCATGGATTTCATTTTAGGACTCCCTTGCACACTTAGGAAGCATGATGCAATATTAGTCGTGGTGGATAGGTTTTCCAAAATGGCACATTTTATTCCTTACCACAAGACTTCGGATGCCTCACATGTTGCACACTTATTCTGTAAAGAGGTAGTTCGTTTGCATGGTCTTCCTAAATCAATTGTTTCTGACAGAGATGTTCGATTCACAAGTCATTTTTGGCGAACTCTCTGGAAGAAAATGAGTACCACACTTAAGTTCTCCACTGCTTATCATCCACAGACAGATGGTCAGACAGAAGTAGTCAATCGTAGCTTAGGTGATTTGCTTCGATGCTTAGTGGGCGACCATTTAGCGACGTGGGATCTTGTTTTGCCTATAGCGGAGTTTGCATATAATAGTTCAGTCAATAGGTCTACTGGGATGAGTCCATTTGAGGTAGTTACAGGATATAAACCTAGGAAACCTATAGACCTTCTTCCACTCCCCATAGGTGATAGGCCTAGTGCTTCAGCCGAGTCTTTTGCACAGCATTTGCATGATTTGCATGATCATATTCGTCGGCAAATAGCAATTAGTAATAATAACTACAAGTCTGCAGCAGACTCGCACAAAAGATTGCAGGAATTTGCAGTGGATGATGAGGTGATGGTTAGAGTGCGTCCAGAGAGGTTCCCGCCAGGAACCTTGAAGAAGCTTCATGCTCGACGTATGGGTCCTTACCGAGTTCTAAAGAGGATTGGTTCTAATGCTTATGAGCTTGCGATCCCCCACAATCTTGGGATCAATCCAGTTTTCAACGTCGAGGATCTGACTCCATATCGTGCTCCATTTGACTATCCAGCGGTTATTCCAGATCTACCATCATCTGCTTCGCCAGGACGTCGACATTTTCCCATCCGCACACCGCCTCCTCCTGCTCCACGCAAGCATCATGTAGATCAGATTGAAGACATATTGGATGATGAGATTGTTTCGACTGCTGATGGTGGATATCAGCGTTATTTGGTGCGATGGCATGGACGTCCAGATTCAGATTGCACTTGGTTGCGCACCGAAGAAGTCCAGCAGCTCGACCCGGATTTGCTTGATAGTTATCATCTTCGTCATTCACCGGAGGTTCATTTTTTTGAAGCCGGGGAGAATTGATGGAGATCAGGATTAGATTTTATTAGATTTGATTTGATTTGATTTGATTAGGATTGGATTGTATTAGATATTTGATTTGATTAGGAGTTTGGATTTTATTAGGATTCTGTTTGTTAGGGTTTCCCTATATATAGGGTTGTATGGAGTATTGAAAAGGATGAATAATATTTTGATAAATTTTCTTGAGAAATCTCTGGCGTGGAATTCGCTGAGTAAAAATCTTTCTTCGTGGATTCGTGGAGAGTGGGCGTGGGCCTGGGTGGATTCTCAAATCCCAAAAGTTTTCCCCAATCAATCTTTTCTTCCCCAATTCCCCTAGAAAACCCTAATTTTCAAAACCCTAACCCTAATTCCGCTTCCGTCCTGCGTCAATATTCTTATGGGCTCAAAGATGATGCGAGCTCAAAGATTACAGTTAACCAATATGATATCAGATATCTTTATTATTAACATTTTCTCACAGTCTTTCATGAGTTTTTGTGGTTAACTTCTCACTAAATAAATATTGTCATTTGCTTCAGGAAACTGTGTTGCCTTGTGGTTGACAAATCCATTACTCTGCCTGTGACATTGCTTCGACTTCCAACTACTCGATGCCTTCAGCATATGGATATGAAGGATGCCTTATATAGGTTTCAATCAGGAGCCATACTCTTTTATAGCATCCAAAATTGACGGTTACCAATATAGGCACTAGCCAGATATGGCATCAAGAGAAATCGTAAAAGCACAAACATAATTAATTTATAAATTATGAACAATACGAAGTAAAAAAAAAAGAAAAAAAATAGTTTATTTCTTCTTTTATTAAACTTTTAATAATAAGTTTGCGAGAATACATATTTTATTACATGCATTGCTCTAGTGAACATGCTAATTTGGATCCTCTCACATTGATTTTCGAGTTGATTTCCCAGGAATTGTTCATGTTACCGTCAACTGCAGAAAGGAATATAAATAATAAAACTTGATTAAATTTTTGAGAAAGATAATCAACACTTAAAAGAAAAAAGGTTATCAGACATGAAATTTATAACTATAAGAAAATACAAGTATATTAGCTTAAAAGATTTAACAATTGCTGACTTTAGCACACTGAAAAAGGGGTTCCTACCTGATGATGCCACTTATTGTCAAACATATTGAAAATTTGGAATTATTATCAGCCTATTTAAATGAAAGAACATATTAAAAATGTTGTTTATGTGCAATAATATACATCATGTTACTTGTGAAATAAAGACAATTAGTTTGTAAGCAATTCACAAAACAAGTTCAAAGCCCTATTATACCTTATTAATGGTGTACAATTAATTTAATAGCAGAAATCAGCATATTATCATACTTTACAATCTCCGTATGTTAATTAACCATTTCTCTTCATGTAATCTTTCTTTCTCGCATCACATATATTTACATTATTATTCATGTAAACAGGATAAAAACCATAAAAACTTAAACCATTAAAATTGTTATTTTACTTTTCTGCATAGAAGTTTTCGACAATGCTGCAATAAATTTTGATATTGGAATGTTTGCTGAAGTTGGTCGATAAGCAATGTTATTTGGAAGTGTCTCAATGGAGCTTGAACTTGAAGAATCAATTGCCTGATTGACTTTCTCCATCTTGTTTGTAACAATTCCTGCGATACTATGTCCCCATCTGTTCGATAAAAGATGAACAAAATAAAAAAGAAGAATGTATTGTTGTATCGAGCACATTCAAGGTATGAATTATTTTAGAGAAGTGTCCGATGTAATTTTCGCATGCAAGTAGCTAAACATAAAATTTAAAGATCATCATTTTTTTTGGCTATCAAAATGGAATCAGTAAAAATGTAGAAATTTGTTGTAAAGAGACTTAAATGATATGACAAATTTTTTGATGTTAAACGGCGGGATGTTTCCCTCCGTGTTCCATTAAAGAGAAAATAACAGAACAAAAGTATTCAGGATCCACTAGTAAAGTGGCCCAATAATAAGCTTACAAAGCAATTAAAGAAAATAAACAGATTAAAATAAAACTACATTGATCTACCAAAAGAGGCATTTCATGCTCAGTCCATCCGTCCTCGTACCTCTGAAATAGGTCCCTACTCCTCATCTGACGGAATGGCCTCCATATCATCTCCCGAAGTGCCACTTGATAGGTGAAGTCACTCCTCATCCGATGGTACACCTGCCCAAATAATAAAATCGTGAACAGTGAGTCGCACACAGTATTCAATTGAATGATATTTATCATTAAATAATCTATCATTACGTTCTCTCCACATGTTCCAGTAAAATACCGCAATATCACTTCTAAGCCTATGGCTACCAATTTCTCCCCTATCCAGACTCTTCCAGGTAGATTCATCTATGACAGTACCGATGTTCAATCCTAATGCCCTGACACATGCCTCCCATGTACTTTTAGAAAATGAACAATTATATATGATGTGTTCGGTTGATTCCACATCCCTCTTACATAATAAACATATATTGGGGCCAGTCCAGCCTCTTTTTTGCAGTTTTGACCAGGTCATGAGAGCATCTTTGCAAATTAACCAGAAAAAAAGTCTGACCTTCTGAGGGCATTTAGCTCTCCAAACCCATGCAGTATTTGCAGAAATGATTCCACCGTTTATGAAATGCCGGTATATGGAGTTCACTGTGAAGTTACCATTCTTCTCCCATCTCCAAATTGGTCTATCTTCTTCTAGTGGAGATGGAGCTAAATTGAACAGGGATTGTTTCAGTATTCTTAATTTGACAAAATCATGTCCAGATAATACCGTTGAGTTCCATCTCCATCTTGATCGATCCCAGTAGTCACAAACCCTGACATTCTTATTGTTGGCTTTTAGAAAGACATATGGATATAGTGTCTTCAGAGAGAGTTGCGAACACTATCTGTCATGTCAGAAAGCTATCTTATTTCCCTTACCCAGTTTATAATCCAAACAATGACAAACTAGATGTCGTACTACTAACATCCCCTTCCAAAAGGCCGAGTTATTATTCTTTCTCTTTATTTCCCCATACAATATACCTCCCTTTGGGCCATACTTGTTAAGTAATAACTTCTGAAGTGACGCCTGGTTCTGCGTGATTAGATGCCACCATCATTTGGTCATAAGGGACAAATTAAAAGTCCTAAGATCCACGACTCCTAAGTGTTAGCAGTAAAAATTTCTAAATAAATAGGATTTTCCACAACAGAACGCGAGACTCTATTAGCCTCCCGTTGAACAAAACGTGGAGATATTCAATAGCTCCACGTTAGTTCCTCGTTCTGGTTCGATAGCTCCGCGTTTTGGCGAGATTATCTCTGCGTAAGCAGATAACCAGAATCTCAAATTGATTGAGATTATGATTTGGGCTTATCCGAATACCCGAATTGAATCCAATCAGAATTCCAAATCAAGAGATTTAAATCAAAACTAAGATATTTGATTGGAATCCTTGATGAGAGCAAATTCTATTTAGATAGAAACTCTCAAATCATCCTAAGGCTATAAATACCTTCTTGGGGAAGTCCTAGGGGTCTTCTTTTTTTCGGTTCGGCAGAAGAGGTCTTTTTTTTTCGGCTTTTCTTTTCCTCTTGGAGAATTCAAGTTACGCATAGAGCCTTGAATTCGTGAAAGACTAGAGAAGATAGTTTACAGTCGGCCGCCACCTTCAAGAGATAAGAGTTCGACGCCCTATCGTCCAAAGGAACTACTATAGATCCCATCGCCACAGATCCCACACAAATTATTGTAAAAGAGAGGATTGACATATAAAATCCTCTCGTTTGTTCTTTTTATCTTGTTCACTTTCATTGTAATCTTAGTTAATTCAATGGAAGGAAAGCAACAAACTTTTGCTGCGAGCAAACTGGCGACCACAGTGGGAGCCATCTCTTTCACTGATGAAGAAATTGTGGCGCAATCGGACGTCGATTTGATCGGATCCGACGTAGACATGCTCGTCGTTGAAATCGACCAGCAGAAGTACGAGGAGTACCTCTCCTCTAGATCATCAGGTGACCTGAACGACACACGACACTATCGTCGCGTGCTCTCCAATACTCGAGCAACGGGTAAAAAGGAATCCACCGAGAAACGGGGATCCGTGGAGACCGCAGCCATAGAGCCGGTGTTCGGGCAGGAAATCCTAGCAGAGGATGACTTTCCTACTGCCGAAGAAGACCTGGGAACTGGATTGACCAGAACCCAACTCCGAAATAGAAATCGGAGAGCGAGGCGAAAAGCCCTCAAAGCCCGCCTTGGACGCGAGGCTAATGAACGCGAGGCTATGGTCCCTCACAAACTGGCTCGCACTAATCGCGAGACCAGTCATTATCGCATTAAATGCGAAACAACAACTTGCGTTAATCGCGAGGATAAGCCAGCGTGTGATACTCCGCGCGAGGCTATTACTGAGCTTAGCGAGAAACGCAAAGCCAGTAAGATTTGCACTAAACGCAAAATTTCTGACACTCGTGAGAAACGTGAGGATAAGAGTTTCTTAAAGCCAGCATGTGATTTTTCATGCGAGGCTACTACTAGGCTTAGCGATAAACGCGAAGCTAGTAGCACTTGCGAGAGGTGCAAGACTTTTGACACTCGCGAGAAATGCGAGGGTAAAAACTTCTTAAAGCCAGCATGTGATTTTCCATGCGAGGCTATTACTGAACCTAGCGATAAACGCAAAGCCAATACAACTTGTGAGAAATGCAAGATTTTTAATACTCGCGAGGAACGCGAGGATAAAACTTCCTTTCAGCCAGCGTGTGATACTCCGCGCGAGGCTATTATTGAGCTTAGCGAGAAACGCGAAGCCAGTAGTATTTGCGAGAAACGCAAGATGCCTCACCTCCGCGTAAGTCGCGAGGATGATTGGCAGATTGTCGTCAATTGTAAAAATCGCGCTAGACGCGAATTTATGACTTGTGTTAATCACAAGAATAAGCCAGCGTGCAGGAATTTTCTTCCACGCGGGACTAAGATTTCAGAAGAGAAACTTCTGAAGACATGCCAAGCCAGCGTAAAACGTGAGGCTAGCGTAGTAAAACGCTGAGCTATTTTTCAGCCCCACGAGATTAAATGCGAAGCTAATTTTCAGCCCCGCGTTCCAAAATGCGAAGCTGTTTCTAAGCTCGGCATAGATCAACCCCGCTACAGAATTAGGGATGATCATCGCATCAGTGGATCAGAACTGGACTCCAGTGATCCTAAGAAGCTTCAGTGGGTTCCTAGACCCTCTCAAAAAGTGGATGGGTCCGACGACTCCATGGCTAAGGTCACTGACCTCAGAGAATATCTATCCAAGAAGAGAGGCATAGAACAAGTTCAAGCTGAACCTGTCTGTCACTGCCAGTAGCTTATGACAGCAATATCTGCTGTAATGGGCAACTGTGGCTGTAGCAAGAGCAGGGTATCGGTGTTTGACCAATTAACCGAGTCGGACAAGAACCTTACTAAGAAGACAAAAATCGCTTCCTTAAAACAATGGAGAGCTGTAACCTCCAATATGGTGGGAAAAGGGAAGAAGGTTGTAGAGACGGATGATGATTCAGAATCGAGTGATGAAGAACTTCATCATATCACTCGACTTAAATCAGGAGCCGTCCCGCCTCGAAACTATAAGAGGCTTATAAAAGGTTCTTATGACGATGACAGCGATAACTCAGCTATAGCTTCGCCTCGTTCCTCTGCGTCATCTCGACTACAAAAGTCAGCATCACATATGGCGGATAAATCCGACGACATCAATCAGAGATTTGAAGCTCAAGAAAGAATGATTCGAGAGCAACAAAAGACGATTAAAGATCTTAAAGTGATGCTCTCAAAATTTGTTGAGGATAATGCCAAGAAAGGCAAGGAAACTCCGTTCAATAAAATGAACGAAGAAGAAAAAGAAGAGAAAGCCCACTCGATGCACGAGGACGAGGATAAATTTTCTTTTCATGATCCACATGGAGAGAAAATAGAAAAATTGCAAAGTCAACTCGAAGCACTGATGCATAAAAAGGAGTTGAAAGAGTCAGGGGTCTCAAGACCATACCCGCCTGAATGGGATATGGTACCATACGTTCAGAAGTATAAGCCGCTCAAATTAGAGCCATATGATGGGAAAGGATCTCCCAGTCAACACATTTATTACTTCTTGTCCCAAGCAGGGCATTTGATGGGTAATGACCCGATAATGACCAAGGTATTCGCAAGTACCTTGCGAGGGCCTGCCTTTACTTGGTTTATGCAGCTGCCCTCAGGTACTATTAATACCTGGTTTGATGTGGATAAACTATTTCTCTCACGTTTCTTCGAGGATGATACCGAGATTACGGTTCATTCCCTCCTTGCGACTAAACAAGGGGAACAAGAAGCCGTCAAAGACTTCATAGAAAGGTTCCGGGAGAAGTTCGTGCATTGCAAACATGGAATGGTCCAGGAAACTCTAGTCGAGACATGTCGACATAATCTTAAAACTAACGTGCTCCTAAAAATGGGGACCGTAGAGTCTAAGACATTGAGGGATTTGCTCAAACAGGGAGAGCAAGCTGAAGACTTGATCCGTCGAGTTGAAGAGTCTCGTGGATCTAGAAACACTGGGAATAATAGGCCATACACCCAAAATAATAATAATAAGAATAAAGGGAAAGCGGTGATGGCATCAGAAGCTGCTCCGCAGAAGACAAATCCTCCGAGCCCAAAGCCCCAAAATCAAAAGGGCCCAAGGCAAAATAGGCCTCAACAGGAGAGGACTTATACTTTCAAGGTGGAACAGACGTCGATACTCTTCCACCTCCTCCTAATGAAGGGAATGATGAAACTTCCAGAGAATAGGAAGCCAGAGGACGCTGGTAAGACCAACGACCCCAATTATTGTCTCTACCACCGGAATGTTGGACACCCGACTAGAGATTGTTACTCTCTAAAGAACAGAATCCAAGCACTGATAGATGCTGGAGTTCCGACGCTTAAAGAGGAACAAAAGAAGGTCACTGCCAATATGGCAACCATAGTGGTTGGAACCCATGAGTTTCCCGCAGGGGTAACCCCAATTCCAAAAGGTAAGGTGGTTACGAAGAACCTTGACCCTCATAATAAGGCTCAAGAAGGACTTGTCCCTATATCAATTCAGAAGGGGGAAGTCATGTGGGTCCACCCTGATTTGCTACAGGACGAACAATGGACAACCACAGGGGGTCGAAAGAAAAAGCGGACTAGTAATGCTATCTCCGCGGAAATAAAATATGAATACATTGCAGGGGCATTTATAGACTCTAAAGAGGAGCCCGAAGCCATGGCCACTCATCAAGATGGGGCGGGCCCTTTCGGCATTCAGTCTGGAAAAACATATCTCAAGGACTATACCAAAGTAGATCCGAAAGATATATATGCGCAACTCGCCAAGCCTGCAAAGCAGAAAGGTCTTCGCTTCCAGAAAAACTCTGGAAAAGATGAAGGAGTCAAAGATACTACCTTCAAATTTGATATAATAGCTCAGCTGGCAAATATTCCAGCTCGAGTCACATTATATGAGTTGCTACGATTATCAAAGTCAACTCGTGAGGCGTTGAGAGAGGCCTTGGCAGACTCTCAGTCATTCTTAGCTCAGATTGTCGAGCCGGCTAATGAGGAACAGGACTCTTGCCCCCACTGTCATCAAGTGAGGAGGCAAGTTCCGCAAATCGTTTTCTCTCTGGAGGATATGCAGGTAAGGAATATAAAGCATAACAGGCCTTTATATTTCATCGGATATGTCGGATCCACAAAGGTGGACCGAATTTAAATCGATCCGGGGTCTGCACTAAGTGTCATTCCCAGAAGGTTGATGCAGCTATTGGGGATTTCCTCCCATCGTCTGACACCAACCAACACAACAATATATGGGTTTAATGCCAATAATAGTTGTCCCCTAGGGAAGATCCGACTCCGATGTCAAATCGGGGATTTGAGGCCGGAGGTCACATGCTACGTTATTGATGCAGACACCTCCTACAATATTTTATTGGGACGGCCTTGGATCCACGCTTACATGATAGTCCCGTCGACTCTCCACCAATGCATGAAATATTGCGATGAAGAAGGAGAAGTCCGGACACTAGTTGCAGATAAGCAACCATTTAAAGGGCTGAAAAATTACTTCATAGATGCTTCACTCTACAAACCAGCCCACGAAGTCTCCAATAACGATCTTGGTAAGCCTCAAGAGCCTGATGAAAGCGGCAACGAGGCAGATACTGAGTACGAGCTTCCTGAAGAAGACGATGGGGGTGATTATGAAATCAACCCTCACTTAGATTTTAGTTTGAGTCTTGATAATAATGTAACTGATGTAATAGAGAGTGAATGGGTTATTAATGAAAACATAAAGTTAGTCTACGAGCATGCTGTAGCTACTGAGTCTGAACCCTCTTGCACTTCCACTGAAGTGGATGGCCTGTCCGAACTTGAAGTTCTGGCAGCATACCATTTTCCCCTCAGGTCATCCCTCCTCTCTCAATCAAGAATAACTAAGGGACAAGGTCACTTATTTGAAGTACCTCCTCGACAGGGGTCCCAAAGGCCGATCATGTTCGGCAGGGTAATTACGTCACCTCGACAAAGACAAAGCAGTGAAAGTGATGAACAAACATCACCTCAATTTCATTTGTATGAACAGAAATCCCGGCAAATAATGGAGAAGATGGGTTATAATTTCACCTAGAAACCGGGATTAAACTTTGGAAGAGGGCGACGGAATCTCATACCCTCATTTAGACCGAGAGGAAAGAGCCCAGATTATTATCAAAAGACTCGCAGGGGGTTGGGCTATGTATCTACTCCTCCCTCATCACCATCCGGACAAGAGGAAAGTTCTTCGGCTGATGATGAATCACCTCCACTTGATCATGACTCGGATCAAAGTACTGGCGCTTGGTTTCAATCCTTGACAGCCAACATGGTTTCAGCCGCACTAGAAAGCGACGAGGAACCAATTGATGTTCAAGATGATTCTTGGGCTAGGCATATGGACACTCTCTGGGATGTCCGCTTTGAATAGCGTGACCCGCCCACAGAAGACAAATTGGTACAAATTAATATGGGAACGGAAGAAAATCCGAAACCCATCTTCATAAGCGACAGGCTAACTCCCTTGGAAAAGGAGGAACTTATATCTCTTATCAAAGAGTATATAGACATGTTCGCATGGAGTTATGAGGACATGCCAGGGCTTGACCCTCAAATTGCCACACACCGGTTAAATATTAAAGAGGATGCCAAGCCAGTTAAACAACAGCAAAGGCGTTTTTGACCGGAATTGATGGAGGCTATAGTTGTTGAGGTCAATAAGCTTATAAAATCTGGATTCATCCGTGAAGAGCAACATCCTGATTGGGTGGCTAACATAGTGCCGGTTCGTAAGAAGAACGGCAAAATCCGGATATGCATCGATTTTCGAGATCTGAACGCTGCATGTCCTAAGGATGAATTCCCACTCCCCATAACCGATGTGATGATTGATAATACTTGCGGTTATGAGAGGATGTCCTTTATGGATGGCTTCTCAGGCTATAACCAGATTAAAATGCACCCAGATGATGAAAAGCATACAGCTTTCAGAATGCCGCTGGGGGTATACTGTTATACGGTGATGCCTTTCGGATTGAAGAATGCCGGTGCCACCTACCAACGCGCGATGAGTGTCATATTCAAAGAGCACCTGCGTAAAACAGTGGAGTGCTATGTGGATGATTTAGCGGTCAAAAGCAAGAACAAAGAAGATCATCTTCATGATTTAAGAGTGGTCTTCGATCTTATGCGAAAACATCACTTAAAGATGAATCCCACTAAATCTTTTATGGGGGTGTCCAGCGAAAAATTCCTTGGGTTCATAATAACTTCAAAAGGAATTTTCCTTGATCCTGAGAAGGTAAAAGCAATCAGTGAAATGCTACCACCCCACAATCTTAAGGAATTAAGGGGGTTGCAAGGAAAGTTAGCCTATATCCGGCGCTTCATCTCCAATTTATCAGGGCGATACCAACCGTTCTCTAAACTCATGAAAAAGGGGTTTTCTTTCATATGGGATGAGGCATGTCAACAGGCGTTTGACGATCTCAAAGAATATCTCACTAAACCTCCTGTTCTTATGGCATCGATCCCTGGGCAGCCATTTCTTATATATGTAAGGGCCATGGACGACTCTTTAGGAGCGTTACTTGCTAAATATAATGAGCATGGCCATGGACACGCCCTTTATTACTTAAGCAGGACAATGATCGGAGCCGAGCTTCGGTATACCCCGATTGAACAAGAATGTTTAGCCCTAGTGTTCGCTGTTCAGAAAATGCGACACTATCTTTCAGGGCAAACAATTCATGTAATATCACGGGTTAACCTCTTGAAGATCCTGATGACAAAACCAGGATCCTTAAACGGCCGATTGGCAAAATGGGCATTATTGCTATCGCCATATGACATACATTTTGTCCCTCAAAAGGCCATGAAGGGACAGGCAATCGCCGATTTCCTTGCAGACCATCCAATTTGGTCCAAATCCAAACAGACGTCAGAGGTCAACACAGTTAGCAAAGAACAACCATAGCAAATGTTCTTTGATAGTGCTGCCAGACGATCTGCTGCTGGAGTGGGGGTTGTGCTAATATCTCCACATAAATATATATTGCCTAACGGTTACTCATTAACAGAATCGTGCACGAATACTGTGGCTGAATATAACACGCTCATTATCGGCTTGAAAATAGCTCTGCAACTGGGGGTGAACTATCTAGAGGCATATGGAGACTCTAAGCTCATCGTCAATCAGATGACGGGTGAGTATGAAGTCAGACATGAAACCCTCATCCCCTATCATTAGCTAGCCATTGAGCTAGCAGGATATTTTGAACAGTTTTACATTTATCATATATCTCGGAATGAGAACGTCTATGCAGATGCTCTTGCTGCGTTAGCTGCAACATTGGCGATCCTGCCAGGTGAAGCTAAAAGCGTCACTATTGGTAGCAGGGAACTCCTCCACCCAGATACGGTATCTCAAGCCGAAGAGGTGTGCCAGACAGGCTTAAGTCTGGAACCCCATGATTGGCGATTTCCATTAATAGATTACGCCCTACATGGGATACTACCAGAGGATCCAAAGGAGGCCGCCTCGATAAAAAGGAAGGCCCCTAGATTCTACTTTGATCGTACACTTCAAACTTTGTACAGAAAATCAAATGATGGTTTACTGCTACGCTGCATATCAAAAGCGGAAGCTGATAAAGTGCTAAGAGAGACGCATGATGGAGTGTGCGGAGCTCATCAGTCCGGTCCAAAACTTGGAGACCGCATAAGAAGGCTGGGATACTACTGGCCGAACATGATTACGGAAGCAATGGCATATCCTAAACGGTGCCATGCATGTCAAATACATGCCAATTTTATTCATCAACCCCCAGAATACTTGCACAATACCGTTACTAGTTGGCCGTTTGAAGCATGGGGAATGGATATTGTAGGGCCAATAACTCCCCCATCATCCAGAGGACATCGGTTTATTCTTGCAATAACCGATTATTTTTCAAGATGGGCCGAAGCCGTGCCCATGAGAGAGGTGAAAACGACAGATGTGATTAAATTCATTAAGCATCATGTCATTTACCGTTTTAGCGTCCCCCGAAGGATCATTCATGATAATGGACCTCAATTCATTAGCCAGGGATTCTCAAGATTCTGCGATAAATTCAGAATCAAAGATATTGCTTCAACCCCATATAACCCCGCAGCAAATGGGTTAGCCGAAGCTTTCAACAAGACAACCATTAAACTCCTTCGGAAGTTTGTCTCCTCTAACAAAAGGGACTGGGATGAAAAGCTGGGAGAGTGTCTGTGGGCTTCTCGCACCACCATTTGTACTACAACAAAAACTACCCCGTTCTCCTTGGTTTATGGAAGTGAGGCCGTCTTGCATCTTGAAATCCAGATACCATCTTTGAGAGTGGCCTTAGCCACAAAGATGACGACAGAAGAGCGCCATCAACAAAGATTGCAAGAACTAAAGGCGTTAGATGAAAAACGTCTCAGGGCTCAACAATAAATTGAGTTGTATCAAGCCCGAATCTCTCGAACGTTCAATAAGAGCGTTAAACCAAGGACCTTTAAATAAGGAGACTTGGTTCTGGCTATTAAAAGCCTAATGGTTCTAACCCACAAGACAAAGGGTAAATTTGAACCCAAGTGGGAAGGACCGTTTGTTGTGGAGACGGTATACTCTAGTGGAGCCTATCGCCTAATGAACCAGGATGGCGACAGGACGATGATGCCGATCAACGGCAAATTTCTGAAGAAATACTATGCCTAAACTAAAACAGAATGATGACAGAGTAACTGTCATATCTGGTGCAGAACACTAAGAGTACAACCATCCACTTGTTCAAGTTACGCAGATGAGCACTTGAAGTTCTTTGATGAATCCTGACCCGATCATCATGGTGTGCCCAGTTTAAGTTACGCATGAGAGCCTTGGACCGCCTCCGCTTGTTCAAGTTACGCAGATGAGCACTTGAACTTTTTTGATGAATCCTAACCCAATCATCGTGGTGTGCCCAGTTCAAGTTACGCATGAGAGCCTTGGACCGCCTCCACTTGTTCAAGTTATGCAGATGAGCACTTGAACTTCTTTGATGAATCCTGACCCGATCATCGTGGTGTGCCCAGTTTAAGTTACGCATGAGAGCCTTGGACCGCCTCCACTTGTTCAAGTTACGCAGATGAGCACTTGAACTTCTTTGATGAATCCTGACCCGATCATCGTGGTGTGCCCAGTTCAAGTTACGCATGAGAGCCTTGGACCGCCTCCACTTGTTCAAGTTACGCAGATGAGCACTTGAACTTCTTTGATGAATCCTGACCCGATCATCGTGGTGTGCCCAGTTCAAATTACGCATGAGATCCTTGGACCGCCTCCACTTGTTCAAGTTACGCAGATGAGCACTTGAATTTCTTTGATGAATCCTGACCCGATCATCGTGGTGTGCCCAGTTCAAATTATGCATGAGAGCCTTGGACCGCCACCACTTGTTCAAGTTACGCAGATGAGCACTTGAACTTCTTTGATGAATCCTGACCCGATCATCATGGTGTGCCCAGTTCAAGTTACGCATGAGAGCCTTGGACCGCCTCCACTTGTTCAAGTTACGCAGATGAGCACTTGAACGTCTTTGATGAATCCTGACCCGATCATCGTGGTGTGCCCAGTTCAAGTTACGCATGAGAGCCTTGGACCGCCTCCACTTGTTCAAGTTACGCAGATGAGCACTTGAACGTCTTTGATGAATCCTAACCAGATCATCGTGGTGTGCCCAGTTCAAGTTACGCAGAGAGCCTTGGACTGCCTCCACTTGTTCAAGTTACGCAGATGAGCACTTGAACTTCTTTGATGAATCCTGACCCGATCATCGTGGTGTGCCTAGTTCAAGTTATGCATGAGAGCCTTGGGCCGCCTCAACTTGTTCAAGTTATGCAGATGAGCACTTGAACTTCTTTGATGAATCCTGACCCGATCATCGTGGTGTGTCCAGTTCAAGTTACGCATGAGAGCCTTGGACCGCCTCCACTTGTTCGAGTTACGCAGATGAGCACTTGAACTTCTTTGATGAATCCTAACCCGATCATCGTGGTGTGCCCAGTTCAAGTTACGCATGAGAGCCTTGGACCGCCTCTACTTGTTCAAGTTACGCAGATGAGCACTTGAACTTCTTTGATGAATCCTGACCTGATTATCGTGGTGTGCCCAGTTCAAGTTACGCATGAGAGCCTTGGACCACCTCCACTTGTTCAAGTTACGCAGATGAGCACTAGAACTTCTTTGATGAATCCTGACCTGATCATCGTGGTGTGCCCAGTTCAAGTTACGCATGAGAGCCTTGGACCGCCTCCGCTTGTTCAAGTTACGCAGATGAGCACTTGCACTTCTTTGATGAATCCTAACCCGATCATCATGGTGTGCCCAGTTCAAGTGACGAATGAGAGCCTTGGACCGCCTCCACTTGTTCAAGTTACGCAGATGAGCACTTGAACTTCTTTGATGAATCATAACCCGATCATCGTGGTGTGCCCAGTTCAAGTTACGCATGAGAGTCTTGGACCACCCTGTAGACACTAAAAATAATTAAATAAATAAAAAAATTAATTTAAAAAAAAAAACCTAATTTTGCTAAGTGGGCACACCCGCGGGTTGCACCGCGGGTGCACCCGCGGGATGCAACCCGCGGGTGCACCCCGCGGGATGCAACCCGCGGGAGCACCCGCGGGTTGCAACCCGCGGGGGCACCCGCGGGAAGCATCCCGCGGGAGCACCCGCGGGATGCAACCCGCGGGTGCACCCGCGGGTTGCAACCCGCGGGGGCACCCGCGGGAAGCAACCCGCGGGAGAACTCCCGCGGATTGCAACCCGCGGGAGCCCCCGCGGGTTGCGACCCGCGGGAGGATTCCCGCGGGTGGCAACCCGCGGGGGCGATCCCGCGGGTTGCCACCCGCGGGTTGTTTTTCGTTGTTTTCCCGTTGTTTTATTTCCTATTTTATTTTCCTGATAATCCGTGATCCGCTTTTTCAGGAGAGAATTGAGCCGGATTTCGAGCTTCTTCGGTTTATAAAATACAGGAATTTAACGAGAGAGGGGACTTTTGATTTTTGGATTCTTGGACTTTGGGAAGATTTCGGGCGAGCTCGTGAGATCAAATTTCTCGCCAGAGCCATCTTCTCCTGGTCGGACGGTCAACGGAGGCAGCAACGAGACTCCACCGCCACCCGAACCCACATAAAAAAGGGAATAAACTAATATACCCGTTCTTGTAATTCTTCGGAATTTTTGTAATCTCAAATCTTCGTTGTAATCAAATAATTTTTGCAATGGAATCAAAGATGCAATTTTCGGGCGTACAAGAACTGGCGACCACAGTGGGAGTTCCTCTTTTTACCACAGAGAATTTGGTGGCGCAGTCCGACCGGGTGCCGATTGGCTCAATGGTTGAGATGCTGGTCATAGAAGTTGACCAGCAAAAATATGAGGAATTTCTTTCCTCCTCTGATTCGGAGCCTAGGCGTCATCGCCGGGTGACGATGAAAAAAGGTGAGGCGTCATCGCCCACTGGAAATCAAAAGGCGTCATCGCCTATGAAAATTTACGAGGCGTCATCGCCCGTTGAAATTTACGAGGCGTTATCGCCCGTTCCAAAGTCAAGCCAAAAGTCAAACCAGTCCCTGACCCGCTCTCAGAAGAGAAACCTGAGGCGTAAGGCACAGCGGGCCCGCCTCAACAGTGCCTCTGGAAAATTGCGCTCAGAAAATCCAGATCAGGAAACATCGGAAAGAAAAAATTCCAAAAATAAAAATTCCAAAAATAAAAATTCGCAGGCAGAAGTGCGGGTTGCACCGCACGGGGGCAACCCCGAGGTTGCAACCGCGGGTGGAAACCCGCGGCTCCAACCGCGGGTTGCACCCCGCGGGGACAACCCCGCGGTTGCAACCGCGGGTGGAAACCCGCGGTTCCAACCGCGGGTTGCACCCCGCGGGTGCAACCCCGCGGTTGCAACCGCGGGTGGAAACCCGCGGTTCCAACCGCGGGAGGAAACCCGCGGTTCCAACCGCGGGTTGCACCCCGCGGGTGCAACCCCGCGGTTGCAACCGCGGGTGCAAACCCGCGGTTCCAACCGCGGGTTGCACACCGCAAGTTGCAACCCGTGGGTTGCACTCCGCAGGAAAAATCAAGGGTTGGTTCTGGTGTCTATTCGGGCACACGCGCAGTGAGCACACAGCGCACATCTAACTTTTTGGTTACTCTCTCAGATGTACCATCCCGTTCCTCTACAAATAAATATAAGGATGTGCTCATGAACTCACCTGAGGATAGATCTTCAAATTTCTCTTCGGATGAACATATTCATGATAGAATCCTCCAGATCCCGAAGAACAAGTCAGATGCGTGCGAGGCCCGCACAACTGCGCAGGCCATCACACACTCCAGAAGAATCCGCAGAAGGGTTGGAGAACAATCTGATGCTGGAAAAGAGCTCAGCCCTGAGATATTGCAGACTCTCAAGTATTATGAACCAAGTTTGCGACGCAAGCGGCGTCAGGTTGCAAATGGAGGGGAGAAGATATCTCAAGACTTGAGAGAATACCTCAATTGGAAGAAGAACTCTGCACAGAATACTCCTCAATGCCAATGAGAACAGTTAATCTCAACTGTTCTATCAAACTGCGAGTGCCATCCGAGACGGTCCGTTTTTGAGCGGATCACCGAACCTAAAAGAATACGGACGGTGAAAAAGGCATACTCTGGAACCGATCTACCTGCTGCCTCATCAAATATGGTTAATAAAGGCAAAAAGGTGGTCGGAAACAACCTTTCGGATAAAGAAATTACTCCAGGATCAAAAGGAGTTTCTAGCGAACCAGAGGGCGCGCTTCTAGAAGAAGTCTCTGAAAGGCTTGAGAGACAAGAAAAACGTCTCGAACAGCACGAGGAGACCATAGAAGAAATGAAACAACTTTTGATTGAGTTGCTGGCTCAAACTAGAAAGAACCAATCATCGCCGTCCATTTCTAGTCGGCAGAAAGGAAAACGGCCTGTCCAAATAAATGAAGACAGCGAAGACGAAGATGAAGAAGTGCCTCCTCATTCAAGAGAGGAAGAGGAAGTGAAAGTTATCCTCAATCCTCACGCAGAGAAAATAGAGAAGATGGAGAACCAATTACAAGCTCTTCTTCATCGCAAAAAGCTACAAGAGGTGGGGGTAGTCCGTCCCTATCCCGTAGAATGGGAGACCGTACCCTATCCTGTAAAATATAAACCGTTGAATCTTCAATCATTCGACGGTAAAGGTTCGCCGCAGCAACACATCTTCTATTTCCTCTCACAGACAGGACATCTCATGGGGAATGATCCAACTATGACTAGGATATTTGCGAGCACTTTACGGGGGCCCGCATTTACCTGGTTTATGCAACTTCCCCAGGGAACAATTAAATCTTGGGCTGATGTAGAACGTGAGTTCCTAGCCCGATTCTTTGAAGATGATATAGAAGTCTCCATATTATCTTTGCTAGCAGCGAAGCAAGAAGAAGGCGAAACGGTCAAAACTTATGTCGAGCGGTTCCGAGAACTTTCCGTTCGATGCCCACATGGCATGACGCAGGATACGCTTGTGGAAACCTGCAGACATAACTTGTTGACCGATATTTTAGACAAGATGGGTTCGGTCGAATCCAAGTCATGGAAGGATCTGCTTAAGCAGGGCGAACAGGCCGAAGAAATACTTCGACGTCTCGAAATGCAACAGGCTGCAACCGGAGACGGTGCAAACGAATCTTCATTCCATTTTTCCCGTTCAAAAGGGAAAGACATAACGGCAATGGCGGTAGAAAGTACACTGAAGCAAAAACCATGGCCAACTACAAGCAACACAGCAAAATCGCCCAGACTTCAAAAGCAGTATTCGTTCAAGGATGAACATACTGCTACTATGTTCAATCTGCTCACCAAACGCAAGATGCTTAAATTGCCGGAGAGCAAGAGACCTGAAGAAGTAGGGAAAACTAACGATCCGAACTACTGCCTGTACCATCGGATTGTAGGTCACCCCACAAAAAATTGTTTTATCTTAAAAGATAAAATTCAAGCGTTGATTGATGCTGGAGCAGTTCAGCTCAAAGCTGAACAAAAAAGGAGTTAGAGCTAACTCCGACACATTTAATGTGTGAGGTCTAAAGGTACCACTTGGGCTCACAACAATTCCAAAAAAAAATGGGCTCAAGGCGGTTAATTTAAACCCCCATATATATATATATATATATATAAAGAAGAAAAAAGAAAAAAACATCAAGAAAAAAGAAAAAACATCAAAAAAAAAAGAGAAAGAAAAAAAAAAAAAAAATGAACCACCCAACGTCGCTAAGGCTACGGGAAGGGAATAAATTTCTCGCCAACCCTACCATACTGGGGGTAAAAAGTATGAATCGCCCAACGCCGATAAGGCTACGGGAAGAGAATAAATTTCTCGTCAACCCCACCATACTGGGGGTAATAAGTATGAATTGCCCAACGCCGCTAAAGCTACGGGAAGAGAATAAATTTCTCGCCAACCCCACCATACTGGGGGTAAAAGTATGAACTACCCAATGCCAATAAGGCTACGGGAAGAGAATAAATTTCTCGCCAACCCCACCATGCTGGGGGTAAAAAGCATGAATCACCCAACGCCGACAAGGCTACGGGAAGAGAATAAATTTTTCGTCAACCCCACCATACTGGGGGTAAAAGTATGAATTGCCTAACGCCGCTAAGGCAAAGGGAAGAGGAAAAGTTTGGTATTTAAATCCAAACGAAACCCTCGACAACTCACTATGCTGAGGATAATAGCATGGCTAGCCCAACTCAAACGGTAGTTGGTAAAGGCAAAATCAAACCCGTTGATAGCTGGGGGTTTGCTAAAAATCCCACGACAAATCTGTCACAACAGTATTCTTATCCGAATATAAGAATACATCACTGCCCTAAGCTGCTAAGGCAAAGGGAAGAGGAAAAGTTTGGCATTTAAGCCCAAACGAAATTCTTGACAACTCACCATGCTGAGGGGAATAGCATGGCTAGCCCAACTCAAACGGTAGTTGGTAAAGGCAAATCAAACCCGTTGATAGCTGGGGGTTTGCTAAAAATCCTAATCAGATAAATCTCCTGTCACGTTAAGATTTCACCTCTGACAGCAAAACTTTTCTTGTCATTTTGCTCCAACAGAACAAGCGACACTCCAAAATATTAGTCAAGTTAAAATCATACCTCTGACATCATAATTCAAAATCAAATGAGATAAGATCCGATTAAATCCCCTGTCACGTTAAGATTTCACCTCTGACAGAAAAGAAAATTCACACTTCATCAAGTCCAACATTACAACCTCTGATGAACGTGCTTTTGATATCGTTAAGTTGAAAATTACCTCTGACGAAAATCATCTCCCTATCAAGTTAACAGTTACCTCTGATAGTCCGATTCCAAAACTAAATACGTTAACCGTCACCTCTGTTTAGTCAGCTTGACCCTATCACGACCAGATCCTCTGAATAGGTTAAGCTCCAAGACACGTTTAATGTCACCTCTGTCTTTTCCTGATTCGTCATACTAGATGTCACTGAACGGTTAGGATTAAAATAAGCACGTTAATATTATACCTCTGCTTGACCTAAAATAAGCACGTTAACATTATATCTCTGCTTGTCCTCTAATGAGTACGTTAAAATCATACATCTGCTTGTTATGGAATAAATAAATATACTAACAGTTATCCCGATCGACCAAATCTTTTAAAAAGTCTATAACCAAAATTAAAAAATCCAAAGTATTTCGAAATTCAGTACGGTTCAATACAGAACTTCAAAAACTTTGGAGGGGGTTATGTAGACACTAAAAATAATTAAATAAATAAAAAAATTAATTTAAAAAAAAAAAAAACCTAATTTTGCTAAGTGGGCACACCCGCGGGTTGCACCCGCGGGTGCACCCGCGGGAGGCAACCCGCGGGTGCACCCCGCGGGATGCAACCCGCGGGAGCACCCGCGGGTTGCAACCCGCGGGGGCACCCGCGGGAAGCATCCCGCAGGAGCACCCGCGGGATGCAACCCGCGGGTGCACCCGCGGGTTGCAACCCGCGGGGGCACCCGCGGGAAGCAACCCGTGGGAGAACTCCCGCGGATTGCAACCCGCGGGAGCCCCCGCGGGTTGCGACCCGCGGGAGGATTCCCGCGGGTGGCAACCCGCGGGGGCGATCCCGCGGGTTGCCACCCGCGGGTTGTTTTTCGTTGTTTTCCCGTTGTTTTATTTCCTATTTTATTTTCCTGATAATCCGTGATCTGCTTTTTCAGGAGAGAATTGAGCCGGATTTCGAGCTTCTTCGGTTTATAAAATACAGGAATTTAACGAGAGAGGGGACTTTTGATTTTTGGATTCTTGGACTTTGGGAAGATTTCGGGCGAGCTCGTGAGATCAAATTTCTCGCCAGAGCCATCTTCTCCTGGTCGGACGGTCAACGGAGGCAGCAACGAGACTCCACCGCCACCCGAACCCACATAAAAAAGGGAATAAACTAATATTCCCGTTCTTGTAATTCTTCGGAATTTTTGTAATCTCAAATCTTCGTTGTAATCAAATAATTTTTGCAATGGAATCAAAGATGCAATTTTCGGGCGTACACACCCCACTTGTTCAAGTTACGCAGATGAGCACTTGAACTTCTTTGATGAATCCTGACCCGATCATCGTGGTTTGCCCAGTTCAAGTTACACATGAGAGCCTTGAACCGCCTCCACTTGTTCAAGTTAAGTAGATGAGCACTTGAACTTCTTTGATGAATCCTAACTAGATCATCTTGGTGTTCCCAGTTCAAGTTACGCATGAGAGTCTTGAACCGCCTCCAATCAAACTCTAGGCATGCGCAATCAGGTGCCTCTGTCGAAATTTGGTGATCCTTACCCAATTACCTCGGTATTATCAGTCTAAGTTACGCAGACTATTTTACCCAAAACAAATAAATCATTTTGATGACAAGTTATCTGTTGTGCAAACAAATTTGGTAAGCCAATAGGTAAAAGAATCAGAAGATTACCTTTATTCATCAATGAAGAATAAAGTTACAAAAAGTTCCCTCTTTTATTACAAAGTTCTTACAAAAGAATGAAAAATAAAAGAATAAGGAGAAAGTTATGGATCTCTTAAAAGCCTCAACTTAGTCGTCGTCTCGTCAATTACTCGACGACGAGTCTCCTCCACGGAGTGTTGAGCCTGCCGGCGTAAATCATCGTCGTTTATTGTCAGTTACTGGGCCAACCGCTGACGAGATTCTTCAATAGCATGGCTTCTTATTGCACCTTCATGTTCGAGTTGTTGTCGTTAGAGGATCAACACTTCCCGTTTCTTAACGGATTCTCCTAGCCGAGATTCGCTAGCCTCCAGAACAGCTCGGGCCTTAGCAATAGTATCCCTGGCTCTGAGGATAGCGACCTGACTCCCCTCAATATCGAAGTCCACTGCCTCTAGCCCCCTGAGGACTGATTCCTGGCTAGCTCGTAGTTCTGCCAACTCCCGAGACCAGACTTCCTCTTGGCGCCTCAATTCCTCTTGATGAGCCACCAATTCTACCCGAAGATGCGTCCACTCGATCCCAGTGATCGTCTCAACATCCGCTTGGCAAACTGTGTTGAGCGTATTCACCTAATCTTCTAAAGCTTCGAGACAGGCCCGGTAGGGAGCTGCTCGGTCTTGTCTCCCAATCCTTTCGATATTATCCAGATAGCTGGACAGCATTGGACGTCCAAGACTAAAGAAATCTCTTCCGTCAAGAATCATCTCGATACACCTCCTTAGTAGCCGCATAAAATCATTTATACTATGGTTGAAGAATTCTTCAAGAGGGTCCATAGTGTTTGTGTTTAAAGCAGGCAGTACTAAGGAAGATGTTGCTGGAGAAGGAATAGCGTCCGAGGAAGAAGCCAGTCCCTGTGCTAGATTCATAACATGAGGGGCCAGCAAAGCCAAAATGGACTTGGCAGAGCTAGGAACCCGAGGAGAAGTATCATTAGTGCAGGTCACTCGGGCAGTGCCACCAGTAGGGGTAGACGATGGTGTTTCTTCACCCGAAGTTCCTCCCATGACAGAAGTGGCTTCGAATAAGAATTTCAAATTTTCTTCGTCTCCCGCTGGTGGAGGAGTCGGGGCCGGAGGAGTCACCAACGTTTCAACAGCCATAGTGGTAGAAGATGTTAATATCGCTGGCTGAGGATCAGAGGGTACACCAACAACTACTGGAAAGGCCTCTTCGGAGCAGACCCCGAGTGTCAGAGACGGCAGACTTGGGGATGGCGTTGCTTATCTTTCTGCAGCTTCGACAACCACCTCTGTCCTATCATCACTTCCGAGTTCATCGATAGGGGAAACTGAAGAGGAAACAGAAGGAGGAGTTGTCGTGAAGTAGTCTGCGTTAAATTCATTTGCAGAACTACCTAATCCACCCGCTGAGCCAGTGGTGCCCGAATAATCTACCCTCTCCTCAGACTCTCCCCTAGTAGTCGAATGCATCGGCGAGTGGGGCTGACCACCTGTAAAAAGTAAACAAATAGTGTTACTTACAAAGAGGAAATATGGATAAGAGGTAGAACACGAACAGCCATACCAGGAGATACAAGTCCAGTCGTCGGACTTGAAGGGGGAGCCGCCGTTGTTTCTAGGAGCATACCTGTCTCACTACCCAGTGGTTGCGCCGCAGGGTGTTTGACAGGTTAAACCGTCGGAGGAGTCGGAACCTCAGAAGCACTTGGAGCTCTAGCAGGTCCACTCCCCCTTGTCGGCGCTAGAGGCAGAGTTGAAGCCAGCAAATCCAAAGCAAACTTGATAGCCGCTTCTTGCTGGGCTATTAGAGTTTCCGGAGCCAACTTCTTCTTCTTTTTGGCAGGCCCTTTCTTTGGGGCACCGCGGCGTTTGAGGGTCGGGCTCCAAGGCCGAATGACGACAGGTTGGGGAGCAACTCCAACATCAGTGTTGTCATCATCATTATTATCATCGTCATCGTCAGATTCGCTGACGTCTGATGGTTCGGCCGCTGCACCAAGGAATTCGTCCATTCCTTTTACTCTCACTCTTGTAGCACCTTGGCGGCTAATGTAGAAAGCCTCAATCTCCTTACAACAACTTCGGTTGATGGAGAAGGCGGGCACGTCAGCATTTGCAACGCTGTACCATGTGCAAAAGCTAAGAGTCATGGCCAGTTCTGGCAACTTCTGTGGCAGGACGAATTCAGCTCCGGTTCCACCAGCTGCAAAATGGAACCAGCCGCGGGCACCCTTATACAGATTCCCCTCATAGGCAAAATTCTTGTTCGGATTACCCACATAAAGTTGGGAATATCCGAACTGACGAGCGAAGCAGCTCGGAGTGTACGGTTCGATAAGACACTTGGCATCTTGACGATACACCAGGTGTCCGGGACGGATGTTAAGGAGCCACCAGAACGCTCCCGAGGATAAAGCAGTGAAGTTATCTGCTCCCGCTATATCCTTCAATTTCAACCCGTATCCTCCACCAGGAAAGTTGGGGAAGCACCAGAAGATCTCATAATTTTGGTGATGCCGGAGAGTCTTTCGGATTTGAGACATATAGTGATGTTTCCATGAGGAACGCTCGTATAACTTCACAAAGTAAGACTTGTCACCAGAGTGGTGTTTAGCCGCACTCATCAGAGAGGGGCAGTGCATGATGAGCCACGCCATCAGGTAGGTGTAAGGCATCTCCACCCTAGGGTTCGGAGTCTTCACCTGGGCAATCTCTTTTGACTTGCCTTTTCATTTCCCCTTGCCCTTATCAGCAGGGATGAAGTCATTGTAGAGTACTCGCAATCCATGATGTAGATTGCACACCATGGTGGGAAGAAGTCCGAGGGGTCGGCCGTATGCAAGGAGAACTGCTGGATATACCACAGTCATTGCAATTGCCTCTTTTGGCAAAGACGGCACGACACACCTTTTTAACCACAACATCAAGAACCCAGCAATGAGACCTCTATTGGATATTGGGGACTGAGCTTGATAGTGGTAACTCTTGAAGGAGGTGCCAGGACCGAATCCACCTTCGTTGGATTCAGTAGTATAATACATTAGGCGGGTCTTGGCGATGCGGTGATCGATCTCCGTGACGTAGACAGGAGCATGGCCATGGGTAGTTGTTGAACTATCCTTAGAGTTCAAATTAGCGAGAAGGTACTCGGCCTATTTTTTGTGGCGGATACCCTGATTACGCACACCTGTCATGTCGGCACAGATGCGTTAATGACACATCATCTCCTAGTATGTAGCATAGATGTGCTCGTCCTTTGCCATCAGCATGTTCAACTCTTCGGTAGTGGGGATATACTCTTTATAGGGGACTTCGCCCATGGAAAGCCCAGATACCTTGAACATCTCGTGGAGAGCGAACCCTAGCTCACCCACTGGCGTAAAAAGGGTGCAGGTCTCGGGGTTGTACATCTCCAGAAAGCAGAAGAAATGATAAGCACTCTGAGGGAACCCAAATTGAACATTTCTGATGGCCTTGTATAAACCAATCTCCTTCAGAATGGGTTCATGGGAATCCAACATGTATTGAACGAGGCGAGCCCACCACATGTTGCCAGATGAGTAAACCCAGCCAGGCATCCTGAAGTCGCTAGCTGGGTATTGGCCTTCTTTCACCATGAACTCACTCAAGAAAGTTCGTGCGCGAATCGAAACCTCTCCTACTGGGCGCTCCTTGCTAAATCTGCCTGGAAGCAAACCTGTAATACATCTGGTGGGGCCATCCTGATGAGCCCCATGTGCGACCAATTTGCCCGTTGGGACGCCATCCTTTTCTTTAGTTAATCCCCACTCTAACTCACGATGCATCGCCAGCCTCTGAAGATAAATCAGGGGATAGCCACGCTCCATTCTAGGCAGAAATATTAAAACTTCGCCAGAATTATAGAGCTACATGCACTCCTCTTTAAAGAGGATCTAGTCTGATTGCTCCATCTTGTCCCCAAAAAGAAATGCGGGCTTCTCTAGCACATCTCTGTTTATGGCTTCGAAGGCCGCATCAGTTATAATCTCCCGTGCAGTAGTGGGATGATATTTGATCAATTTCTCCCTGCGCTCTCTCAAATCTGGTTTGTATGCGGCCAAGATGGTGGTGAAGAGAAATTGAGCTGATGAATCAGGACCCCCAGCAAAACCAAAGTAGTGCTTATGGGGAAGAGCTTCCACCGAATACCCTACTGCAAAAAGAAGAATCAGAGTTAGAAAAGTTTCTACAAAAACAGAAAATTTTTCTAAGTATAGAAATGCGAAGCTAAAGATTAGACCGCGCGAAGCTGAAAATAACTCCGCGCGAAGCTAAATATTAGACTGCGCGAAGCTCAAAATAACTCCGTGCGAAGCTAAAGATTAGACCGCGCGAAGCTGAAAATAACTCCGCGCGAAGCTAAAAATTAGACCGCGCAGAGTCAAAAAGATAGCCTCGCGTTGCTAAAGCAAAGCTGAGAATCATAGCCTCGCGTTGAAACGCGACAGCTAATTAAAATAACCCCGTGTTTCAAACGCAAGGATGACGCGATAGTTTCGAGTAGAGGAAGACCAAAGGCCTTTGCCTTCTTCTCCAAGCCAGTTGGCCGGAGTACGGCGATCTCGCCGATAAAAGAGATGATTGGCCGGTTAAAACCGAGCCAAAACACTCTCTAAATATTCTAAAAAGCCCCAAAAGTGAGGTTCTTACCTCCGATGGGCGAAGCGTGGATTGGCTCGCCACTGCCACGGTCGCTGCCACCGCTGCTTGCACCAGCCGCGGACGGAGAGGATGCGCGTGAAGAAGCGCGAGTCTTGGGTGCCATTGATCTTGAAGAAAACTGAGAGAAATCGACGAAAAAGTTGGTCGGGTCGCCTGAAATCGCCTGACATCGCCTGATCGCCGGTCGCCTGGAGCTCTGGAGTTCTTGAAAATTCTTCAGATGAGTGAGGAAGAAAGAGTTTAAAACTCCATTTAAATGAAGGAAACCGCCTCTTGACATTCGGCGCGAAAATCGGAGCGACTGATTGATCAGTTACTCCCTAAAACGCGAAGCTATTTAGCTTCGCGTGGTCATCTAAAACGCGAAGTTATTAACTCCGTGCAAATATGCAAAATGCGAAGCTAACTTGATATTTTAGCTACGCGTTTCTATGAAAATTGGATTTGGCAAGCGTTATTTGGTGCCTCTGCCAAAATCTGATAATCATCACTTGATTATTTTGGCACGGACGATTCAAGTTACGCATCTGAGCCTTGAATTGCCTCCATTAAAACTAAGGCATGTGCGATTAAGCGCCTCTGTCTAAGTTAAATGATCCTTATCTGATCATTTCAGGTACTAACAAATCTAAGTTACGCAAATGAGCCTTAGATTGTTTTACCAAAATAATGAGTAATTCATTTGTTGAGCAAGTAAGATTCTTGAAGCCAACAGATAAAGAGAAAAGGAATTATCTTTATTCATGAAGCAAAAGATTACAAGAGGGAGTTATAGCTCTCCCAAAAGCTTCAACCTATTCATCGACTCAATAACCCGACAACACGAGTCTCCTCCATGGAGTGTTGAAATTTCTTAGTTCATATGCAAAAGATCTCCTTGGCAAATATCAGCTATGATCTGTTTAAAGTTCTTAGTGGATTATCTGAAGATACTGCTATAAGAATCCTAATGAAGATGCACAAGTTGGATTCGACATGCTACAAGCCCTTAGATGATCATCTCTATCGCTTTGTCATCTAACAGAAATGGTCCTCAAGAAAACTTAATGAGCCGCCACAGAGTTCTTGTAACTCCTTCAAAAGTTTATCTTTTGGAGCCAGGGCTTGAAATCTGCAACTATGTTGTAAAGCATATGCTTCTGGCTTCCTTAGAGTTACTTTTGCTGACGAAGACTGGTAAAGCCTCATGCACTCCTCTTCAAAAAGGATCTAGTCCAAGTACTTCACTGCAAAAGAAGAATCAAGAGTTAGAGAAAACTCGAAAAATCTTCTAAGTATGAAAACGCGGAGCTAAGGATAAACTCCGCGCGCAGTTGAGAAAATAGCCTCGCTATTTAAACGTGACTGCTAATCAAAATAGCCTCGCAATTTAAACACGACTGCTAGTCAAAATAGCCTCGCGATTTAAACGCGACTGCTAGTCAAAATAGCCTCGCAATTGAAACGCGTCTGCTAGTCAAAATAGCCTCGCGAATGAAATGCGACTGCTAGTTAAAATAGCCTCGCGAATGAAACGCGACTGCTAGTTAAAATAGCCCCGTATTTTAAACGCGAGGATGACGTGATAACTTCACGTAGAAGAAGACCATGGTTTTTCTCCGTCTTCTCCTTTCTTTTCAAGCCTTACGGCCGAAAAAAAAAAACGGCGATCTCGCCGGTTCAAAGATGGCTGGTCGGATAAAATCGAGCCAAAACACTCCAAAATTGATTTAAGGAGTCTAAAAGTTCAGAATTTATACCTCCAATTGGTGTAGCATGGATTGGCTCGCCATTGTGGTCGCTGCCTCGGCCGCTGCCGCCACTGCTAACGCCGGCAGCTGATGGTGAGGAGATGCGCGACGCTGTACTCTTCTTAGATAACATCCTAGTGATGAAGATCTATGGAAAGTTGAAGGAAACTCGGTTGAAGATCATCCCTTCAAACTGACTCACCTAAGTCGCCTGAGCTCTGAGCTCTTGAAATTCTTCGGATGAAATGATGAAGGAGAAGAGCTTGAGGCTCTATTTAAATGATTCGCCTCTTGGTATTCGGCGCGAAAGTCAGAGCAGGATTAATTACTGAGCAATTACTAAGTAATTACTGAGTAGTTAATAAGCAATTACTCACTGAAAAGCGAAGTTATTTAGCTCCGTGTAAGTGAACAAAATGCGAGATAAACTTGGTATTTTTAACTCTGCGTTTAAAGATCCAAAGTATTTCAAAATTTGCTAAGTTCTAAACCATTTTGAAAACTTTGGAGGAGGTTCTGTTGGCAGTGAAAATTTCTAAGTAAATAGGATTTTCCACAACAGAACGCGGAGCTAACTCAGTAGCTCCGCGTTTGACTTTATTAGCCTCGCGTTGAACAAAATGAGGAGATGTTCAATAGCTCCGCGTTAGTTCCTCGTTCTGGTTCGATAGCTCCGCGTTTTGGCGAGATTATCTCCGCGTAAGCAGATAACCAGAATTTCAAATTGATTAAGATTATGATTTGGGCTTATCCAAATACCCGAATTGAATCCAATCAGAATTCCAAATCAAGAGATTTAAATCAAAACTAAGATATTTGATTGGAATCCTTGATGAGAGCAAATTCTATTTAGATAGAAACTCTCAAATCATCCTAAGGCTATAAATACCCTCTTGGGGAAGCCCTAGGGGTCTTCTCTTTTTCGGTTCGGCAGAAGAGGTCTTTTTTTTCAGCTTTTCTTTTCCTCTTGGAGAATTCAAGTTACGCATAGAGCCTTGAATTCGTGAAAGACCAGAGAAGATAGTCTACAGTCGGCCGCCACCTTCGAGAGATAAGAGTTCTACGTCCGATCGTCCAAACGAACTACTATAGATCCCATCGCCACAGATCCCACATAAATTATTGTAAAAGAGAGAGATTGATATATAAAATCCTCTCGTTTGTTCTTTTTTATCTTATTCACTTTCATTATAATCTAAGTTAATTCAATGGAAGGAAAGCAACAAACTTTTGTCGCCTCTTTTGGCCTACACACCTGACCCATGGGACTAGGTGGTATTTGTTAGATGATGCCAGAACTCCATTCCAAAGAAATCTTTTCTTGATTCTGTCAATTTTCGCTTGCACCCATTTTGGCATTGTGAAAAAGGACATTAAGTATAACGGGAGTGAGGAAAGGACCGCGTTGAGCATCACAACCTTCCCACCCAATGATAGGTATTTACCTTTCCATCCTTCCAATTTTTTCTCAAAACTATCCAAAAGGGGGAGCCAATCCCTTGCCTTTGGTTTTCCTGATGTCACTGGTATTGCTAAGTATGTGATCGGAAAATGCTCCTCCTTACATCGGAATACCTCTCTAATTAGTTGCATGGATAAGTTTCTTGCACCTAAGCAGATCAGGGAACTTTTAGTAAAGTTTATTTTTAGACCCGACCAAGCTTCGTAACAGCAGAGAGCCCATTTAATGGTTATAGCCTCTCGCATGTTACCCTTCCCAAAGATCAACATATCATCCACGTATTGTAGATTAACAAAGGACATGTTGGGAGCCCCTGGAAGACCTGATATCTCTTCCTTCTTCTTCAATTTCTGAAGCATAGAGTTTAGTCCGTCTGCTATCAAGACGAATAATAGTGGGGAGAGGGGGTCCCCTTGTCTTAGGCCCCTTTTCAGAGGTATTTCCTTTCCCACTGTGCCGTTAACGCTTATCTGTGTTTTTTCGGAATATAACCAGGCTTCCATCCATAATCTCCATTTCGCTCCAAATCCCTTGTATTTGAGAGTCTCCATCAAGCAGTTCCAATCCACCATATCGTATGCTTTTTCAAAGTCTAGCTTCAACATAAAACCATTTATTCCTGATTGTTTACACTGGTAGATGACTTCGTATGTCGTAGCCACCCCTTCTAAAATATTTCTGCCAGCAATAAAATCCGTTTGATAGTCCTTTATCAATAACTGGACTTTCGGTGCTAATCTATTAGCCAGTACTTTTGACACTATCTTAATGGAACTATTCAGCAATGCAATTGGTCTGAAATCACCAATTTGTTCCGGTGAACATTTCTTTGGTATTAGAGTAATGACCGAGTAGTTGATTCTATCTAGTCTACTTGTCTCCCGAAATACCTCTTCCACTAACCAAATTAGGTCCCTCTTGACGTCTTCCCAAAATAATTTAAAGAAAAATAGCGAAAATCCGTCAGGACCCGGTGCTTTATCCTGGCCTAACTCCCAAACTGCTCTTTTAATCTCCTCCTCCCGAAACTCTTCTTTGAGATCTGAGAGATCCACCTCCTTTTTCCATGCTTCCTCTTCCATCTGAACATGAAATGTGTTTGCCTTGCCCAGCAGTTGCTTAAAATGATGGTACACATGTCCATGTAGCGCCTCCCCACTAACCTGTCTATCCTTCACCGTTAACTGATGTACTTTGTTCATTCTGTGGCACATATTTGCCCATCTATGAAAGAAAGTAGTGTTTGCATCGCCCTCTTTCAGCCAAGTTGTACGAGCTCTCTGTCTCCATCTTAATTCCTCCCTCTTATATATTTCTTCAAGTTTTCTTCTCAGATGTAGGGTTCTGCTGTTCTCATCCAATAACAAGTTGCGATTCTCTTTCAATTTTTCTAAAAAGTCCATCTCCTTCAAGATGTCATCCTTCGTGCTCCCCCTTCTCTTCTAAGGCGCATTTCCCATCTCCATAGCACCTTCCGAAAACGCCTCAGTTTGATACAGATATTTGCTGCAGCATCTCTGGCTCCCGTCTGGTGGCCCCAACTTTCTCTAATCAGGGTGTGTACTTCCTTATGCTCCAGCCAACATCTCTCTAAATGGAAGCGCTTTTGTGGTTTTTGTTCCTTCTCACCAGCAGTGAGCATGATTGGTGTGTGGTCTGAGGTCGGTCGCGGGAGAGACTGAATTTCTGCAAGTGGAAATTTCGCTTCCCAATTATCCGAGACTAAAACCCTATCTAACTTGGCCATCACTGGATTAAGCCTCATATTTGACCATGTGAATAGTCGATCCGACAGTGGTAAGTCTATGAGGTCCAATTGGCTAATGAGGTTGTTGAACTCCTGCCTATCCTTGTGATATCGGTCTACCCCTTTTCTTTCACTTGCAAATCTAATGATATTAAAATCCCCTCCTATAATCCACGGATCATCATAATTATGTCTGATTGTTGTAAGTTCCTTTCAGAGTTGTGTGCGCAACTCTTTCTCATTTGGTCCGTACATTGCAGTTACCACCTGGACCCATCCATCCATTAGTCTGCTCAATCTAACTGACAAAAAATATTTCCCCGCCCAGGAATTCAGAATCTGATAGTTTTTGTTGATCCCAATTAGAATCCCACCTGATGCTCCCCTTGCGTTTAAAATGCAAAAATTGTAAAATTTTCTAGACGCAATTGAACCCAAAATCCGAGGATCAGGATTAGATAATTTGGCCTCCTCCATACACACGATATTAATCTTATTAGTGCATATTACTTCCGCAATCATTCGCCGTTTTACCGGGTTTCCCAACCCTCTAACATTCCAAAAAATACACTTCATCAAAAAAAATAAGTAGTCTTCTCCATGGACGTCCCTACCCTGCGTTCTACAGTGCATTGTCCTCCTTCTGATCTTCTAACGGTATTGCCTCTAGGTTTTTTAACATCGTGAGGGTGTGTATTTGATCTGTGTATCCTACCCCCAACTCAATATCACAGGAATGGGCTTAAGCAACTAACACATCATTAGGCACACAATTAAGAATATTAAACTCAAGGTTAGTAGTACCTGGAGGGGGATCCGCAAGGTCTACCTTTCGCTTAGTAGCTGCCAATGCAACCTGACCCAGTTGGTAGTGCTGTCCACCTCTCTTCTCTTCCAGTCTTTTGCTTCTTCTGGAAGGCGTGATCAAGGATTTAGTACTTCCACCCTGGTCCGTTAAAGTGGCCAACCTTTCTTCCTCTGCCAAATCTCCCATATCTCGCATCTTCCCTCCATCCTGAGATTGGTGATCTGGTTCCTCTGCCTGAACTCTTGTCGGGTTGTCCAGCGCTGCTAGCATTGCTTTTGCTGTGTCGTTCGCTATCCTTACTTCTGTTGTATCTGACTCTATCCTCAGGGGCATTTGTTTTTCCTTATTAAGCAACCTTGATATGTCCCTGATATGCTTAGGGAGTCTGGAGGGTTGCCTTTTCCGAATACGCATCCTTTGATTCACACTTTCTTTGCACATAATATTTTCAAGGAGTTTGGCCATAGTATCCCTTGCAAAATCTTTGTCAAAATTGTTTAAAGTTGCAAGCAAATCCGTATATTCTGTGTTATTCTTAGATGAGTCTTGATCAAAATTCAACTGCCTTCTGGAGGACCCTTCACCATTCGATCTGATTATATTTTGTAAATCTTCTGCTTCACCCTTATTGGTGTTTCCCTTCTCCAAACCCGTATCTGGATTATGAGCTCCCTCCGAGCCCGTCTTATCAAAATTAGAAGTTCCTCTTACTGCAATTAACATGTTGGTCCCCACCATTCTCTCCAAATTATTACAAAGCTCCTTCATAATCCCCTCATTCCTGCGGGTCACACTTGGCTTCTCTATAGAAAAAAGAGTATCACTCAAGTTTTCTTCAATAATTTGTTCCCTCTCTAAATCCCCATGCCACTGGGTCCCAGCAGCACCCCATTCTCTTTCTAAACCTGAGTGAGAAAACCTCTTCCCAATTGAGTTTCCCTCTGTCGTGTTTTTTTCTCCTGTCTCCCCATGTGGGTGGGACCCCACATTAAAGTCTCCCTCCAAAAGCGAACTGCTGCACTCCTTCCGATCCACTCCCTTCCTTTTTCCCGAATCGTCTCTGTCTCCTCGGAACCCCCCCAGTTTCTTTGTCTGCCTGGCTTCCTTCCCCAAGCCTTTCCTTTCTTCCGTCCCTGTCTTCCTTCTTCCCCTTCTGCTTCAGATCCGACCTCCGTACGCTCTCCTCTCTCGCGTCGTCGGGTGAGGTTGTCTTTTTCGCCAAAAAGGTAAGTTTGCCGATCTCTTTTGTTTCAAGAAAAAGTCGCCCAATTTCATCCCTCCTCAATATCCCAAAATTGGAGCCTTTTTCATGCAACACCAGTGATTCATTGTTCAATCACACCAATTCCCCTTCTTGGAGATTGCTTTTCGCTCCCAATCGAAACGTAGGGTTTTGACTTTCCTTTGGTGAGGAAACTTGGGACGCAGGCTCCTGCATGCCAGTCGGCGGAGGCAGTTGACTCTCAACCCAAGAACTTTCTTTTTCTATGTTCATCTTCTGTCCATCTCCGAAAGTTGTTGTTGTTTTATTCTTTAATTGGTTGTTGACCGGCGGCCTTGCCGAGGTGGTCCCTGTTTCTGACCTGCTATCAATTCTCTTCCATGTAAAGCTTCGTCGTTTTCCTGCGGGAGGTTAACTATCCCGGTAGACGGCCGATCGGAAACCCCGATCTCGCCGGTGATCGCGACGTCCTCAGTACCCACCGAAGACGAATTGATCGTGGAGAGCTTATGTGTAGTTTTCAGTTGGATTGAATAAAGATGACCACCCAATACCACATTGAACTGAGACGGGATCGCCGATGGGTTATCATACCGCACCCTAACTCTGGAGCAGTCCAATCTCCATTTGAGACTGGTATCTTCGTCAATGTCAATAACGTGTGCAAATTTGATAAGTATCTTGCTGATATCCACTCTCTGTTCCAATGATGAACAGGCAGTCCTCTGATCTCTACCCATGCAACCATCGGGAACGAGTAGAACTGACCATCTTCTTCTCCATTCCATCTGCATACCCTGAACCCTGCCTTGTGGTCCTTGCATGGTACCGAGATCCTACTAGCTGCAAGTGATAAGCCAGCCTCGTCGGAAAGTAAGTCAAGAATTTGTTCCCCCCGTCATGAAGTATCCAATTATAGCTTGCAAACTCCCTAGACATCGCTGCCAATCCTTCCCTCATGTCCTCCCTCGTGGGCTTTCCATGGCCGGGGTACAAGACTCCCAAGGTTCTAGAAAGCCTATGTTGTTCTTCCCTGGCATGGTCCGAAACCGGGATAAAGGCTATAGGTTTCGATTTTGAAGTTGGGACCGCCAATTCTTGCTCCGTGCTGTTATCTTCCTTTGTTGTCCTGTTTGCGGTTACGCCACTTGCCGACCTTCCTGGTCCCATGCTATGTTCCGTCCTTCGGGTGCCGGCTAACATGCCAGAAGCGTGGTTGTTTGGCTTCTGGTTTCTACTCGGAGCAATCAAACACTCTCCAATCTTGTGTTCAAGACCCTTACAGAACCTGCACCAGATGAATGGGCACTCGTCCTTAAAATGCCCTCTGTTCTCGCAAATCCAGCTAACCTCTGGACTTTCCGGGAGTGGCCTCCTTGCAGGAGAGAATTTCCTCTTCTTTTTGCCCTCTGTGAGAGCTCCGGTTGACTTTGCCAATCTCTCTTTCGTGATGGTTGCCCTTGACTTGACTGTCCTCCAGAGTTCTTCCTTAGAAAACTGGCTCATTGTCCCTCCCGTCGCCTCCGACGCCGCTGCTAGCATGGCTAACACCTCATGTCCTGTGTATGTGTCGGTCGACTTGTTTGGTAATCTTTCAGCGTTGGAGTCATGGGCCTTCTCCTCCACTTCTCCCGTGACAATTTCTGACCAGCTCCTTCTTCTGTGTTTGGGATTCTTGTCCTCCTCATTACTGTTTTCTTCTTTGTTTTTTTCCTTTCCCCAACCAGTTCCACCCAAAATCCATCGCTGGAGTTGGTGAGTGGTTGTAGGTCGATTCACGGCCTCTTTCCTTGCCCCAGGTGATCGGCGACCAGTGATGAGAGAATATTCTGAGGTCGCGAACTCCTTCTCCAACTGTTTGAGGATTTTGTTTTTTTGTTTTTTTCTTCTTTCACAGGAGTTTACACCAGAATCTCCTCTCTCCAATTGCTCTACTGATGGTGTTGCGACAGTAGAGTAACTGGTTTTTGTACTGTTATCGCCGGAAACGTCTTACCTAAGTCGCCGGAAGTCGCCCCGGAGATCGCCCTCCTCCCGTACTTCAAATCATTGCTCGGAGCTGTTGAGTTTTAGAGAAGACCCATTTTGAGTTTCCTCTGAAATTGGGTCCTTGTTTGATTTGGGTGATGCTGATATGACAAATTTTACATAATGCCAAGCAGTTTGTCTTTCATCATCAATGATCTACGGATATTTTTATAATGTGAAGGACTCTTAGGTGTTGGTTATAAACATTATGCAATCTATCATATATTAATAAACAAATTTAAACATTAATGACCATAAAGAAAAATAGATGTAGGAGAAAAATGCCCTGACAATTAGCTAGACAAGATATGTCTCCTTGCTTGTTCTTCGTTAGGTTTATTTGTGGCGGATGAATATACTTAGAGAAAATAAATAATAGCATACTATTTCAAATTTAAGCCTCAATTCTTGTGTCAAGGTTAGCTGATTGATATGGCAAAAGGAACATGTGAAAAAAAAAAACCGTTCATCAATCTACCTCAAATCGATTTTAGTTTGCCTCTCAAGTAATTGTATGCGTAGAATTTGGGCATATCCCTCACAAGTGTATTTTAACATGGTTGCATATAGCTTAGTTCGCGCTGACCTGCGCATTTGTGCGGGCCCCACATGCCTCTGGAGTGCTCTTAAAAGACCATTGCTGAGGAGCACATAGAGCATGTGCCTCTACTGCAGAACATGTATTGGAAGAAGAGTATAGAGGCATGCTCTTGTGAGTATTTGAGGAGGCGTGCGGCGGGGCATGTGGAGTGGGCGCGCGGGGGAGAGTGCGTGCTTGAGTGAGAGAGCGCAGGTGCGCGCAGAAGCGTTGGCGCGCTGAAATCACGTGTAGGCGCATTGCGTGCAGGCGCGCGGGAGGGTGGGGTTGCGCATTCTCCGCACATGCTCTGCCTTTTCCGCAAGCGTGCCTGTGGGCACGCGTTGCATGTTCTTTGCGTGCGTGCAAGCGCGTTCTCCACGGGCGAGCTTGTGGGCGAGCATAGGGGTTGCGAGTTCTTTGTACGGAGGTTTTCCGACTGTAATTTTTCATTTAACGTTTCTTTTGTAATGTTGAGGCACGCCCATTGGGCCTTGCATCTTCTTCAACGGTCTTCATTTTTTTTGCGACCTCACTAAAGATGGGCTTGACTTTGGGATAGGCGATGATGCAGTATCCTTTTATTGACGACAGATGATGACGTCTTATCTTTGTTATGGTCGATGAGCCTCATATTTTTTTGACAGGCAATGCCGCCTTTATCAGTCTTAGTGGGCGATGACACCTCACTTTCTTTTCGGCCATCACCCGGTGATGACGTTTAGGTTTCGATCAGAGGAATCAACGATAACATCGAATTGCACCGCCGTTTTATCTTCAGTGAAGAGAGACCCTCACTGTGGTTGTCAATTCTTGTATGCTTAAAAATTGGGAATATTCTTCCATTGTAAATTAACTTTTCAATTACAACAATAAAAGAGAATTACAGGAAAAATTGAGTTATAAGAATAGGAAAACGTTTGATTTCAATTCCCCTTTTAATTTATGTGGGTTCTGGCAGTGATGAAGCCTTGTTTCTACACTCTGTTGACAATTCGAGCGTTGCATCAATTGATTTCTTCAGCACCAAGTTTTGGCTAGAAGAGAAGGAGAGAGAACTCCGCTCTCGGAATTTTCCTGTCTCCCTGTTTCTCTTAATTCCTGGACTCTGTCTCTTGAACTCTCTCCTCTATAAAGAACACCTCCCTTTATTTTTATAGATTGAGGGAACGTAACCATTCTTTCAAAATCTCTCCATCTTAAAAGATCGTGGCAGAATCCACGTAACACGTCCAAGCGGATGCACTCTTAGGACTACGCGTCCAGAGGAGTGTGTAGGCGCCTGTGGAGCCCAGGGGCACAGGCCCCACCTCTTTTTTTTTCTTATCTTTTTATTTTTTTTTTCTTTCTTTTTTTTTTTCTTTTTTTTTTTTTTTAGTGTCTACTTGAATCACTTAGAACACCCCTCTACAAATGCATTTTCTCTGCCTATACTGTGAATCATTTAGATTTTGTGATATAACTGTAGACATGTAAAAAAAAGTTGCGGGTTGCACCCGTGGGTGGCAACCCGCGGGAGCCCTCTCGCGGGTCCCACTCGTGGGAGTGCTCCAGCGGTTTGCCACCCGCGGGAGCGCCCCTGCGGGTCCCACTCCTGTGGGAGCCCTCCCGCGGGTGCCAACTAGCGGGAGCGCCCCTGCGGATCCCACCCGCGGGTGCCACGCCACGGGATCGCTCCCGTGGGTCCCACCTCCAGTAGGTTTACCAGCTCCCGTACTTTGGTTACATGATTTGACCCAGATTTTTAGGGATTAATTATGCAAATTTGACAGGAATTTGAAAGAAAGATTTTATCCGGATTTGAAGCGAACGATTGCTCCTCCGTCTATAAAAAAAAAGAAGGGGAGAGTTCAGAAAAGAGGATTTTTTGGAGAACAAAATTCTCAGAGGAGAGAAATTCCCATAGTCTAGAGAAAAAGGAGATTTTCCAGAGTTCCCTTCTCCTCCGGCCGAAGAAATCAATCGACGTTCGGATCGTCAATAGAGTGCAGAATCAAAGCTCCACCGCTGCCAGCACCCACAAATTAAAAGGAGAATTGAAATCAATTGTTCCCTATTCTTGTAAACTTGAAATTTATTTCATGATTTTCTTTTATTCTTGTAATTTCAAAGTAAATTCGTAATAGAAGGAAATCTATAATTTTTTGGGTGTACAAGAATTGGCGACCACAGTGAGAGTCTCGGCGGCGCAATCCGATCGTCAAGTTCCTCTGGCTTGAACCTGGGTGACGGCCGACAAAAAAAGTGAGGCGTCATCGCCCACTGAAATTAACATGGCTTCATCGCCCGCTAAAAAAAAATATGAGGCGTAATCGCCCATAATAAAAGACAAAACGTCATCATCTATCAAAAAAAAGTGAGGCATCATTGCCCAGTAAAATTAACAAGGCGTAATCGCCTGTAAAAATATGAGGCATCATCATCCATAACAAATAATAAGACGTCATTGTCTGTCCGGAAAAAAACGGTATTATGATACGGCATCATCGCCTATCGCTGAGAAGGCACATGACCCAACGGGCACGTCCCAACATTACAAAAGAGGCGTTCGGAACTACTCCGTATAGAGAACCCAAAGCCTCTGCCTTCGCTCGCAAAGGAGGCACAGCGCCCCGCAAGTGTTCATAAAAAAAAGGAGAAAGCTGCTGCCCGCGAGTGGGGACCACCTGGGCCCCCACGCTGAGAGCAGCACTTGAAAGCAGTGAGTGGAGAAAAAAAAGAAAAAAATAAATATAATAAAAAAACAGAGAGAGAGCCGTGTGATGCACGGGGTGCCACCCAAGAGTTGCAACCCACAGGTACACCCTGCGAGTTGCAACCCGTAGAGTGCACCCATGGATTGCAACCCGCAGGGTGCCAAAAAAAATATTAAAAAAATAATAAAAATAAAAATAAATAATAAATAAAAATATAATAATAAAAATTTAAAATAATAATTAATAAAAAAAATAAAAAAATAAATAACTAATTAAATAAATAAATAAAATAAAAATAATAAAAAATAATTTTTTTAAAAATATAATAAAAAAATATAAAAATAAAAATAATAAATAAAATTTAAAAAATAAAAAATTACTTAAAAATACAAAAAATATAATATATAAAAATAAAAATATAAAATTAATAATAATAAATAAAAATTTAAAAATTTAAAATAAAAATAAAAATAAATGATAATAATAGTAATATATAATAAAATAATAAAAAAATAAATTAAAAAAATAATAATGATGCTGCAGCTGGCGCCGACATCTTACGCATGATCTCTAGTTTTGAGTAGAGGTGCTGCACCATATTTTTGGTGAATTGTTTGTTGAGTGGCAAACCGAATAAAAGATAGGATATTTACTCTCAACAGAGTGGAATATTCTCTGCCCATCAACAGACCCCCTAACAGCCTTCATGGTGGTCCCGAAGGATTTGACAAAGTAATTTGGGATGTTGCTGAATTTAACCATTGTGAAACCCTATCAATCACCTTCAAGTATCCCTGCAAAGATGGAGAGGAAGGTCACCCTGGAGATGTCAGCATTACTGCAACTTACTCCCTCCTTTCCGCTACTTCAAGCAGATAGATTTGGATCAAGATGAGAGGATCAGTGGCACTGAAGCCATTGTGTTCTTCCAATTTGGCCGAACCAGTACTTGCTCAGATATGGAAAATGCTAAGCTAAAACTCGCATACAATGCAAGGCTAAGCTCGAATCCACGACCGAAGGTAAAGCCAACATAAAATCATCAAATGCAAGGCTGCGTGTCAGCCTTGTGTAGATTGCCAAAATGCTGGTTTACATGTCAGTTTTGCGCAGAATTGCCAGAATGTGCCCCTTGGACAGAATCACCAGAATCCGGGCTAAACTCCGCGTACTGTGCGAGGCCAAGTCAACGTAAAGCTATTTTAATGCGACGCTGATTCAAGACCAAGCCAGCATAAAGTCATCTAGATGCGAGGCTAAGTTGAGACCAAACTGGTGTAAATTGATCCAGAATGCAAGGTTATACTCATACTTGAAGACCAAAGCTAAGTTTCAGCCGTGTACGAGCCAAATGGGATCCACACAGGGGGTTGGACCCACATTCACAGTGCAAAGCTAAACCCCACATAAAACACGGGGCCTATCTAGCTTAAAACCAGTCAAATGCAAGACTATGTCTGCAAGTGAAGCGCGAGACTTATTCAGTGCGCGAGGCTAAACCAGTGCACGAGTCTAATTCAGTGCACGAGGCTAAGCCAGCGCACAAGTCTAACCCGGCGTATAGGCGAGGTTAAATCATAATCTAAAGTCGTGGCTAAGCTCGCTAAAGTCAACCAGAATGCAAATCCAAGTTCCAGTCTAGCACAAAATTATCAAGATGTGAGGTTAAGTGTCACCCTTGTACAAAAAAAAAAAAAATCAGAATGTAAGGCTAAGACTTAGCCCAATGCAGAAGTGTCAAAATGTGAAGCCCTGACTCATCCCCATCTAGAAGTATCTGAACACAAGCCTAGCACTCAGCTTTGCCATGTATTAGAGATTTGAAGCGTCAGACTAACCGTGAGCCTAATGGAGATGGAAGTAATATATGCCCTATGATGGATTCCCTGGTCAGCCAAATGGGGTCTACATAGGGCGTGAGACCTACAACCAGAGAACCTCGCTAAGCCCACAACAAGAACGCGAGGCTATGCCCGCGTACAACGTGAGGCTAAACCAATATAAAATCATCTAGTGCATGAACTAATTCGAGACTAAGCTAGCGTAAAGTTATCAGATGCGAGGCTAACTCGAAACTAAACTAGCGTGCATTGTTATATTAGTGCGTGAGGCTAAGTCAGCACACAGAACTCATCCAGAGTACAAAAGTGAACAGAAATGTGAGGATAAGGTTCAACTCTGCATAGCCCGCTATAAAAAGAAGAGTAATATATTATTGCATGGACAGTCAAACAAGTCCTATGCAGGGGGTGGGACCCACATCCAGCCAAACAGGAATACGTATGAAGCCAGAACGTAAAGTTATGCTTGCATATAGTACGAGAAAAGCCAGCGTAAAGAATGCGAGGCTGATACCTGCGAACAACACAAGATTATGCAAAGCAAAGCCAGCAAAAGTGCAAAAGCTCCAAAACACGATGCTAATTTGCAACCCTGCGTAAAACATTTGAAACGTAAGGATACCATCGGAAGAAGATGCTAATACAAGGCTAACTTGCAACCTGGCATGAAACCTATGGTAAACAAAACAAGCCAGCGTGCATGATTAATACAGCGCGCGAGCCTAATCCCGAGTTTGAAGATGAATCAAAATGCGAGGGTAGATTCCAGTCTTGCATAGAAAAAAGAACCAAAAAAAAAAAAGCAAAGCTAAATTTTAGCCTAGCGTGGAAGTGCTATAATGTAAGGACGAGTCTCAACCTTGTACAAAATCAACAGAATGAAAAGCTAAGACCCAGTCCCGCATAATCTGCCATAAAGATAGAAGTGACTTGTTACCATATGATGAACTCTATGAAGAGCCAAATGAGGTTGACAGAGGGGGTGGGATCTACAACCAGATAAACTTGCGTATAATACGAGACTAAGCCCGAAGAAAGAACGCGAGGCTAAGCCCGAAGAAAGAACGCAAGGCTAAGCCCGAAGCAAGAATGCGAGGATAAACCCCGCATACAGTACGAGTTCTAGCCAGTGTAAAGTTATTTAAACTTGAGACTATGCTCATGGCTAAAATACGAAGCTAACTCTCAGTCTCACATAAAACTCAAAGAATAAGAAGGCGGTCAATTGAATTACAACAACCATTCAAATGTGGCCCACACAGGGGGTGGGCCCCATACCAATAAACCTTGTATGCAATGCGAAGCAAACTCTGCGCACAATACAATGCCAAGTCAGCGTAAAGTCATTTAAATGCGAGGCTATGCTCACAGCCAAAATGTGGAACTAACTTCCAGTCCTGTATAGACTTTAAGAAGTGGAAGGTTAAGATCGCATTAGAGACTTAAGGCGCCAAGCCGACCAGCAGTCTTGCCTAATATCCGATGAAGAAGAAGGTGATCCATTGACTTACAATGGGCTCGTAACCAGTCAAATATGGCCCACGCAGGAGGTGAGACCCACGTCTAGTAAATATTGCATACAAAACTAAACTTCGCATTCAATGTGATGCTAAGCCAATGTAAAGTCATCTAAACGCGAGGCTATGCCCGTGTGGAGTACTAAATTATGCCCGCAACTAAAATGCGAAGCTAACTCAGTGTGCGAGGCTAAACCTGCACACAAGTCCAACCCCGCGTATAACGCTAAGTTATACTAGCCCAGTCGCGAGGCTTTGCCAGCTTAAAATACGAGGCTAAAACCGTGGATATAGTGCTAAGCTTGTATCTTGAACGCACAGTGACAAATCGAGTTGTGCCAAGCGCTCATCTTGAAAGCAACTTCAACAAGAAAGTGTAAGAATGAACTTTCAAAGTAAGCGACATGGCCTTAGCAGTCAGACGACTAATGATCCTGACGCACAAGACTAAGGGCAAATTTAATTCATCAAAATTTAAAAATTCAAATCAAGCACAATGGACATATAACATTTATAAATTTTGTGCATGTGTGCAAGCGAATACATGTATGTTGTATGTGTTTGTGTCTTTTCTTAGGAAAAAGTATACATGTCTATTTTAAAGAAATACATTTATAAATATATTTTAGAATTCCTGTTTATAAATTAAAGGGATGACAGAGCAAATATCCATATATATACATATAAGAATGCTTATGCTTAATAGGTCAATGAAAGTATAAAAAAAATCAGATTAAAGAAAAAGTGTTTGCATATTTGGAAATGAGAGAATTATCATCATGATGCTATAGAGAATGTTATTGAATTAGCGAATGGTCAGTAATAGAACTTCTAAATAGCTAAGGTAATTCGCAAGTAATATATATCCGAAAATTATATAAAATAAAATCATTAAATTTTTTTTTTACGATCATAGAAAGTAATAACCTATCACAAAAGTTACTAATAAGCAAGTCTATGGCTCTTCAAGAAATTAAAAAAATATATATAGAGAGCCATCAAAATAATGAATGGCAGACCTATTAGCAAACAACAAAATTGTACCCATGGTTCCATTATCTTGACACTATGAGTAGACATATTAAAACAAACAAACAAACAAATAAATAAATAAATAACTTTTTTCTAAAATTGTAATTTTTGTCAACATCAATTTTTTGCCAACATCATTTTTGTCAAGATGTAATTTTTTGACAATCAACGTTAAATTTTTAATTCAAATCTAAACTAAAAAAAAATTATGAAATAAAAATGGAAAAATTCACAATGAATCAATATTGAGCCCTTTCTTAATACCCTCTCTTCTTTTTTTTTCCCTTCTTCTTTCCCTGTTCACTGAACAGGGAGGAGAAATTTTCCTTTTTTTTTTTTTCTTTCTTCAATGATTTTTTTTTTTTTTTTTTTGTTTCTATGATCTGTTCAGAACATCTATGTTCAGTTCAAATGAACAGAACATAGTTTTTTAATTATTTTTTATTATGTTTTTCAAAGATTTATTTATGATTATAATTATATTCCTCAGAAAATAAATATCATTACAGAGGCAAGTATAAACTACATATAAACCTCAAGCAGTGTTAGAACTATAGCACAAGTTAAAAACAAACTTGCATTTATACATTAAAATAATGTAATTTTTTTATACAAGTATATAAAGTAAAGAGAAAAGGGAAAAAATTGAACTTAGTACTGACATCAACACATATATTTAGGAAAAATAATAACGTTAAGTTGTTGATTAAGATAGAATATAGAAAATTCATAAAATAATAATAAAGCACTTGCCTAAAAAAAAATTCCACTTTGAAAATTGACCGCTAATGATTCGGATTGGATTTCCTTTTTCTCCCTCTCTCTGTTCTTCCCTTTCTTTCTTTTTTTTTCTCTTTTTTTTTTCTGTCTTTTCTTCCCTTCTTTTTGTTTCCTTCACTATTTTTCTTTTGTTCTTTTTGCCTTGTGGCAGAAGAGAAAAACGTATTTTTAGTTCCCTTTTTATTGTTTTTTAATTTTTTTTATAAATACTTACAAAATTAGGTTAGTTTAGGATAAGTTTAAATGTATGATAGATCTTTCTAATCCAATCCAGATTTATTCAGATTTTTTATGATTAAACTAACAAGTGTTTTATATAAACTCAAATTACAAGGTAGATAAAAGATAATATTGTTAAATAAAAATATATAAATAATTACTTTAATATTTATGATAATGCAAATAAACACAAAAATATTATATAGGGAACTGGCGTGTTACAATCTACCCACCTTAAAAAAAATTTCGTTCTCAAAATTTAATTTAAGGCAAAACAAGGACAATGATATTAATATGAGAAGATATGATATGGAAATGGGTGCACAATGTTTATTGTGCACTCTTTTTAAAAAGATACGGTTGAGAGGTTCAACTATCATAAAAGCACAAGGGTCTCTATATTGGATGAGAAGTTAAAGAAGGAGTTGAATAAAGCCAACAAAGGAGTACGAAATCCGATAGAATATAATCTAATATATTTTAAACCAAAATAGTACCTGTCATCACATCACTATTCTCATTGGCCTGTTTTGTTGTCAGTGTAAGTCTATGCCCTTGTCTCTAGTTCTCTCCTGTTTGTGCCCTTTGGAAAGTCTGTCAATGAGTTGCAAGCGGAGGACCCCTCTAAGGAGGCCCCATAGGTCTCAGTTGTGGTGGCGCCAGGAGTCTACATTGTTGTGGAGGTGTTGGGAGTCTTGCCTGCTGTGGTTGTGATGCTGGCATCCGAGACATGTCTCTCGCCTCACTTTGGAAAGGACATGATCCAATCTGATGTTCTGTTGATCCACAAATCAAACATAGATTGTGTGCTTGACCACACTCCTTCTGAATATGTCCTGGTCTTGAACAATAACCACACACCACTGGTCGATTGTGTTGAGTGAACTAACATTTCTCTAGTAGTATGGCATCATCCGTAGCCAAATCTCCTGCTACCTGTGTAATATTCCTCTTTTGGGATCCAAGTTGAGCCTTTTTCTTCTTGGTTGCTATTTGCTCTTGAATTCTGGTAGCATTTAAAATTTGAGCGTAAGCTTCGAACTGTGGGGTGGCTATGCACTGTTGAATCTCAAAATTCAGTCGATTCTGGAATTTTCGTGCCCTGTCTGTTTTTTGAGCTACCAACAATAGGGCAAATCTGCTCAGCCAAACAAATTCTGCTGCATAATCATATACTATCCGATTTCCTTGCCTCAAGTGGATGAACTTCTATTCCAGGTTCCATTGTGCCGTTGGCGGAAAGAACTTTGTATAGAAGCTCTCCTTAAAGGCCTCCCATGTTATCGGTTTTGCCAACCGATTCTCCTCGACCAACCATCATGTGCAAGCAATATCCATAAATTGAATTTTGATCACCTCCACACGGTCTTCATTTTCTACTCGCATTGCACCCAGTAGGTTGTCAGTATCCACCAACCACTGCTCTGCCTTTAGAGATTTCTCAGTTTCATAAAATGGTGACAGGTCCATCTTCCTAAAGTCTGATACACTGCTCGTCTTTTGTTTTCTAGCCACCATCTCCTGTCACAGCATCTTAGTCTATTTTTGTTGGTTCTCAATAAGCCTCCATAAGAAACTCCATGTTGAAATTTTCTGTTTGGGGAGTGGTACTTGAGGAAGTGATGCAACGACTAGTCATTTCTTTAAAAGATGAAGGATTTGGATTAGAGCGGGAAATAAAGGATAAACGGAATGATAGTATATAAGGAATCAAAGGAATAGGACAAGAATAAGAATCAAAGGTTTATGCATATGTATAGTGGTAGTAATCCTAGATTGAGACTTCTAGTCAGAAGCTAATGCATTACAATTTGGATGTCGAAAACTTTTAACACTTTGTAGCAAGGACAGATTCTTGTACAAAATTGCTATGGCATAAAATGACTAGTAGGTAGTAAAGGGTAATGGGATCTAAATATGGGTGGTAATGGATGCGTTCTCGGGCCAAATTTTGGCCTTTCCTATACAAATTTTTGAATTAGAAAAATGAATTTTTCATATTAAGCGGGCCAAAAATTGACGCATGGATGTGTCCATTACTATCCCTAAATCTAATTCTTCTATAATCCAAACCAAATAACGGAGATGTTCTGGGACGCATTGTTCTGAAAGCTTTAAAATGGAATTTTCATTTTTAATTCAAAATTTTGTAATAAGTGGGCCAAACTTTGGCCCGTAAACGCGTCCATCACCATCCCTAGATCTAATTCTTCTATAATTCAAACCAAATAACGGAGATGCTCTGGGACACATTGTTCTGAAAGCTTTTAAGATGTAATAAAATTATTGTAGGGGGCTATGTGTAAAGTGAGCAAGAAAATACAAGTACTTTGGATGCTCACTTGGCTGGGTCAATACTTGTGGATGGATGCAATCCTGGATTGAGTCTTAAGCTGCTGAGGACATCTTTTTTCCAGTTCCATCCAACTGGTAGGTGGTTCTATAGTATGTAATTTGTCAAATGAGGTCAGAAAATTCCCTAATCTCAATCAACTGGGCGTTGCGGTTGAGCATAGAGAATTCCCATAATTGCCGCTGACTGTGTACATGCTCCGCTCTCAATATATAGTATATGAATACGTATAATGGTACTAGCAATATAATCTGTTTATATATACTAAAAATCTTGTAATTGGCTACGGATTCGTCTCCCAAAAAAGCTAGTTACGATTAGTTTATGAATTAATGAGAATCATTATAAACCACACTAGCTCTTGTTTCATATATGATATTTGGCTATTTTGAGCTGGATATTACATTTACATATCAACAAAGTGTTTTAAGTAAAATAATTGAATCTTATGACAGCTACAATAGATGAAAACTAGATTACTTGTATAGATGGTCAACAACTAGGTTCGGTCAACTAGCTAATTGAACTGTGGAAGTAACCAAGGCAATTGATATTTGTAGCTTAAAACTGTTTTTTTTTTTTTTTTTTTTCAAGTTGCTTCCTTTAAAGTTCTCTACTTGTTTTCCAGGTATCCTCTCTCATCCATAGAAGAAGTGATCTCCATCTCTCAGGTATGCTGAAAGTGCCTCTTTTTTTTCCTCATTGCAGTAGAGAATTCCTTTCTTTTTTCCTTTTTCCTTTGAGATCTAGCTGCTGTTTGTGATGATTTGACAAATTGGCACTTTGCTATATGCATGGATGATCTTGTGATAATTGTTTATTTAATGTATCACTTGTTATTTTGGATGTTTTGGCAGAATTTTTGTGGGTTTATTGGATCTCTACATGCAGCAAAAAGAGTGAGAAATGCGAGTGGATCTTTCTAATATGAGACAGAAGCAAGAATATAATCATATACTATCCAATACACTTACAAAAACTAGCTGCTTTCAATTTTCATGTTCAATTATAACTCCATTTTTCAAACTTTTTCACAGAACTTAAAATTCCCTTCTTCTTTTTCTTTTTGCATAAATAATTGCAAAAAAAAAAATACGTGTATAGTAAACTATTTATGCCGGAGTTGAAATTGTGTCATAGGTTGGATTTCTGTTGAATCAAGTAGATCAGCACATGAGCTATGGCCAAAAACTTCAATCTTTGTTTATAATCTTAAATACTTATATTTTATAATTGAATTTCAGCCTCTGAAGAAACTCAAGAGTCGAGACAGCTAAGGTTGGTACTAGATCCTCACGAAAGAGGAAGACACCCGATCTGTAGATAATTTAGGCACCAAATACAAATAATTTAAAGCACATAAAGAAAAAAAACACACTATGTGACCTGAACTCCTCCCATCGTTTTTTTTTTGTTGATACTAAAGCCCATAGGATACAACCAATGTCAATATCTCCAGTATATAGTCCCACGGGCATCTGCTTCAGCCATTAAGCAAAGGTCTAGAGGAAAATTCGAAAATAATATAAATTCACAATTCAAGAATTTCGCTCGGTTAGCAGTCCAGTTGGCGCAAGAATTTGCTTCTCGAAGGATATGCTCAACTTCACAATGGGGGAGCACATCCATTAAAGTTTTAATATCACGAAGTAACGGATCATCATTCCGTAAGCCACGAGTTATTTCTTGGATCGCCATGAAAAAGTCACCTTGATTCTAAGCTTTGAAATATGCATAGTATGAACAGTCACTCTCAAAGTAAAGCACAACCCTCGCCTTTCCAACTCATTAATCGAGGTGGATGAGAGAGGAGTCGCACCGATAGCTCTAAGACAAGCTACTTCTTCTCTAATCACAAGTCATCCAAAATCCCTACCAGACGTAGGACCAAAGAAGCCATCAAAAGATAGGGTCCATACATCACCTTTGGGTAACTTCCAAACAACTTGGGTGGGCAAGGTTGGCTCAACCACATAGTTACATGTCAAAATGCCAAGTTTGGCAACAAGAGCACTTGAGTGCACTACCCATTGTTGGTTCTCTCATTGACAACTCTCTCGGAGATCTTCTCTATGCACATTAAACTCTAAATCTTACCTCCTTTCTAAAAATTTATAATAGATAGAATCCTCTGACAGTTAGTGACCAAATACAACACCTTAATTAATCCTAGGAAAACCAGTGCAAAATGATATACAAAACAGACTTGAACTTGTAATCAAATCCCAACTAGAAATTCCGCCAACTAGTCAAATCGTCTGCTTCTGCATGATATAAAACAAGCCATTGTCTATATCTTTTTTTTTTAGAAGACTTTAGTGTAATCCCCTGCATTCTATTAATAAGGATTTAACAGAGCATGGTAATGCATAAGCGTTACATATAAGAGGATCCCTCACTAAAGAGCATGTCTTAAATGCTAAAAACAAAGAATACAGAAGTAGAAAATATATTCCCTCTGCAAAACGGTTCCATTCTAGTAAACATGATTCGAAGAGCGTGTTTCCGAGCACACACTCTAGTCCCTAGCAATGAGTCTATCTTAACACTCTTGCTCTTGCATTGAGGCCTACAAATCATAGCCTAAAATAATCTCCGCCCAGTATCCAAAAGCAACGTAAATCCACCCATCTTCAAATACTACTTTTAAGGAATCCCCAACGCACAAAATAAGACGCTTGTTCATTCGGTGTCGAAGTGAGCTGATGTGATGTGGGTCTTCTTGATGCCCTCACCATCTATTACTATTTCTGAGCTCGAATTCAAAATTCGAATTTTGAAGGCATCACCGAGTCGTTGAACAATTTTCAGTCACCAAAATTACCCAAGCCATTGTCCACATTAGCGCGTGATCCAATTTGATTTCCTTTCTAGCTAGGTGAGTCAGTCGTCTTCCTCAAGCAACAAAGATGACCCTTCAAATGAAAATAGAAAGTGGTCATTCTATGGCTGAGAGGGTTCCTCTTAGGTGGGTAGGAAGTGCTTTCTTCAGTGGAAGGCATTCCCTTGGTGTAAAGAGTTGGTTGAGTTCAGTCAAGGGGCTTATCCATGTGCACAATTTTATTATCAAGTCATAAGCCACTTCTTTTCCATGGTTAATTTTTATTTTTTCTCTAAAACTCTTCTTGTATATGCATGCGGCTTCATTTAGACATTATGTGATTTCATTTAAGGTTACTAGGGCTTGAGTAGCTTCTTGTAATCGGTTTCTAAAATGATAAGTACTTTCTCATTTCTTTTTTTAGTTTTGAATTTTTTTTTTTGGAGGTAAATAGTTTTGCTAAAGTTAGTTTCTAAGCTTATTTGCACATTCTACTTAGAAGTGAACTTCTAAGTAGTCTTACAAAATAATATAATAACTCTATAGAATATAGAATACTTATTCTAACCAAAAAATGGTGTGCCCGAGGCAGCCCCGATGCGACACACTTACCACTCCTATCCATACACTTGTCGCTTACAAATGTATAAACCATTTCTCACCTAAAAATATTATTTATGGGATGAATACATTATTCTCGTGTTGACAAAGTTTTGTGTCTTGTATAACATTTTCTAAAATTCCAACAAGTTGGCCGTCTTCTAAATTCGGTTGTAACCTTGTTCTCCTTTTAGATATGAATAACAACCCAACATATTTTACCAAACTTCCTTTAAACTTAAATAACAACCCAACATAGAGAGCACCCTCTATGCATAAAGTGAAATAGTCATTCCTGCATCCACGAGTCATTCCTATAGCGAGCAGTCTTCTCTATTGTCCTTTAACAAATACACTTTAGAGCTTATTCCGAAAGTTTCAGTAGGCTCATCCATATGAAGACCTTTCAGTAAGGAAGAAACATTTAGTAAAAGAGAGGTTTATTATTTATCCCCAAAAAAAAATGAAAAAGGAAAATGGAGGTTTGTAAACCATGCTCCAGAACCGTGAAGGATCATGTATACAAGAGAGCAAAATAGCCTCTAAACTGTTACTTTTGAACTTTTACCCATGTTGGGCGAGTTCTACAATGGTCTCCAATATTGTTAAAATTTTTAAAGCAAACCTGGAAAACACCATTATTTAGATTTCATTTTACGACCCGTTCTGACACAAATCAAATTTAAGAACTATGATAAAAGAAGCATAGGGACTGTGAGATACATAAATTTGACTGAACGGTTTTCCTTAATACCAGGTATATTTATGCTGATGTTTCCTTTATCAAAAGTTCTTGGGTAAAGAGAGGCCTAGTAACATTCATTCTTTGGTTTCATAAAGATACTAATAGGTGATTCCTGCTTAACATGCTTTCATTATTCTATTATTATTATTTAGATTTCTATGTACTTGATCTGTTGACTGTTAGATCTTATTATTCATCTCATAACAAATTTCAGGTTAATATGCAAATTACCTTGATCATTTCTTGTATACACAAGTTTTCTCGGGTATTAATTACCAAATTATTTACCAGAGATTATGAGATGTTTTCCACATCTTTCAATAGTTACGAAGGTCATCCACCCACCATTATTTATTAACAGAACTTGCATCTTTTTGTTATAGGGTGCATTTTATCATTGCTTGCCTGTCCCTTTTCGTTCTTTTATACCAAACAATTGGTACTGAATTACCTTTGTCGTTCTCGAATCTAGTATTTAGCATTCTGCATGTGACTCCCCCTCTCTCTCTCTCTTGGCTCTTAATCCAGGCATCACGATGGAATCATGCTTATCCCAAACTGGAGGTCAGGTGGCATCTAACCTTGGTAATCATATTATTTAGTGCATTTGGGATCATTTGAAGTCTAGGGTTGGTTATCTAGTACACTATAAAAAGAAAGTTGACGAACTCAAAGAAATTTTTGAGGATTTAGAAAGGAAAAGGAATGACCTACAAAGAAGAGTAGAGGCAGCTGAGAGAAATGGAGAAGTGGTCGATGATGTAGTCGCTGCATGGTTAAATGAATTCAAAGAATTTGAGGGAGCAGTTCGTAGAATGTTGGCAGAGGTTGGAGAGAACAAAAGATGCTTCAAGGATTGCTACCCAAATTTTGCCTGGCGTTATAATCTTGGCAAGGAGGCTGCAGATAAAATAGGTGATGCTGATAAACTCAATGAAAAATTAAATTTTGCGACGGTGTCTCAGCCTCATCCTCCTCCTTCTGCTGTTGACTCAATGCCCGTAGGCGATTTCATGGCTTTCACCTCCATCAGGGTTGCCCTTGACAATGTCTTGGAGGCAATGAGGGATGAGAAGCAGCAGTTGATTGGAATATATGGTATGGGCGGAGTGGGTAAGACAACCTTGATGGATGAACTGGGTAGACAGTTCTCCCAGGACGGGGAGTTTGGGAAAGTGGTGAAGGTGGTGGTGTCACAAAACCCCAGCATAGCAAAAATACGCCGTGATATTGCAGATGCGCTTGGCTTGAGACTCTCTAGAGATGGCGAACCTGCTGCTTGACAACTAGGTTGAAGATGGAAGCCAAAATTGTCATAATGATGGACGATATATGGGGCAGGTTAGAGCTGACAGACATAGGGATTCCCACCGGGGACGAGCATAGAGGCTGTAAAATCTTGTTCACCACTAGGACACTGGGAACGTGCCAACAAATGGAAAGCTATGCTTCAATCAAAGTTGATGTCTTGTCAGAAGAAGATTCTTGGACTCTTTTCAAAAGCAAAGTCGGAGATGTCCTCAATTCTGTTGATCTCGAGTCTGTTGCAAGGAAAGTGGCTGCCGAGTGTGGGGGACTGCCTCTGGCAATCGTTGTGGTTGGAAGAGCTCTACGCAGATGTAACCAAAAGAGCGTGTGGGATAGTGCACTGATGCGGTTAAAAAGATCCATCCCTGACGAGCTGCAAGGTGTGAAGGAACAACTGTACAAATCTCTTGAACTGAGTTACAACTACATTGAGAATGCAGAGATGAGATTGTTCTTCTTGTTTTGTTGCTTATTTCCAGAAGACTGTGAAATAAGTGAAGAGAAGCTTACATGGTATGCGGTGGGGGAAGGTTTCTTGAGAGAAGTATACACTTTGGATGAAGCATGTAGAGAAGTTCATTTGCTGGTGCAGGGTCTGATAACCTCTTGCTTGTTGATAAGTGCCGAAGGAGACAGGTCCGTGAAGATGCATGATGTAGTTCGTGATGTGGCCATCTATATTGCATCCAAGGGGGGTGACTATTTCTTCGTTAAGGCTGGACTTGGAATGAGGGATTGGCCTGAGAGTAGAGCCTTGGAGGTGTGCAAGAGAGTTTCGCTGATGAACAATGACATAAGGACACTTCCGGATCAGCCAAATTGCCCAGAGCTACTCACTCTCTTGTTGAATTCCAATCCTTCTTTAAGTGCCGTGCCAGATAGTTTCTTCCAACGTATGTCAGTACTAACCGTTCTGGATTTATGCCGCACATCTATCAAGTCGTTGCCTTCATCTCTTGCTCTCCTAACTAATCTTGGGTCACTTCGTCTTGACCGGTGCACGAATCTCCGTGATATCTCTTTAATCGGGCAACTAAAGAAACTCAAAATATTGGCCTGCAGGAATGTACTAAGAAACATCTACCTGATATTGCAGTAAAGAGATATGACGGGTGATGTACTAAGAAACATCGCTTGCAATCTGAGGCGGCATCTACCTGATATTGCAGCGAGCGTGCCCAGATGTATATACAGATAGTGAAGAAATTCTGATTGCAGGGGGCATGAGAACCTTGTATATAATTGCTTGAAATGGTTGTCCATTCAATTTCATTTGGGGATTCACTCGGCAATTCTCTTGACGAAATAGCATAATGTGTGCATGTATATCTCAGCCTAATAGTTCTCATTGTAGTTAATTCTATCTTCCTTTGATTTGTATCGCTATAGTAAGGTGTGATTTGCTATAATTTTTTGTCTCGATTTCTCAAAATATATCATATATAATGAGAAATGCGTTAATTGTTGATTTAGTAGTTGTGGGCTCTCAAACAAGTTAATAAGAAATGTATTTAAACAAGTACTTCTAGGAATGATAATGAGTCGGGCCAAGCTGAATCAGATCCATTCATTGTCCAAACTAAAATTTTGAACTTTTCACTAACGCAAAGCCCAAAATGGCCATTGTGAAAGAAGCCCAGCCCAGCCCAATAGGTTTTGGACAGTCTACCGCTATTATAATCAAGTGAGATCTATAATCAAGTGAGATCTTTTTATAGATAGGACTTCAACAGTAATATTATTTATCCACTCAACCAGATGTTCCAAATCAGCAGCAGTAGCAACACATATAAATAAGTCAATTTTTAATAAAGCCTTTAACAATACATATCCACCTACCCACATGCACAGTCCCCTTATATGTTCTCATTTTCACCAACAATAGAATGTACAATTGCTATCAAATCTTGTGAATTAAATGAAATACAACTTGGAAAATAAGTTATACGTTGATATTGATCATCTCAAGTTTCTAACTCGTTGGTAAGAAGAAAACAGATGAACAAATAGAAACTTGCACAGAGAAAACATCTTACTAAGAAAATTTATACTTTTCTTACTCATATTATAATTACAAGCTTATAGCAAAGTTACAAACAACTCCAGAAAAAGGTCAAAAATTTGCCGGATACCAATTCAACAAAGCTTCAACAATAACATTATTTGTGTAGTACTTCACCTAAGTATGCAGGACCCCTGAGATGCTTAGATGGTTTAACAGTACATTGGAGGTCATTGATTTGAGTTTTTTTTTTTTTTTCTGAACAGGCTCTGGGGAACAGAGATGAAAGAAAATGAATCTAAAAAGAAAAAAAAAAAATCAAAAAATAGCAAAATTCTCTTGGAATATTAAGTTTAATATAATCTAATTTAACTCAGGCTATACAAAGTTAACTTAAACTATACAAATGCAAATCAATGTCTTTATGAAATCTTTTTTTTTTAAAAAAAGAATAAATTTGGTACAAATAAAATCAATCAAGGATGAACCCTAAATTTTGACTCTTTCAGAAACTAGGTTTCAGTCTTCCAAAATAAATCGAGTCGAGACGAATTTGGGAACAAGCATACCTTGAAGCTGAAACTAGGGTTTCAGTCTTTCAAAAGCCCTAGAGATTGGGGATAAAGTGAGGAAGAAGATGATGGAGAGTAGAGAGATTTGGAGGAAGCGAGCAAAAGGAGAGAGGAGAGTTTTCGAGATGTCTAAGGAAAGAGTTGGGGAGAGCGAGAGGAGAGAGAATGAACCCCTAAAGTTTGAGTCTTTCAGAAACTAGGTTACAGTGTTCCAAAATAAATCGAGTGGAGTCGAATTTAGGGATGAGCATACATGAAGCCGAAACTAGGGTTTTGGTCTTTCAGAAGTTCTAGAGTTTGGTGATAGAGTGAGGAAGAAGATGATGGAGAGGAGAGAGGATTGAGATCAAGGAGAGATTTGGGAGGGAGCGAGCAAGAGGAGAGAGAGGAAGGTTTTCAATATCTCTAAGGAAAGATTTGGGGAGGGCAAAAGGAGAGAGCAGGGTCTTCATCATCTCCGAGTGAGAGCGATGGGGATGGGAATGAGCAAATTGGGATGGCGAGTGAATATTGTGGATTTGTTGGTTTGGGTTAAATTTTAGATGGGTTTAGATATAGCCCGAACTTATATCCAATTGGATCCATTGGTAAATTAGACAGATTAAAAGCCAGCCTTAAAAGGCTAGCCCGATCGATTTTCGATCTAATCCGAGTCCATGGATACTTCTCTTATTGGTAAGTATGTGATATGTAGAGAATGATTTTTTTTTGGGGAAACCATACCCTTTCAGAATCTCCTCAGACATCTCATAAAAAAGAATTCATAACTGTAGTACTCAGACGTGATACCGGAAAACTCATACATCTAAACACACTATAGATTCAAGAATTTGGTGATCTGCTTGATATGTGATTGAGATCGAAAACCTGATAAGGTTAACTTTCGAGTCAAAGTGTTCTTAGTTTATTATTAATGCTTCGCGGATATGAGCTCTATCCATTGTATCAAATTGATATCAGAATCCATAATGATGACTAGACAAGGTCAATTATAGGGTGGCACTCTAGTGCGCATGTGCATTAGCAACTTTATTTCTTGGTGGATGCTGATAAATACTTTGAGGCGAGCTGGATAGGTGAAGGGTGAATTCTAAGGATACTCCTCAAAGTGCATGGTTTCGGGATTTGAGCCTATGACAAAGACAGTTACGCCGTGTAATCTGCAAAGGTGCTCTAACCAAAAAACAAAAACAAATGGTGCATAATAAGGTTAAACTCAAGTACATTAGAAGGTAAAGGCGAGGCCATGGAATTCTGCTGTGCATTAGGGCTCACGGAGTTGAGTTAAGATGGAGTGTCATATGTATCTTGTATCAGTTAAAAGCATCCAAGTTAAAGTTTAGTCTCATATTGGATATAAAAGTAGAAACTTGAGTGCTTAATATGTGATTGGGATCCAAAACCTGTTAAGGTTAACCTTCTAGTTCAAAATGGTCTCAGTCTATTATGTCTCGGGAGGCTCCATTTGTTGTAACATTAAGCTATTTATTTCTTCTTTCTTTTCTAAAAAGTGAATTTTAGTGAACAAAATTTTCTTAACTACGAAAATCCAAACTAGGATGTTAATGTTTATTGTTTAAGATGAATCTATATATTTGTTCACATAGTATGGGATCTTTTATCATTTAAGCAAGAATTCAGTTTGGCCATTGCCTTGCTGTTGCATTAGTTGTATTGGTCCGTTTTCATTTTCTTTTAATCCAAGTTCTTATGGACTCAAAGATGATGAGAGCTCAAAGATTACAGTTAACCAATATGATATCATAACTCAGATATCTTTATCATTAACATTTTCTCAGTCTTTCATGAGTTTTTGTGGTTAACTTCTTAAATATTGTCATTTGCTCCAGGAAACTGTGTTGCCTTGTGGTTGACAAATCCATTACTCTGCCTGTGACATTGCTTCGACTTCCAACTACTCGATGCCTTCAGCATATGGATATGAAGGATGCCTTATATAGGTTCCAATCAGGAGTCATACTCTTTTATAGCATCCAAAATTGACCGTAGGCACAAGCCAGATATGGTATCAAGAGAAATTGTAAAAACACAAACATAATTAATATGTAAAATATGAACAATACGAAGTTAAAAAAAAAAAAAAGAAGTTTTACTTTGGCATTTTTGTTGTTTGATATCTGTCAGTGTTAAATCTCAGCTATAGCTGAACAATGCAGAGGCATCTGGCTAGTTTTTTGCTTCACCACATAATTTTTCTTCCAATTATTTAAGCATAAAACTCTTGATTTTACATTGAGTAATTGTACCAATAAAGGATGAAAACTTTTAGCTATATATTTGCATTCTTGCATGTACTTGGGAGTTGGGATATTTTGAGATTTAGTTGTTCATGTACCGAATTTGATGCTCCTCCAATCCTCTATGCAATGAAATACTCTGAACTTGTTGAGTTTTATTTCATTTGATAGCCAGGCTAGTGTTCTGTGCACAGGATATAACAACTCATTAGGAAGCCAACATCGTAAAGAGCCAAATAGTTGAAAAGCAAATATTGAAAACCCAACAAGAAAATTATCATGTATTCATATGATATTTATAGTACAAAATACATAACAAAAATATCAATGCAGATTACATAGTTGTGATTTGTTTGTGTATTACAAACAATTTGGATAGGGAGAGACTGTTTCATGGTACCTGTGTAGTTGGGATACACTAGTTAGTAACAAACATATATCAAAGTGATAGAATTAGTTAAGATATGATTAGTTAAACCCAATATTCCCCCTCAAAATGGATCATGCAAGGGCTTGATCATATTGGATGTAAGAAGCATGAACTGTGGATAATCCAGTGCCTTGGTGAGGACATCAGGAAGTTGTTTTGTGGAAGGAACAAAAGCAGTGCATAGGAATCCGGAGACGATACGTTCCCGTACAAAATGACAATCAATTTCGATGTGTTTAGTATGTTTCATGGAAGACTAGATTGGTAGCAATGTGAAGAGCTGCTTTGTTGTTACAAAACAATGTGACGGTTTCTTGATGGACTTGAAGATCTTTGAGAAGGTGAGATAGCCATTGAAGTTCACATGAAGCAGCTGCCATGGAGCGGTATTCTGTCTCGGCTGAGGAGCTAGAAACTATTTGTTGTTTCTTTAAGCGCCAAGAAATAGGATAAGACCCCAGAAAGGCAATGTATCTAGTGATTGAATGACGCGTATCTGGACAAGAGGCCCAAGCAGCATCTGCATATATTGTGAGAGTGAGAGGACTTGTGGCAGACATAAAAATGCCTGTAGCAGGGCAGGATTTGATGTAGCGCATGACACGAAGAGCTGCATTCCAATGAGTGTCTGTTGGTTTCAACATATATTGACTCAATAGATTTACCACATAAGTTAAGTCAGGCCTATTGATAATAAGATAGAGAAGTCGACCAACCAAATGTCTGTAAGGAGAAGGATCAAGAAGAATTGTCCGGCTTGAAGCATGTAAATGGTGAGTGGTTTCAATTGGTGTTGCGGCTGGTTTGGCACCTAGAAGACTTGCATCTTTCAAAATATTACTTTCGCTGGTTAATAAAAATGCCAGAAGCAGACCAAGCAATTTCAAGTCCAAGAAAGTACTTCAGGCCAAGGTCTTTGATGTGAAAACGACAATGTAGAAGCTTCTTGAGGAGCTGAATAGTGAGACAATCATCACCTGTTACTATAATATCATCAACGTATACTAGGACGATTGTCAGAAGTTTATCCCTTGGCTTCATGAATAAAGTGTAGTCGGCCCGGGACTGAAAGAAACCAGCTACTAAGAGAGTGGAAGAGAATTTCAAACCAATTTCGTGATGCTTGCTTTAAACTATACAAAGACTTGTGGAGACAACATACCATTTTTCCCCCTGTCTATTAAAACCTGGTGGAAGTTGCATATATACCTCTTTATGTAAGTCACCATGGAGAAAGGCATTGTTGACATCTAATTGATGAAGTGGCCACTGTCGGACGGCTGCAATAGAGAGAAGACAACGGACGGTGACTAATTTTGCCACCGGAGCAAATGTCTCAGTGTAATCTAGGCTTTCAGTTTGAGTTTACCCTTTAGCAACTGGGCGAGGCTTGTACTGTGCAATGGTACCATCATAATGGTATTTAACTTTGTACACCCACTTGCACCCCACTGCTTGCTTTCCTAGTGGTAAGGAAGTAATGGACCAGGTATTGTTAGAGGTGAGTGCACAGAGCTCCTCTTGCATGGCTTGATGCCAATGAGAATGCTTGTTGGCTTCTGAAAAACTAGTAGGTTCTGAATGCATGTCTATAGCAGATAAGAGAGATAAGTGTGTAGAAAAAAAATACTGTAAGAAAGATGATTGGATAAAGAATACTTTATCGAAGACTTTGGAGATGCAGTCGAAGCCATGAAACCAGTCACATAATCTCTTAAGTAAGATGGTGGGCGGGTTTGACGTTGTGGTCGGGACAAAAGGCTGGGTGGAAGGAGATAAATTTGTGATAGCAGGGGTTGAAGAAGTTAAAACTTGTGTTGTGGGGTTCTCACATTCATGACAGTTATTAGGCAAGAACAATAGAAGTACATGATGATTTGCATGCATATTGGAAGTCAAAAATTGATCTGCTTGAGAAAAAAACATTTTCATGAAAAATAACATCCCTACTAGTGAAGACTTGATTAGTTGATATATCAAGTAAGCAATAGGCCTTTTGATCTATAGGAAAATCAATAAGCACACATCGACGAGCATGGGGATGGAATTTATCAGAGTCAAGATGTCTAGTTGATGCAAAGCAAAGACAACCAAAAGCACATATATGGTCATATTTGGGTTTAGAAGAGTGTAGGAGTTCAAATGATGTCTTATTGTTGAGGATATGTATAGAGATACGGTTAATGAGATGGGTAGCAGTGAGAAGGCAATCACCCCAATACTGTTTAGATAATCCAGATTGGAAATGAAGGGCTCGTGCAACATCAAGTAGATGACGATACTTACATTCAACTACTCTATTTTCTTGAGAAGTAGCTACGCAACTATGTTCATGTAGAATTCCAAGTGTAGAGAGAAAATTGGAAAGAATATTATTGCAAAATTCAGTACCATTATCTGTGCGTATACGCATGATTTTGTGACCATATTGAGTTTGAACATAAGATGCAAAAAGTTATAAAAATTGGCAAGTTTGTGATTTAAATTGTATTAAGAACATCCAAATATATCGTGAAAAATCACTAACTATAGTTAGAAAAAAAATGTGCATTGGTTCGAGATAGAACTGAATATGGTCCCCATAAATCACAATGAATAAGCTCAAATGGTTTATTTGTAGACGGAACACTATTGGGAAATGACAGCCTAGTTTGCTTTGCTAGGGGACAAATGTTGCAAATTTTAGACAACATATTTGAATTGATTGATAACATGGGTGCTAATGCATGTTAACGAGCCATAGATGGATGTCCGAGATGTATGTGCCATAAATCAAGTTGAGAAGAATGATTTGCGAGACAAGCAGTGGGAGAAGGTGGATCGAAGTAGTAAAGTCCATCTCGCTTATAGCCCTGACCAATATCCATTGTCGTCGAGAGGCCTTGTAAAATACAATGAGTGGGATAAAAAATCACATGACAATTAAGATCTTTAGTGAGGCTACTAATAGATAGAAGGTTAAATTTGAAAGAAAGAACATGATAGATATTTGATAATGTAATAGATGGTATGAGTTTGCATGATCCCATGCCTATGGTCTTTGTAAATGATCTAGCTGGAGTGGTAATGTCAGAGATCACAGGTGTGTGAGACAATGAATTAATAAGAGATGATGAATATGTTATATGAAAAGACACACCAAAATCCATAATCCAAGCCTGATTTGGTTGAGAAGATAAAAGGGTACACGTACTAGCAAGATTGGCTTGAGGTTCAGAAGTCGGAGTGACAGCACTGAGAAGGCGCAATAATTGTTCATATTGATCCATTGTTAGTTGAGGAGGTTGCTTAGTGTATGCAGCAGTAGAAAAATTAATAGGAGGACTTGATGCTGAAGGTGCAATATAATTGGTACCTGAAGGTGACTTCTTGTTGTTGTGGCGTGCAATCTTGTAATGTGGTGGATAGCCATGAAGTTTGTAGTAAACTTCCTTTGTATGGCCAATGATGTGACAGTGAGAGAGCGTTTCTTAGGTCGTGGCTTTACATCGGTGGTTCTGCTATTAGAGTGGTTGTCCGTGGCTGCCATAGCAGAAACTTCAAGGAGGGAAGATGGATGGTTCAACAAGCGTTGGGTTTCATCTTGTAAAACCAAGGAATATGCTTTGCCTACCGATGGCAGGGGATCCTTTAGAAGTTTTTGGCTGCGTACCTGTGAGTAGGTATCATTAAGGCCCATGAGAAATTACATTAGTTGTCGTTGTTGTCGGTATGGACTAGGCACACTGGAGGAGACCGGATCATATTGAGCCAACTAATCTCAAAATCCTTTGAGCGTGTTGAAGTATTTTGCAATATAGTCGGTGTTTTGTTGGAGAGTGGCAATGGAACGCTCTAGGTTGAAGATATGTGGACCATTTGAGAGAGAAAAACGGTCATGAAGATTTGCCCAGATAACATTGGCAGAATCGGCATAGAAGACTGAGATTGTCATATCTCGATAGATTGAGTTGAGCCGCCATGAAAAAACCATGTTGTTAGCACGGTCCATGCGCCTCGAAGCGGATCATTGGCCTGAGAACGAGGTAATGAACCATCGACGAAGCCAAATTTGTTCTTGGTAGATAAGGACATGGTCATAGCGCAATGCCATGTAGGATAGTTGTCTCTCGTAAGAGGGACAGAAACAAGTATAGTCCCCGGGTTATCTGAGGAATGGAGGAAGAAAGGGTTGGAGGGGTTATCAATAGTATTAGTGGTGGTGATAGTGGTGGAAGTCATGGGTGCTCTGATACCAAGTTGAAAAGCAAATATTGAAGATCCAACAAGAAAATTATCATGTAGACATATGATATTTATAGTACAAAATACATAACAAAAATATCAACGCAGATTACATAGTTGTGATTTGTTTGTTTATAGCAAACAACTTGGATAGGGAGAGGTCTGTTTCGTGGTAGTTGCGTAGTTGGGATATGCTAGTTAGTAACAAACAAATATCAAAGTAATAGGATTAGTTATGATATGATTAGTTAAATCCAATACAAATAGATAATTTCACAGAATTTAGATGTCGAAAACTTTAACACTTTGCAGCAAGGACAAATTCTTGTACAAAATTGCTATGGCGTAAAACGACTAGTAGGTAGTAAAGGGAAATGGGATCTTATTCTTCTATGATCCAAATCAAATAACGGAGATGCTCTGGGACGCATTGTTCTGAAAGCTTTAAAGATATAATGAAATTATAAAGTGCACAAGAAAATACAAGTGTTTTTTATGCTCACTTGCCTGGGTCAATACTTGCTGATGGATGCAATCCTGGAGTGAGTCCTAGCTGCTAAGGGCATCTTTTTCCTGTTCCATCTAACTGGTAGGTGGTTCTATGTAGTTTGTCAAGTGAGGTCAGAAAATTCCCTAATCTCAATCAACTGGGCATTGTGGTTGAGCAAAGAGAATTCCTATATTCTGAAAGTGACATGACAACTACTGTACCGTAGTCAATTATTAGTCTGTCAAGTGGCAGCTAGACTTTTTAGCAAGAGAATGGGGTCTGGCTTAGCCCATTTTAACTGTGGCCTATCCTCCTTGATTACTGTTTAGTGTTTCCATGGTAGTACACAGTTGATAACTAGCTGACGGTTCTTATGTTAATGTTGTAGTTAATTAATATTTAGTGGTTGCTTGACTATGTACATATTACGGCCGCTTCCGATGTATAGCATATGAGTACGCTGAAATTTTTTTTTTCCTCATTGCAGTAGAGAATTCCTTTCTCTTTTCCTTCTTTTGAGATCTAGCTGTTGTTTGATGAATTTGACAAATTGGCACTTTGCTATATGCACGGATGATCTTGTGATAATTGTTTATTTAGTTTATCACTTGTTATTTTGGATGGTTTGGCAGAATTTTTGTGGGTTTCTTGGATCTCTACATGCAGCAAAAAGGGTGAGAAATGCGAGTGGATCTTTCTAATATGAGACATAAGGAAGAATATAATCATATACTATCCAATACACTTACGAGATCTAGCTGCCTTCAATTGTTCATGTTCAATTATAACTCCATTTTTCAAACTTTATTACAGAACTTAAAATTCTCTTCTTCTTCTTCTCTTTTTTTTTTTTGCATAAATAATTGCAAAAAAAAAAAAAAAATACGTGTATAGTAAACTATTTATGCCAGAGTTGAAATTGTCATAGGTTGGATTTCTGTTGGATCAAGTAGATCAGCACATAAGCTATGGCCAAAAACTTCCTTCTAGGTTTAAAATCTTAAATACTTATGTTTTATAATTGAATTTCAGCCTCTGAAAAAACCCAAGAGTCGAGACTGCTCAGCAGAAGGTTGGCACTAGATTCTCACCAAAGATGAATGTTCTCCACAAAAATCTTGCTTTTTTCCATTGATTACTATGAATTACAACGAAAGAAGAACAATAGAAAAACAAACGAGAGGATTTATATGTTATCGCTCTCTTTTACTATAAAAGTGGGTTCTAATGTGGCGATAGGCTCTAACTAGTAGAATCTGTTGATAATCCAACGTGAAGATCTTCCCTTTTTGGTGAAGAAGATGATGATGGCTGGCCCTAGCTTCTCTTTCTCTACTGATTTCAATGAATTCAAGACTCTCGCGCGTAACTTGAACTCTAAAAGATCCTAAAGTCTCCTCAAAGAGGTTATTTATAAACTTTAGTTGGTTATGAGAGTTTCCTTAGAGATAGGAATAGAAGGTTTTTGTATTCATCAAGGATTCTAATTAAGTATTTGATTTTGACTTAAATCTCTTGTATTTTGGATTCTGATTAGACTCAATTCGGGTATTAGATAATCTCAAATCTCAATCACAATCAATTTAGGATTCTAAGAATCTGTCCACACGGAGTTAGAGACTCTAGACGCAGAGCTACAGACTTAGCTCCGCATGTTGCTCCAATGCGAAGTTAAGCTCTGGTCGACGAGAGGCTATGGACTTAGCTCCATGTTCTGCGAAGCTATTTGCCATCTTTTTATTTAGAAATTTTTACCTCCAAAAGGACCCCCTCCAAAATTTTCAAAATTACAATGATTGGCAAATTTTGAAATACTTTGAATCTTCAATTCCGTAATTTAAGGTCAAATGCGGAGCTAGGCTACCTTCTATCTTCGTGTTTTTACTGCAACACGCGAGGCTAGTAGCTTCGCATCGCACTGCCATAACAACCTCAATCTCCGCACCGAATACCAAGGGGCAGGCTTCCTCATTTAAATAGAGTCTTCTCCTTCCTATTCTTCACTCTTTCAAGATTTCTCAAGAACCCCCAGTGATCCAGAGCTTCTTGCTACTGACTTTTCTAGTGATTCCTTCATCCATTCTCTGTGATTTCTCGATCGATGGCACCCAAGAAGTCAGTCGCTTCACGAGGCTCATCTTCATCACCAGCTGGCACAATCAGCAGCGGCAGCGGCTGTAGCAGCGGCCGCAGCGATGTCAGCGTCTTCGCCGCGCTGATCGGAGGTAAGTTTTCCCTTCTTGGACCTTTGAATGACATTTTAATGGTGATTGGGCACAGTTTTACCTGGCCAATCGCTATCCTCACCGGCAAAACCATCGTCGTACTCTGGTCTTGATGACTTAGAGAAGAAAAAAACCCCTGGTAAGATACTCTGTTAGCTTCGCGTTGAAAGCTCATTACGCAAAGTTAATCTTAACTGTTGCATTCCCTACAAGAAGTTGTAGACTAGCTTCGCGTTTTAGCTTCCGACGCAAAGATATTTATTAACTTTATGTATTCTTCTGACGCGAAGTTATCTTTTAGCCTCGCATTTAATTCTATGCGAAGTTATTGCTTAGCTTCGTGCTAGATTAACTCCGCGTTTCAATACTTAGTACTTTCCAGCTGCTTTGAAATATTTTCTAACTTTGATTCTTTTCTTTGCAGTGGGTTATTCAGTGGATCCTCTCTCCCGAAGGCATCACTTTAGACATGTTGGGGGCCCAGATGGAGTGACTCAATTCCGATTCACAATCGAAATTCCTACGTACAAGCCAAGTCTTAGAGAGCGCCGGGAGAAGTTATTGAGGTATAGCTCTGCCACCACAAGGGAGCTTATCACCAACACCCCTTTTGAAGCGATTAACCAGGAAGCCCTGGAGAAGCCAACCTTCCTATTTGGTGATGCAGTGAAGATGTCAGACGAGGTCTTGTTTGAAGAAGAGAGCAAGTGGCTCCACCGAGTCGGGGACTTGCTAATGTTCCAACCAGATATGGAGTGAAACTACCCTCTAGTGTACCTTAAGAAATTATCAACTCCCTGCCAACTAGATTGGAACCTTTCTAAGGAGGATGACGGAGTTGCAGTTGGAAAGTTTGGTACACATGGAGCTTATCAAGACAGTCATGACCAATGTATCACTAGACTCCTCCCTGGTAGAGTTACCAAGGAGCATCCAGTGGGAGAGATCCCGACTCATGCGAAGACTTTTCTTGGCGAGTTTATGGCGAAGGGTGGACAATACCCCGCCAAGGATTTCAGGATGTTGGGCTGGGTCCTCTCTTCAAGTAACATGTGTTGGGCCCACCTTGTGAAACACATACTGGACTCTCATGGACCGACTCTTAGAGAGATAGGCTTGTACCAAGCTATCCGGAACGTCTAGTATGGTCTGCCCCAGAGATCATACCATTTATTCAGTCTTCTTGAGATGTACAACTCTGAGACAGACACATTATTTACTCCGGTGGGTGAGTTGGGACTCGCCTTGCACGAAATGTATGAAGTATCAGCCCTATCAATGGGCTAAGTCCCTTATGAAGAATACAGCCCAACGACCGAGGAGCTAAATATGCTAAGGGCACGAGACGAGTGTATCTATGGGATATATTGGGAGATGATATACCACTACCGCATTTTCGCTGACCTGGCTGAGGTCAGAAATCAAGGAGTTGGGTACAAGAAATGGGCAGACTACCTTTTCCTGAATTTGAAGGAGAGCCTGCCTTGCGTTTGTAGACATAAGCTTGCTGACCCCGAAGAGATTGAATGACGGATCGCAACGACAGTGCCACACCATATACAACGGAGTCGAATGAGGGAGGTTTCAGTCCTGGGATTGTCTTCAAGAGCTTCCACTACCGGGCTCAATTCCTAGTATTTGACGGGGGGGGTCTAATTACCGGATTTCGGATGCTCTGGCTAAAGAGGTGTGTCGTTCCTTCGCTGCCTAATGACGCTATCACTATGAACGTGGTCTACCCGACCATCCTACTGGCTTACGGATGACCACTTGGACTCCTCTACGCCATGGTAAGCAATCTCCATAGGGGGCTCTGGGCCCTCTGCAATAACTTTATTCCCGAGGACAGGGCGACGGGAAAGACAACAAAGGGGAAAGCAGTGAAAGAATCCACGGAGGTGAAGACACCGAACCCCAGGGTGGAGATGCCCTACACATATCTGATGGTTTGGCTTGTCATGCATTGCCCGTTTTTAATGAGCGTCGCAGATTATTTCTCAATCGACAAGCCCTTCTTTATAGAGATGTACGAGCAGTCCACATGGAAGAGTCACTACATGTCAGTGATTCACAAGATGCTCCGTCATCATCAAAATTACGAGATCTTCCGTTGCTTTCCTGATTTTCCAGGCAGCAAGTATGGGTCAAGATTTAAGGACACTTTAGGATTGGACAACTTCTCGACCTTATCTTCAAGGGCCTTCTAGTAGTTATTAAGTATCCGTCCCAGACATCTTGTGTATCGGCAAAATACTATGTATTATATCGAGCCGTACACCCCCAGTCATTTCGCTCGTCAATTCTGATACACGTAGCTATTCGTGGGAAATCCGAACAAGGGGCTGGCATATCAAGGAAATCTCTACGAGGGCGCTTCAGACTGGTTTCATTTTGTAGCTGGAGGAACTAGTGCCGAATTCGCATTGCCCCAGAAATTCCAGTCCTAAATATGATGCTGAGCTTCTGAACATGGTACCATACAACAAATGTTGTAGTGCCCAGATTCTCCATCAACCATAACTGTTGTAGGGAAATTGAGGCCTTCTATTCTCGGCGTAAAGGCACCAAGAGAGTTAGGATGAAGGGGATGGACGAGTTTTTGAATGTTGAGGCTGAACCATCTGATGGGGGTGACTTTGATGGTGACGATGCTCGTGGTAATAATGATCCTGATGTCGGAGATGCTACCCAAGCTGTCAGAGATGCCGCCCAGGCTATCAGAGATGATGATGTTCCCATGCGAAGTCCATCTCCAAAGCGTCATCAGACATTTAGAGGCGAGCCTACTCGAAAGAAGAAGTCAGCCGAACGGACTCTGCCAATGATGGTGATTCCTGAAGAAGCAGCGTTCTAATTTGCAGCTGCCCTTCTTTCTTCAACTCTACCCATAGCACCGGCTGAAGAAGATATCATGGCAGAGCCTGCTAGCGTTATTAATGCCCTAGATTTGCCTGGTCTCGAGTCTCTAGAGCGTACTACAACGCAACCCCCAAGTAGCGAGACGGGTGCACTTTTGGAGACTTCCTTTGCTCCTCCATCTAGTCCAACTACCGGGCTAGTCTCCACTGGTATGATTTTGATCATTTTTTTTTATATTTTATTTTTCTCATATGTATATCTGACATCCTTGTTTTCTTTTGAGACCTAGGTAGTCATCTTCATTTGCCGATCCACTCAACTACCAGGGTAGAATCAGAGGAACAAATAAACTATTCTGGTACAAGCGGGTCAGTGGGCAGGTTGGGCAGCTTTGCGGAAGAGTTCGACACGGACTACTTCACACCCATCCCCAGCTCTGCTAAGGTTATGGCTCTTTCAACAGATGAGCTGGGGAGTGATGATAGGATGCAACCCCCAGCAACTGAGTCATAAGAAGCGCCAACTCCTCCAGAGCTTTGCCTGCCCTCTCCTACACCAACTGTTTGCGCTGAAGATAGCTTCCCAGTTGTCGTTGGAGCTCCAACAACTTTCAAACTTGCCATAGCAATGCCCTCGGTGATCATGACTGTCGTCGCTTCAACCACTCCTCCACTTGTACCGGCTACTTTACCAACTGGAGAGGAGGACACTCTGAAATTTTTGTTTGAGGCCACATCCATCGCTGGAGAAGCTTCAGGTGATGGCACTCCTTCGGAATCTACCCCTGCTGGCCCTGTTACTTAAGTAACGACCAGTGCAGGTGAGATATCTCCCAAGATTTCCAGCTCAGCCAGTTCATTGCTACAACTATTGGCTCCACACATTATGAACCTGGTGCAAGGATGGATCCCTTCATCATCGACTCCTGTGGAAGCTACGCCCCCGCCAACAATTTCTCATTCAGTGTTGCTGCTCACGCTCAACTTAGACACTATCGACCCACTCGAAGAATTTTTCAATTACAGTTTCAATGATTTCAGTGCCTATTGAGGATATGCATTGGCATGATCTTGGACGAAAGAGGCTTTCTTGAACTCGGATCCCCGATATTGGTCAGTTATCTAGATAACATAGAGAGAATCAAGGGTCCTGAACGAGCAGCTCTGTACCAGGCCCAACTGAAAGCTCTGGAGGGAGAAGTGCAAGCCCTTAACACTCTTCGTCAGGCGATTGTGGAGATTGAGATGGCGCGGCTGCAGGTAGATTTGATGGCCCGCCAAGAAGAATTGTGATGCCAAGAAGAAATTTGGTCCCGAGAATTGGGCGAGCTCCGAACCAACCAGGAAGTAGTTCTGTAGGATTTGGAGAAAGCCGATTTTGAGATTGAGGGGAGTCAGGCAGCGATCCTCAGAGCTCAGGAAACTATTGCCAAGGCCCATGCCATCTTAGAGGCTAACCGAGCTAAGCTAGAAAGTCATCAAAGGGAAGGGAGGAGTTGGTCCTGCAACAAGGACAACTCGACAAGAAGGCATAGTGAGGAGTCGGGCGATTGAAGAAGCCCGTCAACGGCTCACCCAGCAACTTGCTATCAACGAAGACGACTTGCATTGTCGGGCCCTACATTCCGTGGAAGAGACTCGACGTCAAGCCGTCGATCAAGCAGAGAATAAGCTGAAACTCCCGGGAGAATTTTGATCTCATTGTATCTTTTTCCTTTTTTGCTTTTTGTAATAAATAAGGAAATTCAATTTTTGGGTTCATTTACTTTTTTTGTTGCCTGTCTTCATTCTTACAATTATGAATACAGAAAATTATTTGATTCTTCCATCCCTAAATTCTTATGTCATCTTGAGCAACTAGTGATGATGTGATCGGTCTGTAACCATTATTCCTGAATTGGTGATTAGGTTAAGATCCAGAGACTCGGCAGAGGTGTACTATTGCACATGCCTGGTATTTGGCAGAGACGCTTAATTGCACACGTCAAGATGATCATATCAGGATCATCGGTTTTCGACAGAGATGTCTAATTGCACATGCTAGTATTTAGCAGAGGCACTTAATTGCACATACCAAGATGATCGGATCATGATCATTAGATTCGGCAGAAGCGCCCAATTGCATATGCCTGTAATTCTGGCAGAGATAGTTCAAGGCTCTCATGCATAACTTGAATTGCACCCGTCAGTGTGAACAATAATTCAAATCTTGTTGTTAGAAATAAGAGCTTAACATGACAGGTCCACGGGATTTTTAGCAAACCCCCAGCTATCAATGAATTTTAGATGCCTTTACCAATCGTCGTTTGCGTTGGGTTATCCATGTTATTCCCCTCAGCATGGTGAGTTGTCGAGAATTTGATTCCCTCTTCCCACTACATTGCTAGCTTGGGGCAGTTTTTTAAACATATACTATTTCTTTAGAAATTTGCCATTAATAGGCATTATCATCCTATCGCTATATTGATTCATTAGGCGGTAGGCTCCGCTTGAGTATACCATTTCCACCACAAATAGTCCTTCTGATTTTGGTTCAAACTTGCCCTTGGTTGTATGGGTCATGATCATCGGCTTTTTGGCGGCCAGAACCAAATCCCCTTACTTGAAAGTCCTTTGCTTGACCTTCTTATTGAACGTCTGTGAGACTCATGCTTGGTACAGCTCAATTTGTTGTTGGGCTTAGAGACACTTCCCATCCAACGATTCTAGTTCTTGAAGTCTCTGCTGGTGTTTTTTCTCTGTTGTCATTCTTGCAGCTAAAACTACTCTTAATGAGTGTATCTGGATTTCTAGGGGCAAACGACCTCACTTTCATATACCAAGGAGAAAGGCATAGTTTTAGTAGGAGTGCAAACTATGATGTGATAAGCCTATAAACATTCTACTAAATTCTCATCCCAGTCTCGTCTATTGGAAGAAACGAACTTTCGAAGAAGTTTGATGATCGTTTTGTTGAAAGCTTCCGCTAGCTCGTTAGCCGCTAGGTTGTATGGTGTTGACGCAATATCTTTGATTCTGAATTTGTCACATAATTGCGAAAATCCCTGGCTGATGAATTGCAAATCATTATCATGAATAATTTTTCGAGGGACACCGAAGCGATAGATCACATGATGTTTAATAAATTTGATCACGTCAGCGGTTTTTACCTCTCTCATGGGTACGGCTTCGGCCCACTTTGAAAAATAATCAGTTATTGCAAGTATGAACCATATCCTCTAGATGATGGTGGAGTGATTGGCCCCACTATGTCTATTCCCCATACTTCGAAGGGCCAACTAGTAACAGTAGTGTGCAACTATTCATGAGGTTGATGAATGAAGTTGGCGTGCACTTGGCATGCATGACAACGTTTTGCATATGCCACCATATCGGTAATCATTTTTGGTCAATAATATCACAGCCTTCTTATACGATCTCCGAGTTTCAGACCATGTTGGTGGGCCCCGCATGTCCCGTTGTGCATTTCCTTGAGCACCTTACTGGCCTCTTCCTTCGAAATGCATCGTAGCAAGAGTCCATCACATGACTTTCTATATAAGGTCTGGAGTGCAGTATCATAATAGAACTTTTGAGCCTTCTTCTTAATTGAAGTGGCTTCCTTGGGATCTTCTAGTAATATCCCATACAAGGCGTAATCCACAAACGGAAATCGCCAATCTCGTGGTTCCAGAGTTGTGCCCACCTGACACACTTCCTTAGTGTGTAGAATCGTATTAGGATGGAGAAGTTCTCTACTCCCAATGGTGACACTCTTGATAGAACCTGCTGGAAGCGCCAATGTTGCAGCTAGGGCCGCAAGGGCGTCAGCTTAGATGTTCTCATGTCGAGGTATATGGTCGATATAGAATTGCTCGAAGTGATTTTCCAGCTCAATGGCCAGTTGATGATAGGGGATGAGGGCTTCATGTCTGACTTCATACTCACCTGTCATTTGATTAACGACGAGCTTAGAGTCTCTATTTGCCTCTATACAGTTCACCCCCAGCTGCAAGGTCATCTTCAGACCGATAATAAGTGCATTATATTCTGCCACGTTATTTGTACATGGCTCCATAAGTGAATAACCATTGGGAATTATGCTTATGTAGTGATATAAGTACCACTCCCACTCCTGTGGCGGACCGTCTTGCAGCTCCATCAAATAACAACTGCCATGGTTGTTCCTTACTAACTGTATTGACCTCGGACGATTGGTCAGGAATATCTTCGAGTAGTTTAGAGTTTCTCAAAATCGAATGCTCTACGAGAAAGTCGACGATTGCCTGTCCTTTCATGGCCTTCTGAGAAACAAAGTGGATATAATATGGAGATAGTAGCAATGCCCATTTTGCTAATCTGCCGTTTAATGAACCCGGCTTTGTCATAAGGATCTTTAATGGGTTGACCTGAGATATGACGTGAATTGTCTGTCTTGAGAGGTAGTGACGCATCTTTTGAATAGCGAACACTAAAGCTAAACATTCCTTTTCAATCGGGGTATACTGATGTTCCGCCCCCATCATTATTCGGCTCAAGTAATAAAGAGCATGCTCATGGCCGTTCTCATTATGTTGAGCAAGCAACGCACCTAACGCATGATCCATGGCCCTCACATATATAAGGAATGATTTTCCGGGCACGGGGGCCATGAAAACATGAGGTTTTGTAAAATACTCCTTGAGGTCATCAAACGCTTGTTGGCATGTCTCGTCCCATACGATGGAAACCCCCTTCTTCATGAGCCTAGAAAACGGCTGACATCGCCCCGATAAATTAGAGATGAAGCGGCGGATGTAAGCCAATTTACCTTGTAACCCTCTCAGTTCCTTGAGATTTCAGGTTGGCTACATTTCTTTGATCACTTTCACTTTGTCTGAATCAAGGAAAAGCACTTTTGAGGTAATGATGAACCCAAGGAACTTACCGCTGGATACCCTCAAAAAAGATTTGGTAGGGTTCATCTTTAGATGATGTCTTCGCATGAGATTGAAAACCGTCCTTAAGTCCTAAAGATGACCTTCTTTATTTTTTCTTTTGATGATTAGATCATCCACGTAACACTCCACATTTTTTCGTAGGTGTTTTTTAAATATGATGCTCATTGCAAGCTGATAAGTGGTGCTGGCATTCTAATGTCCGAAGGACATCACTGTGTAACAGTATACCCTAGCGGCGTTCTAAAAGCCGTGTGCTTCTCATCATCTGGGTGCATCTTGATTTAGTTGTAGCTAGAGAAGCCATCCATAAAGGACATCCTCTCATAGTCACACGTGTTATTGATCATTATGTCAGTAACCAGTAAGGGAAACTCGTCCTTAGGGACATGCAATGTTTAAATATCGAAAATCAATGCATATCCGGATCTTGCCATTCTTTTTACGAATAGGCCCAATATTTGCCATCCAATCAAGATGTTGTTCCTCTATCAAGATGTTGTTCCTCTCGAACAAATTCAGAAGTTATCAGCTTGTTAACTTCAGCTTCTATAGCCTCCATTAACTCTGATCGGAAGCGCCTTTACTGTTGTTTGACTGGTTTGGCAACTTCTCTGATATTCAAACGATGCATAGTGACCTGGGGGTCTAGCCCAGGCATATCTTCATAACTCTCTGCGAACATGTCTATATACTCCCTAATGAGAGCTATGAGCTCTTCTTTCTCTGTGAGAGTTAGCGTTTCGCTTATGAAAATGGGCGTTGGATGCTCCTCAGTCCCCAAATTAACTTGTGTTACTTTATTTTCTGTGGGTGGGTCGTGTTGTTCAAAATGGACGTCCCAGATGGTATCCATGTGTTTAGCTCAGGACTCATCTAGAATATCAATTTGTTCTTCATCGCTTTCAGGTGCAGCTAAAACCATATTTGCCGCTAGGGACTGTAATAGAGCTCCGGTATTCTGATCGGAATCCTGGTCTATGGACTAACATCACTGTTGATCAAAGTAGTCCTTTCGAGTTCATTTGGTGATGTGGAAGGAGTGGATATGTATCCTAACCCTCTTCGGGTTTTGTGATAGTAATCGAGGCTTTTACTCTTTGGCCTAAAGGAGGGTAGGAGATTTCGCTGTCCCTTTCCAAAATTTTATCCCGGCTTCTGGGCTAAATTATAACCCATCATTTTCATCATTTGTTGGGATTTTTGTTCATAATGGTGAAACTGAGACGATGTTTGCTCATCACTCTCACTACTTTATTTTTGGGTAGGTGGCGTCATCACTTTGCCGAACACAATATGCTTCTGATGCGGTTGTCGGAAAGGTACTTCGAACATATTATTTCGGTCCTTGGTTATTCCGGACCAAGAGAGGAGAGATAATTTAATCAGTAGATGATATGCCGCCAAAACTTCAACTTTTGACAAGCCATCTGCCTCAGTGGTAGTGCAAGAGGGTTCCGAATCAGTAGCAACAGTAGTCACGTAAACTAATTTTATGTCTTCATTAATAACCCACTCGTCTTCATCACTAGCAGCATTGATTACATTAACTTTATTGAAATCTATATTGGGATTTATTTCATAATCTCTATCATCTTTTCTGAAAACTCGCGTTCGGTATCTGCTTCATTGCTCTGTCACAGAGTTCTTCATACTCTTCGGGGATCTCATGAGTAGCCTTGTATAGCATGGCGTCAGTAAAATAGTTCTCTAACACTTTAAAAGGTTGTTTATCCGCAATCAAAGCTTGGACTTCTCCTTACTTATTACAATATTTCATGCATTAGTGAAGAGTCGACAGAACTATCATGTAGGCATGGATCCATGGCCACCCAAACAGGATATTGTACGACGTGTTTGTGTCGATGACGTAACACGTAACCTATGTTTTCAGGTCTCTGATCTGGCATCAGAGCCTAATCTTTCTGAGGGGGCAGCTATCATTGGTGTTGAATCCGAATATTATAGTATTTGTTGGCGTGAGGTGACGCGACGAGATTCTCAATAATTGCATCAACTTTCTTGGGATGACGCTTAGTGCAGAACCAAGATCAATTTGGATGTGGCCCAATTTGGTGGACCCAATGTATCTAGTGTAATATAAAGGCTTATTATGTTTTATGTTTCTCACCTACATATCCTCTGGCGAGAAGGTTATTAGTAGAATTTGCCTCTTCACTTGGTGACAGTGAGGGCATGAACCCCTTCTTCATTGAATGGTTCAACGATTTGTGCCAGAAAAGATTCAAAATCTGCCAGAGCCTCACTTAGCGCTTCTCGAATTGTCTTGGACAATCACAACAGCTCGTAAAGTATGACATAAGCAGGGATATTAGCCAACTGTTCTATGATGTCGAAATAGAACGGAGCATCCTTCGCTTCAGCATTATTTTTGCACTTTTTTGAAAGCGAAATCCTTTTCATTTCGTAGGCTCCCCATACACTTCCTTGTTAGAGCCTACCTTTGAATAATCTTTAAAATAAACCTTACTGGATCCAGTACCAGATGACCTGCTTCATCTTGGTGAATGACCATAACTATGGCTTCCTCTTCCAAGTCCGTTAGTGCATTGGCAACTACGTAGTGTTCTTTAAGATTTGCAGAGATAGTATTACTAGTCCGCCTCCTTTTTTGTGTGCTAGACGAGGTCCACTGCTCATCTTGCAGAAGATCCGGATGAGCTCACATAACCTCCCCCCTTTTCGTGGTTACCAGAGTGAGTCCTTTCTGTGTCATCCTATAGGGATTATGATTTACTACTATCAGTTTTCCTGTTGGTACTGGCGTTACCGTTGCGGGGAACTCATTGGTTCCTACCTCAAAGGTTACCATATTTGCGGAAACTTTCTTCTATTCTTCGTTAAGCATGAGAACTCCGGCTTCTATTAATGCCTAAATTCTATTCTTAAGAGGGTAACAATCCTTAGTCGGATGCTCGATATTCTGATAGTACAGGCAGTAGTTAGGGTCATTGGTTTTTCTAGCATCTTCCGGTTTTCGATTCTCCGAAAGCTTCAGCATGCACTTTCTGAGGAGGAGATGGAACAGAGTACCTATCTTCTCCGTCTTGAATGTATAAGTCCTATCCTATCGAGGCCTGTTCTGACATGCACCTCTCAGATTTTGGGCCTTGAATTTGTTGGGTTTGCCAATTTTGGAGTAGCATTTGATGCCATCACAGCCTTCCTCTTATTCTTAGGATTCTGTGGATATGATCTGTTATTTATAGAGTTTCTTGTGCCACGAGATTTCTCAATCTGTCGAATTATATCCTCTACCTGCTCTCCTTACTTCAGCAAATCCTTCCAAGTTTTGAACTCCACAACTCCCATTTTTTATTAGCACGCCAGTCCTGAAATTATGTTTACAAGTCTCCACTAGTGTTTCCTGGGTCATACCGTGTCGGCATTGCACAGATTTTTCCCGGAAGCATTCTATGAAGTTTTTAACCGTTTCTTCTTTCCCTTGTTTCGTTGCAAGGAGAGAATGAACAGATATCTCGGTATCATCCTCAAAGAAATGTGCCAAGAGCTGCTTTTTCACATCATACCAAGTATTAATGGTTCCCGGGGGCAACTGCATGAACCATGTAAAAGCAGGCTCTCGCAGAGTACTCACAAATATTTTGATCATTATGGGATTATTTCCCACTAGATGACCCGTCTGTAATAAGAAATAATATATGTGCTGACTCGAGGACCCCTTCCCGTCATATGATTCCAATTTCAGAGATTTATATTTTTAAGGATAAGGGGCGAAGTCCCACTCAAGCGGATATGGTTTTGAAACCTCCGATTCCTTGAGCTCCTTTCTCTGTATCAATATATCAAGCTACTTTTATAGCTTCTCCATCTTCTCTTCATGAGGATCATGGAAGGAAAACTTATCGTCATTTTCATGCACTGTAAGTTTTTTCTTCCTTATTTTTTTCATTTGTCTTGAGTGGTGGTTCCTCGTTTGTTTTTTGTGGTAGTTCTGAGGAGGAGGTTTTAGCCTTATCTTCGACTATTTTCTGGGTATTTTCGACCACTTTCAGAAGCATTAGTTTGATGTCATCAATGGCCTTTTGCTGATCTTGAATCATTTGCTCTTGAACTTCTAACCTCTGATCCACGTCATCGGTCCTATCTACCACATTTGATGACAATCTTCTTGGGCGAGAAGATTCATATGACTGTGGGGAAGCCAAGGACAAATCGTCGTTGACATAGTCGTATGAGCCCATTGCAAGTTTCTTGTAATTCGAGGGGCGACGACTCCCATCTTGAGTTGGATAAAATGATGAGGTTCCTCATCGTCTGCATCTGAACCCCATTCTTTTTCCAGGATTTTCTTACCTTTGTTCACCGTATTTGAGATCATTGCCTTTAATTCTCTTTCCTTGATTTTGTACTTTAGACTACTTTTTCTCCTCTTTGGAGTATTTTGTTCAGACTCAGTTATTCTGTCAAAGACAGATACTCTTTTCTTCCCACACCAACAATTATTCAATATAGCTAATATTATTTACTCACAATGGCATGTTGAGTGCGACTGAGTTTGAGTCGCTTTCCTTTTATTTGTCAAATTTCTCTGAGATCAAGAACTTTAGGAGATGAAGAATCTTCTTTTATGTTCTGAGCGTGGGGCCCACTCGGGTGTCGGAGAACCCAAATGCCTTTTGAGACTCTCCAAGACCAGTGGTGTCATACTACTGCTTGATAGATTGCTTACCAGTCTTAATTCTGTATACTGGTCTTTTTACGTGGAGCTGGGTGTTAGTTTCGCATTTCAAAGCTTCCATGCGAGGCTGAACCATAGCTTCGCGTATACTAGCCTTGCTTTTTATGCTGACTTGGCATTTTTGAAGAAGTTTAACTTCTTGTAGTTGTCTAGCCTCATGTGGAAAAGTATCCCCATACGTTGGCATAACTTTGCGATTTACGCAAGTTCTATTAGTTTCGCGTTTTATACTAAACTCAGGTTTTTGTCCAAGTTCGATATCCTTGCGTGGAGAATTTTCATCGCATGCTGGCTTACCTTTAGCTTTATGAATTTTGGCACTTTCGCCAACTTCATATTCAAATTCAGTAGCCTGGCATGGAGAAGTTTCTTCATATGCTAGCTTACTTCTGAACTTAGCCTCGCATTTTATGCGAGTATTATCAATTTTTCTGGTTACAAGTCCAGAGTCTATAGCCTCGCGTGGAAAGACTTCTCCACACGCTGGCTTATAGTAAACTTTGCGTTTTACACAATTTTCACTGGCCTTGCGATTAATGCAAGTCAGTTCATGAGGTAAAGTCGTCTGCCTCAGCCTCACGTTTTACGTGTGCTTTGAGAGCTCTTCGTCTTGCTCGATGATTTCGATTTTGGAATTGCGTCTTGGTAAAACCAGACCTTTGGCTCTCTTTGGCAGTAGGAACAGTATCTTCCTTTAGGGTTCTGCCCGAACGACAGTTCTATAGTTGCGGACTCAAAGGATCCGCGATTAATGGAGAATTCCTTATTACTCGATTTACGGGTTTTAGAGATCACGTGAAGATAGTGTCGTGTTTCAGTCAAATTGCCCAATCCAGAGGAGAGATAATCTTCATACCTTTGTTGGTCGATCTCAAAGACGAGCATATCCACGACCGATCCAACCTTTTTCACATCAGATTGCGCCACGATCTCTTGTCCAGTGAAAAAGACATCTCCCACTATGGTCGCCAGTTTGTTCTCCACAAAAATCTTGTTTTCTTCCATTGATTACTATGAATTACAATGAAAGAAGAATAATAGAAAAACAAACGAGAGGATTTATGTGTTATCGCTCTCTTTTACAATAAAAGTGGGTTCTAATGTGGAGATGAGCTCTAACTAGTAGAACCTGTTGATGATCCAACGTGAAGTCTCTCTTTTTGATGAAGAAGATGATGATGGTTGGCCCTAACTTCTCTTTCTCTGCTGATCTCAATGAATTCAGAGCTCTCGCACGTAATTTGAACTCCAAAAGATTCTAAAGTCTCCTCAAAGAGGCTATTTATAGACTTTAGTTGGTTATGAGAGTTTTCTTAGGGATAGGAATAGAAGGTCTTTGTATTAATTAAGGATTCTAATCAAATATTTGTTTTTGACTTAAATCTCTTGTATTTTTGATTCTGATTGGATTCAATTCGGGTATTAGATAATCTCAAATCTCAATCACAATCAATTTAGGATTCTAAGAATCTGCCCACACGGAGTTAGAGACTCCGGACGTGGAGCTAAAGACTTGCTCCGCATTTTACTCCAATGCGAAGTTAAGCTCTGGCCGACGTGAGGCATGGACTTAGCTCCACGTTCTACGAAACTATTTACTATCTTTTTTATTTGGAAATTTTTACTCCAACAATGAAGACACCCGATCTGTAGATAATTTAGGCACCAAATACAAATAATTTAAAGCACATAAAGGAAAAAAAAACACACTACACAACAATAGTAATGTGACCTGAACTCCTCCCATTGTGTTTTTATCAAAACGGTGGGTAGTTTCCTCCGTGTTCCATTAAAAAAACTTAATAGAATGAGTTACATAATACACATAGTTCAAGATATAGAATAAAAATAAGTCAACCTTACAAAATAAACTTCCATGCACGAAAGTAAATAACTACTTCAAACTACATCCAGCTTATGTTCTTTCACATTGGTGATTCCGCTTTGATTGCTTTGAAGAAAGGTGCGATTATTTTTCCTTCCATCTTCATCCATAGTAGATATGTGAAGGCTCTGACCTTTTTTCTTCGGATCGTTCTTGAATTCTTCTGATTTGTTCCCATCCGAGGGTAGACCTTCCCAATTACCAATATCAAAATAGATAATAGCAGTACATTCTCCAGCCGAATGTGCAGTGCTTCTAAAGATTCTATTATTTTTTCTTTTCCATATGTTCCAGCAAAAGGCTGTTAGAAACTGGTGTGTCGTGTCCCTATTGTGTTTGCAATCGAACACCTTCTCCCATATAACTGACGCGTTGGGTGATGAACCTATTGCACCGTAGAATGTTTCCCAGATGGATTTAGAGAAACTACAATGGGTTATATTATAATTTGTTGTTTCCTCCCGTAGAGAAACTACAATGGGTTATATTATAATCTATTGTTTCCTCCCGTTGAGCACAGAGCACACAAAAACCAGGGCCTACCCATCCCCGACGTTGGAGATTATCACATATAACCACTGCCTTTTTTGCTATTAGCCATAAGAACTCTTTTATTTTCATAGGACAACGCACTGCCCAAATTGGCTTTGTGTGTTTTAATCTACACTCCTCATCGTTTATAAGTCTATAGGTTGATCTAATTGAGAATATGTTAGATGTTTCCCACCTCCATAATGGCATATCTCTGCCTACCTGTAGTTCACTAACTTGGGGAAGTGATAGTATATCGTCATTCTTGTTGAAGAGCTATATTTCATTATGGACGAGTTTGTTCATGTTGGCAGTGAAAATTTCCTAGTAAAATGGGATTTTCCACAACAGAACGCGGAGCGAACTCTGTAGCTCCGCGTTTAGCTATTTTTAGCCTCGCGTTTGAGCAAAACGCGGAGCTAATCAATAGCTCCGCGTTCTGGTCTCTTAGCTCCGCGTTTTGATGCGATTAGCTCCGCGTGAGCAGATAACCAGAATCATAAATTGATTGAGATTAAGATTTAAGCTTATCCAAATACCCAAATTGAGTCCAATCAGAATTCTAAATCAATAGATTTAAATCAAAACTAAGATATTTGATTGGAATCCTTGATGAGTACAAATTCTATTTAGATAGAAACCTCATATTATTCTAAGGCTATAAATACCCTCTTGAGGAAACCCTAGGGGATCTTTTGGAAGTTTTTGTGAAGTTCAAGTTACGCATGAGAGCCTTGAACGTATCAAGACCAGAAAAGATCATCAAAAGTCGGCCGGCATCTTCTTCATCAAGAGCAAGAAGACCATCGTTGTCAGATTTCCAAAGAAACTACTAGTTAGATCCCATCGCCACATAGATCCCACGATATTATTGTAAAAGAGAGAGATAAGTTATAAATCCTCTCATTTGTTCTTTTCTTATTCTTTTTCGTTGTAATCTAAGTGGAATTCAATGGAAGGAAAGCAACAAATTTCTGCTGCGAACAAACTGGCGACCACAGTGGGAGAAATCTCTTTCATCAAAGAAGAGATCGTGGCGCAATCTGACGTCGAGAGGATCGGATCCGACGTGGATATGCTAGTCGTTGAAATCGACCAGCAGAAGTACGAGGAGTATCTCTCTTCTGAGTCAGCTAACCTGACCAAAACGCCGCTATCGTCGCGTGCGCTCCAATATCTGTAAATCGGGTAATCGGGGATCCACCGATAAACAGGGACCCTCTGAGATGCGGCCATAGAGCCATCGTTTGGGCAGGAAACCCTAGCAGGGGGTGATCTCTCTACTGCCGAAGAAGGCTTGAAAACTAGTTTGACCAGAGCCCAACTCCGCAACCAAAATCGGAGAGCTAGGCGAAAGGCCCTCAAAGCCCGCGATAAACGCGAGGCTACTCAGGCAGCAGAACGCGAGGCTACTGTACCTCGCGAACTGGCTTGCGTTAATCGTAAGGTCTGTCAATATCGCGTTAAACGCGAAGCTGCAACTTGCGTTAATCGCAAGGACAAGCCAGCATGTAATTATCCACGTGAAGCTATTTTATCTGGGCTTAAAACCAGAGAAGCTCGCATTAATCGCGAGGATAAACTTTCTTTAAAGCCAGCGTGTGATTCTACATGCGAGGCTAAGACTCGCGTAAATTGCGAGGATAAATTTTTCCTAGAGCCAGCGTGTAATGGTGATTCTCCACGCGAGGCTAAGACTGAGCTTAGCGAGAAACGCGAAGCTAGTAAGACTTGCGTTAATCGCAAGATTTCTGAAGCTTGCGTTAAATGCGAGGATAAACTTTCCCTAGAGCCAGCGTGTGATTCTCCACGCGAGGCTAATACTGAGCCTAGCGATAAACGCGAAGCCAGTAAGACTTGCGTTAATCGCAAGATTTCTGACACTCGCGTAAACCGCGAGGATAAAATTTCCCTAGAGCCAGCGTGTGATTCTCCACGCGAGGCTAAAACTGAGCCTAGCGATAAACGCGAAGCCAGTAACACTTGCGTTAATCGCGAGACTCCTCACCTTCGCGTAAATCGTGAAGATGAGTGGCAAATTTGCGTTAATCGCAAAAATCGCGCTAACGTGAAATTATCACCTACGTAAATCGCAAAAGAAAGCCAGCATGCAAGAATTTTTCCCCACGCGAGGCTAATATCCCAGAAGATAAACTTCTGCAGAGACGCCAAGCCAGCGTGAAATGCGAGGCTAGCGTGCAAAAATGCGAAGCTATTATTCAGCCCCGCGTATCAAAACGTGAAGCTAATTCTCAGCTCCGCGTAAATCAACCTGAATATAGAATCAGGTTTGATAATCACACTATTAGATCAGGACTTGACTCTAATGATTCCAAGAAGGTTCAGTAGGCCCCTGGACCCTCTCAACAACCAGGTGGCCCCCACGATTCTTCGTCATCCGAGGTCACCAATCTCAGAAATTACTTGACAAAAATGAGAAATATGACTCAAGCTCAGCCACACTCAACATGTCATTGTGATCAGCTCATAACAGTCATATCTGCTGTATTGAATAATTATTGTTGTACCAAGAAGGGAGTGTCTCTATTTAACAGAATAACTGAGTCTCGTCAAGATACTCCAAAGAGAAGAAAGAAAGATCTGAGTTATAGAATTAAAGAAAAAGAATTAAACGCAGTGACCTCAAATATGGTTGGCAAGGGCAAAAAGATTATGGAGAAAGAATATGAGTCAGATGCAGACGATGAATAACCCCATCATTTTACCCGGCTCAAATCAGGCGTTGTCGCTCCTCGGAATTACAAGAAACTTTTAAAAGGTTGCTGTGATGATGACAGCGACAATTCAGCTATAGCTTCCCCATAATCTTGCGCATCTTCCCGACCATGAAAATTAGCATTGCACGCAGTGGACAGGTCTGATGACATTGACTAGAGGATAGAAGCCCAAGAGCAGATGATTCGAGGTCAGCAAAAAGCCATTGATGACCTCAAACTAATACTTCTAAAAGTGGTCGAAAATACCCAGAAGATAGCCGACGATAAGGCTAAAACTTCTTCGGAACCGTCACCTAAGACAAATGAAGAAACTAAAAAAGAAAAGGCTTATTCGGTGCATGAGGAGGATGACAAATATTCGTTCCATGATCTTCACGAAGAGAAGATGGAAAACCTACAGAAGCAATTAGATGCGTTAATGCAAAAGAAAGAGCTAAATGAATCGGAGGTTTCAAGGCCATATTCGCTTGAGTGGGACTTCACCCCTTATCCAGAAAAATATAAACCCCTCAAATTGGAGTCATATGACGGGAAGGGGTCCCCAAGCTAGCACGTATATTACTTTTTATCGCAGGCAGGTCATCTAATGGGAAACGATCCCATAATGACCAAAGTATTTGCGAGCACCCTGCGAGGGTCTGCCTTTACATGGTTTATGCAGTTGCCCCCGGGAACCATAAATACTTGGTATGGTATCGAGAAATAGTTCTTGGCACGTTTTTTTGAGGATGATACCGAGATATCGGTTCATTCCCTCCTTGCGACGAAACAAGGAGAAGAAGAAACGGTCAAAGTTTCATTGAACGCTTCAGGAAAAAATTCGTGTATTGTCGACACAGTATGATCTAGGAAACCCTGGTAGAAACTTGCAAGTATAACTTCAGGACTGGCGTGCTGATAAGAATGGGAGCTGTAGAGACCAAAACTTGGAAAGATCTGCTGAAGCAGGGAGAGCAGGCGGAAGATATAATTTGCCGGATTGAGGAATCTCGTAGCACGAGAAACTCTATGAATAACAGGTAATATCCACAGAATTCTAAAAATAAAGGGAAGGCTGTGATAACGTCAGTTGCTGATCCAAAGCCAAGACCTCAAAATCCGAGAGGTGCAGGTCAGAATAGGCCCCGCCAAGATAGAACTTGTACATTCAAGACAGAGCAGACATGTACTCTATTCCATCTCCTCCTTAGAAAGGGCATGTTTTAGCTTTCGGAAAATGAAAAACCGAAAGACACTGGTAAAACCAACGACCCCAACTATTGCCTGTACTATCGGAATGTCGGGCACCCAACTAAGGATTGCTATCCTCTTAAGAACCGAATTCAGGCATTGATAGAAGCCGGGATTCTCACACTTAAAGAGGAACAGATGAAAGTTTCTGCAAATATGGCAACTTTAGTAGTAGGAACCAATGAGTTCCCTGTCAGAGCGATCCCTGTACCAGTAGGGAAGCCAATATCGACACCAAGCACGGGCAGCCTGCACTTGCAAGCTGGCCCCTTGGATACGCTCTGAACCACAGCTGTGACAAAGTCATTCTCATTGGCTAGCAGCCATATTTGGCTGGGGGTGCCGAAAATATTGATAATGATAAATATCATATTGCTTCCACTACTTTTACTAGCCATTAGAATGGCTAATTGAGTGCTATAAAAAAGAAAAAAAAATTGCCTAATACTATTAAAGTGGCGGGAAGAGGAGATCAAGTTCTTCGCTAACCCTATCATACTGGGGGTAAAAGTATGAAAGTAACTACCTGTTAAAGCAGTGGGAAGAGGAGATCAAGTTCCTCACCAAATCCATTTATAGCTGGGGGTTTCCTAAAAATTCCGTGGACCTGTCATGTTAAGCTCTTACCTCTGACAGTATGATTTGGATTATTCCTATCTCCGTTCAAGTTACGCGTGAGAGCACTTGGACTAGGCATGTGCATTAGGCGTCTCTGTCGAAATCTGATGATCATGGCATGTGCAGTTCAAGTTACGCATAAGAACCTTGAACTGCCTCCATCAAACTAAGGCATGTGCAATTAAGCGCCTCTGTCTAAATTAACGATCCTAATCCGATCACCTTGGTGTAAGTAGTTAAACACTTCACCAAATTATCATTTAGCTCTGTTCAAAAGGTTTTACCGAGGTTAATAATTGTAACCCGGTCGGTATTAACAATCTAAATTATGCAGATGAGCCTTGGATTGTTTTACCAAAAACGATGAACTATTATGATGACAAGTTATATGTTGTGCAAGCAAATGTTGTAGCCAACAGATAAAAAGAAAAAAGAATTGTGTTTATTTATAAAGCAAAAAGTTACAAAAATAGAAAGAGTTATAGCTCTCCCAAAAGCTTCAACCTATTCGTCGACTCATCAATAACTCGACGACGAGTCTCCTCCACCGAGTGTTAAGCTTGCCGGCACAAGTCATCGCCATTTAATGTGAATTGCTGGATCAACCACTGATGAGATTCTTCAAAAGCGCGGCTCCTTATTATGCCCTCCTATTTTAAACTATCCTGTTGATTGTACTGTGCCATACGAGGTGCTTTTCCAGCTCAATAACCTGGTTCACATGCAAAAGATCTCCTCTACAAATGTCAACTATGATCTGTTTAAAGTTCTTAGTGGATCATCTGAAGATATTGCTACAAGAATCCTAATGAAGATGCACAAGCTGAATTCGATATGCTACAAGCCCTTATACTTCATTTCTATCTCTTTGGAAAGTGACAGAGATTGTCATCTAATAGAAATGGTCCTCAAGAAAACTTAATGAGCTGCCGCAGAGTTCTTGTAATTCCTTCAAAAGTTTACTTTTTGGAGCCAGAGCTTGAAACTTGCAACTATGATATGCTTCTGGCTTCCATAGAGTTACTTTTGCTTATGAAGATTGGTGCATGGTTAACCTTTGAAGATAGACTAGGAGATAGCTATGCTCCATGCTGGGTAGAAATATCAGCAAGTCGCCAGATTGGTAGAGCCACATGCACTCCTATTCAAAGAGGATCTGGTCTAAATGCCCCATTGCATCTCCAAAGAGAAAAGTAGGCTTCTCCAACACTTCTCGGTTGGTGGCCTCGAAAACTGCATCTGTGATAATCTCCCGTGCAGTAGCAGGGTGGTACCTGATTAATTTCTCCCTACGCTCCCTCAGGCCCGGCTTGTATGCAGCTAGAACAGTGGTGAAACGGAATTGGGCTGTCAGATCCGTACCCCCAGCGAAGCCGAAGTGATGCCCTTGGGAGAGTGGATCCGCTGAGTAGTCAACTGCAAAAGAAGAATCAAGAGTTAGAAAAGTTATTACAAGATTAGAAAATTTTCTAAGTATGGAGACGCAGAGTTAAATATAACTCCTTGCGAAGTTAAGGAAATAGCCTCGCGTTTTGACAAAACGCGAAGGATGATAACTTCGCGCATAAAAACGCGACAGTTAGCAAAAATAACATTGCGTCTAGAAACGCGAAGATAACGCGATAGCTTCGCGTGGAGGAAGACCAGAGGTCTTCTCCTTCTTCTCCAAGCTATTCGGCCGGAGTACGGCGATTTCACAGGTTAGAAAAGTGATTGGCCGGTCCAAATCGAGCCAAATCACTCCAAAATTTTCATAAAATGCCCAAATTCAGAGGTGCTTACCTCCGATTGGCGCAACATGGGCTGGTTCGCCACTGCGGCCACTCCCTCCGCCGCTGCCGCCGTTGCTAGCGCCGGCCGCCAACGATGAGGAGGCGCGCGAGGTCACGATCTTCTTAGGCGCCATTGATCTTCGAGGAATCTTGGTGAAATCAAAGGAAAATGGTCGATCGAATCGTCGGGGTTTTCTGTATCGCCTGAATCTCTGGGTTCTTGAAGTCTCTTCGAATGAAGTGAGGAAGAAGAAGTTAAGATTCTATTTAAATAAGAAAACCCGCCTCTTGGTATTTGGCGCGAGGTTCGGAGCAATTACTGAGCAGTTACCCATTGAAACGCAAAGCTATTAGCTCCGCGCAAGTATACAAAACGCGAAGATAATTTGGTATTTGAACTCCGAGTTTCAGTTTGAAGATCCAAAGTATTTCAAAATTTGCTAAATTCTAAGCCATTTTGAAAACTTTGGAGGGGGTTCTGTTGGCAGTGAAAATTTCCAAGTAAAATTGGGATTTCCACAACAGAATGCGGAGCTAACTCTGTAGCTCCGCGTTTGGCTATTTTTAGCCTCGCGTTTGAGCAAAATGCGGAGCTAATCAATAGCTCCGCGTTCTGGTCTCTTAACTCCGCGTTTTAATGCCATTAACTCCGCGTGAGCAGATAACCAGAATCATAAATTGATTGAGATTAAGATTTGGGCTTATCCAAATACCCAAATTGAGTCCAATCAGAATTCTAAATCAAGAGATTTAAATCAAAACTAAGATATTTGATTGAAATCCTTGATGAGTACAAATTCTATTTAGATAGAAACTCTTCTATTATCCTAAAGTTATAAATACCCTCTTGAGAAAGCCCTAGGGGATCTTTTGAAAGTTTTTGTGAAGTTCAAGTTACGCGTGAGAGCCTTGAATGAATCAAGACCAGAAAAGATCATCAAAAGTCGGCCAACATCTTCTTCATCAAGAGAAAGAAGACCATCGTCGTCAGATCGTCCAAAGAAACTACTAGTTAGATCCCATCACCACATAGATCCCAATTTATTATTGTAAAAGAGAGAGATAAGTTATATATCCTCTTGTTTGTTCTTTTCTTGTTCTCTTTCGTTGTAATCTAAGTTGAATTCAATGGAAGGAAAGTAACAAATTTCTGCTGCGAACAGTTCACAGTCGAAAATTTATTGTCTACAGCCTGAAACTTATGTTGGTAGATCGAGGCAAAAGGTATGTCTATGCACCATCGATCTAACCAGAAAGAGATGTCACCTCCTCGGACCAACTTGTAAACCAAACATGTCAAAAAAAATATCCTCCTCCTGTCTAACCCCTTTCCAAAAGGAAGAAACATTTGTAAAATTGCGAGATTATGCTCTCCTTGTACCTTCAGGTAAGCCGTATTTTTTCCTCAAAAGTTTTCTGCAGCCTGCCATTGTTGTTACTTGTGATCTTCCACCACCTCCTACAAAGTGAAGATAAATTTATACTTCTAATATCTGGTATTCCCAAGCCTCCTTCCTCCTTAGACCTGCAGATCTGCTCCCATGATAAGAGATGTAACTTCCTTGAATTTCTGTCCAAACCCTACCAGGAAGCGCCTGCGAATTGCATCGATCCTGTTGATTACCCAACGTGACATAAGTACTATGGATATTAATTACATGGGTGTGACTGTTAACACTACATTAATCAATACTATCCTACCTGTTAATATAAGATATTTTCCTTTTCAACCCTCAAGTTTGCTTTCTAAGTGGTCAAGCATCAGCGTCCAGTCCTTCTTTACTAACTTCCCCCTTTTAAGTGGGATCTAAAAATATCTAATAGGGAAGGAGGCGGTCTTACAGCCAAAAATGGCTCGAGTTACATGTCCCAACAAATTTGTCTTGCCTAGATGTGCGATTGAACTTTTGGAAAATTAATACTTAAGCCCGACCACTTCTTGAAACAACACAGTATCCTTTTCACAAGAAATATTTGTTTGAGACTGTAGTTGCCGAAGATGATTGTATCATTTGCATATTGCAAATTGATAATCTCATGTGAGGCTGATGCAGGTAACCCCCCATTGAGATCCCCGCACTTTTGGCTCATCGTAGCATGACGTTCAATACATTTGCTACCAGAACAAATAGTAAAGTGGATAGCGGGTCGCCTTGTCAGAGTCCTTTGATGCACTAAACTCCTCCCATTGTTGGTTTTCTCTTTGACAACTCTCTCGGAGGTCTTCTCTATGCACATTAAACCCTAACTCTTACCTCCTTTCTAGAAATTTATAATATATAGAATCCTCTGACAGTTAGTGACCAAATACAACACCATAATTAATCCTAGGAAAACCAATTGAAAACAAATATACAAAACAGACTTGAACTTGTAATCAAACCGCAACTGGAAACTCCACTAACTAGTCGAATCGTCTGCTTCTACTTGATATAAAACAAGCCATTTTCCATATTTTTTTTAGAATAGACTTTAGTGTAATCCCCCGCATTTCATTAATAAGGATTTAACAGAGCATGATAATATATAAGCATTGCATATAAGAGGATCCCTCACTAAAGAGCAGATCATACATACTAAAAACAAAAAATACAATAAGCAGAAAATATATTCCCTCTGCAAAATGGTTCCATTTCAGTAAACATGATTCAAAGAGCAAGTTTCCGAGCACACACTCTAGTCCCTAGCAATGAGTCTATCTTAACACTCTTGCTCTTGCATTGAGGCCTACAAATCATAGCCGAAAATAATCTTAGGCCCAGTATCCAAAAGCAATGTAAATCCACCCATCTTCAAAAACTATTTTTAAGGAATTCCTATAGCAAGCAATCTTCTCTTATAGTCTTTTTACAAATACCCTTTAGAGCTCATTCTGAAAGTTTCAGTAGGCTCATCCATATGAAGACCTTTCAGTAAGGAAGAAACATTTAGTTTACCAAAAGAGAGGTTTATTATTTATCCAAAAAAAAAAAAGAAAAAGAAAAAGAAAATGGAGGTTTTTAAACCATGTTCCAAAGCCGTGCAAGGAAAGCAAAATAGCCTCTAAATTGTACTGTTGAACTTTTACCCACGTTGGGCGAGTTCAACAATAGTCTCCAATATTGTTAAAACTTTTAAAGCAAACCTAGAAAACACCATTATTTAGATTTCATTCTACGACTTATTCTGACACAAATCCAATTTAAGAACTGTGATAAAAGAAGCTTAGGAACTGTGAAGATACATATATTTAACCGAACGGTTTTCCTTAATACCAACCATATTTATGTTAATGCTTCCTTTATCAAAAGTCTTGGGCAAAGACAGGGCTAGTAACATTCATTCTTTGGTTTCATAAAGAAACTAATAGTGATTCCTGCTTAACATGCTTTCATTGTTCTATTATTATTATTTTAGATTTCTATGTACTTGATCTGTTGACTGTTAGATCTTATTATTCATCTCACAATAAATTTCAGATTAACATGCAAATTAGCTTGATCATTTCTTGTATACACAAGTTTTCTTGGGTATTAATTACCAAATTATTTACCAGAGGTTGTGAGATGTTTTCGACAGGTTTCAATAGTTACGAAGGTCATCCACCACCATTATTTATTAACAGAACTTGCATCTTTTTGTTATAGGGTGCATTTTATCATTACTTGTACTGAATTACCTTTGTCGTTCTCGAATCTAGTATTTAGCATTCTGCATGTGACTCTCTCTCTCTCTCTCTCTCTCTCTCTCTCTCTCTCTCGGCTCTTAATCCAGGCATCATGGTGGCATCGTGCTTTTCCCAAACTGGAGCTGGGATGGCATCTAACCTTGGTAGTGATATTGTTCGGTGCATTTGGGGTCATTTGAAGTCTAGGGTTGGTTATCTAGTACACTATAAAAAAAAAGTTGACAAACTCAAAGAAATATTTGAGGATTTACAAAGGAAAAGGAATGACCTACAAAGAAGAGTAGAGGCAGCTGAGAGAAATGGGAGAAGTGGTCGATGATGTAGTCACTGCATGGCGAAATGCATTCGATGAATTTGAGGGAGCAGTTAGTAGAATGTTGGCGGAGGTTGGAGAGAACAAAAGATGCTTCATGGATTGCTGCCCAAATTTTGCCTGGCATTATAATCTTGGTAAGGAGGCTGCAGAGAAAATGGTTGATGCTGATAAACTCAAAGAAAAAGGAAATTTTGCAACAGTGTCTCAGCCTCCTCCTCCTGCTCCTGCTGTTGACTCAATGCCTGTAGGCGATTTCATGGCTTTCGCCTCCACCAGGGATGCCCTTGACAATGACTTGGAGGCAATGAGGGACGAGAAGCAGTAGTTGATTGGAATATATGGTATGGGCAGAGTGGGTAACACAACCTTGATGGATGAACTGGGTAGGCAGTTCTCCAAGGACGAGGAGTTTGGGAAAGTTGTGAAGGTGGTGGTGTCACAAAACCCCAGCATAGCAGAGGTACGCCGTGATATTGCAGATGCGCTTGGCATGAGACTCCCTGGAGATGGCGAACCTGCTGCTCGAGCACTATTGACAACTAGGTTGAAGATGGAAGCCAAAATTGTCATAATGATGGACGATATATGGGCCAGGTTAGAGCTGAGAGACGTAGGGATTCCAACCGGGGACGAGCATAGAGGCTGTAAAATCTTGTTCACCACTAGGACACTGGAAGCATGCCGACAAATGGAAAGCCATGCTTCAATCAAAGTTGATGTCTTGTCCGAAGGAGATTCTTGGACTCTTTTCAAAAGCAAAGTCGGAGATGTCTTCAATTCTGCAGATCTCGAGTCTGTTGCAAGGAAAGTGGCTGCCGAGTGTGGGGGACTGCCTCTGGCAATCGTTGTGGTTGGAAGAGCCCTACACGGATGTAACCAGAAGAGCATGTGGGATAGTGCACTGATGCAGTTGAAAAGATCCATCCCTGACGAGCTGCCACGTGTGGAGGAACAACTGTACAAATCTCTTGAACTGAGTTACAACTACATTGCGAATGTAGAGAAGAGATTGTTGTTCTTGTTTTGTCGCTTATTTCGAGAAGACTGTGAAATAAGTGAAGATGAGCTTACAAGGTATGCGGGGGGGGGGGGGGGGAAGGTTTCTTGAGAGAAGTGTACACTTTGGATGAAGCATGTAGAGAAGTTCATTTGCTGGTGCAGGGTCTGATAACCTCTTGCTTGTTGATAAGTACCGAAGGAGACAGGTCCGTGAAGATGCATGATGTAGTTCGTGATGTGGCCATTTATATTGCATCCAAGGGGGGTGACTGTTTCTTCGTTAAGGCTGGACTTGGAATGAGGGATTGGCCTGAGAGCAGAGCCTTGGAGGTGTGCAAGAGAATTTCACTGATGAACAATTACATAAGGACACTTCCGGATCAGCCAAATTGCCCAAAGCTACTCACTCTGTTGTTGAATTTCAATCCTTCTTTAAGTGCCGTGTCAGATAGTTTCTTCCAACGTATGTCAGCATTAACCGTTCTGGATTTAAGCGACACATCTAACGAGTCGTTGCCTTCCTCTCTTGCTCTCCTAACTAATCTTGGGTCACTTCGTCTTGACCGGTGGCAATAATCTCCGTAATATCTCTTTAATCGGGCAACTAAACGAACTCAAAATACTTGGCCTGCAGAGATGTCCAGTTACTATTTTGCCAGAGGCACTAGAAACTTTGACTGATCTGAAAGAGGCACTAGAAACTTTGACTGATCTGAAACTCTTGGATTTATCTTACTCTACTTCTCTTGTCATTCCTCCAAATCTTCTGTGCAAGCTATCTCGGCTGGAAGAGTTGTTCATGATTGGTTATGATTTGAAAGAAGCTCTCCTTGAACAGATTGGTTCCATGGACCGATTGGCCACCTTGCAGGTGTACATAAGTGATGTCAAATACTTCTCTCAAGATGTCAAAGCCTTTGACGGTTGGAAGAACTTGAACAACTTCATCATTTCTGCTGAATCGGACTGGCATTTACTGGTTACTATCCACGAGAAGAATTTATATCTCAAGAATGTAAGCTGTCCAGGCAATTGGACCAAGACACTGCTGACAAAAGCTGAGGACTTGTTCTTATACGACTGTGATTTTGATCCCACTGCTGGCTGTGATTTCGTCAATGTGAAGAAACTTCGCCTTGTCACGTGTCGCGTAGGTACCCTACTTAACACATCACAAGCAACACTTGCTCCGAATGCCTTTGCGGATCTAGAGCACCTGATCCTCGCCAACTTAGAGAACCTAGAAGATATCTGCCAAGGTGAGGTTCCAGTTCTATCATTCAAGAGACTGAGGATTCTGGATTTTGTTCGCTGCACAAAGTTGGTCTGTGCCGTGCCATGTAATCTCCTGCAAAGAGCTCATGGCACTCTAGAACTACTCTCTGTGAATTCGTGCGACATGGTGCAGGAGATTTTTGATTCCGAAGGGCTTACAGAAGAGCTTGTCATGCTGACGGAGCTGAAAATTGTGAGCCTGATTTGCTTACCAAATCTCAGCAGACTATGGGGCGGGATGTTACCTCCTGGGAGCCATCCAAAACTAACAAGTCTGCGAGTTCATAGCTGCAACAAACTGGAATATCTGTTCTCCAAGCATTCGGTGCAGGATCACCAGAAGCTTTTCCCTCCTGGGACCTTTGCAAACTTGAAGGAGCTCGAGGTGGGAGGCTGCCCAAGCCAACATCCAGTGCTAACAAGCTTAGCTCATGAGCTCCAGAACTTGGAGAAACTGACGGTGAAGAAGAACCCGACAATGGAGGTGATAATTGAAGCTGAAAATGGCATTGAGTTGGATGCTGGTTCATTTCCCCGGTTGAAAGAACTCATGCTCGTGGACCTTCCAAGGTTAGAAAGCTTCTACCGAAATGAAACAGCAGCTACTGCTTTCAGCTGGCCTTTGTTGGAGAAATTGAAGCTGGAGTTCGGTCCATGCATGAAGTGAAAGAACTTGAATTCAATCATCAAAATAAAATCGAATGCAGCGGAATTTACATACCTGCAGCCATATTGATTAAATCTGAAGTCTGACCTTGATCACGCCTTGATTATCTTTTAAACCGAGATTTTCTGACCTATCACCTCTATACAATCTGAAATTTTGTGTACGCTCTGTTTGATGGAGGCACAGGCGTTTATATAGAGGCTAGGTTAGAGACCCGGTTACTCACGAAACTCTAATTTGACACAAATTGTCAAAACTATCCCTACCATCAAGCGAATCCTAATTTGACACAAATTGTCAAAGCTATCCCTATCATCAAGGGAATGGGCCAGACTTAAAGCCCAAAATATGTGAGTAACTTAATAACCCATTATCTTTAATTATCACCTCAATATATATTTGGGCCACATTAATCTAACATTCTCCCACTTGGCTCAAAGATATATGAAATACTTTATAGGTGATAAAACTGAAAATGGCCATAAACATTTGACATGTCAAATCATGGGTTAACTTAATAACTTAACTAAAAACTCTCTTAATATGAATCATGGCGGTTATATTCTTTATATTGGCGAACACTCCCTTCTATATATTACAATATTAAGAAAAATTCTTAATCAAGTACTCAAACTTAATGAATGAATAAATCTTTATTTGAACTTAAATTCATTCAGGTCCAAACCAAAATATGAGATGAAATAAAACATAACTTAATGTGCACAAAAGTTTATCATCTCTAATTGAAACAAAACTCAAATGGAAATAAATGGATCACAAAGAGCTCAACAATCCCATTCTTTCTACATGATCCACGAACGACTTAGCCGGCAAACCTTTAGTCATAGGATCAGCAATCATGAGATTAGTACTAATATGCTCAATGGCAATTGAACGCTCCTTTACTCGATCTCTCACGACCAAGTACTTAATGTCAATGTGCCTGTTTCCACTTCCACTTTTATTGTTCTTTGAAAAGAACACTGCAGCTGAATTATCACAGTAAATCCTCAATGGTCGTGAAATACTGTCAACGACCCTCAAACCTGTGATAAAATTCCTTAACCACAACGCCTGTGCAGTAGCTTCATGGCAAGCTATAAACTCTGCCTCAATAGTAGAAGAAGCTGAAATGGTTTGCTTAACTCCAAGAGATGGCGCCTCCGGCAAGGATAAAAATGTGACCATATGTAGACCTTTTAGTGTCTTCACACCCATTAAAATCTGAATCTGAATATCCAACCACCTCTAAATTGTCAGAGTGTCTGTATGTGAGCCTAAAATGCTTGGTTCCTTGCAAATACCGCATAACCTTTTTAGCAGCTTTCCAGTGATCTAATCCTGGATTACTCTGGTATCTGCCCAACATCCCTACTACAAATGAAATATCGGGTCTTGTGCATACTTGTGCATACATTAAGCTGCCAACTGCAGATGCATATGGTATGCATTTCATCTCTTCTCGTTCCAAGTCATTCTTTGGACACTGTTTCTGACTGAAGGTGTCCCCTTTGACAATGGATGCTACAGATGATGAACAATTGCTCATCCTAAATCTCTCTAAAACTTTTTCTATATAAGCTTTTTGAGATAATCCTAATGTCTTTTCTGATCTATCTCTGTAAATCTCTATGCCAATGATATAAAAGGCTTCACCTAAATCTTTCATTTCAAAGTTTTTCGAGAGAAATTCTTTAGTCTCATGTAGCAATCCTAAGTCATTGCTTGCAAGCAAAATATCATCTACATATAGGATTAAAAACATATATCTGCTCCCACTCACCTTAAGGTATATACATTCATCAACGACGTTTTCTGTAAAACCATAAGAGATTATAACGTCATGAAATTTTAAATACCACTGACGTGAGGCTTTTTTTAATCCATATATAGATTTCTTTAATTTGCAAACCAAATGACTTTTATCACTGGCAATAAAACCCTCAGGCTGAGTCATGTACACTTCTTCTTTAAAATCCCCATTCAAAAATGCTGTCTTCATATCCATTTGGTGTAATTCTAGATCAAAGTGCGCCACTAAAGCCATGTTTATCCTGAATGAATCCTTCTTTGAAACTGGAGAGAAGGTTTTGTGATAATCAATACCTACCTTTTGAGTGAAACCTTTTGCAACAAGTCTGGCCTTATATCGTTCAATATTACCATATGAGTCTCTTTTATTTTTATAAACTCATTTACAGCCAATAGCTGTAGACCCTTCCGGTAATTGAACGAGATCCCAAACTTAATTATTATCCATAGATTTCAACTCATCCTGCATGGCTTCATACCAAAGGCTCGAATTTACACTATCCATGGCATGTGAAAAACAACTAGGATCATCTTGAAGGCTTGACTTCTGCAAATAGACCAAATAATCACTAGAGATAGCTGATTTTCTTACCCTTGTAGATCTTCTTACACCCCCTTCTTGTTGAACAGTGGGTTCAACAGGAATATTCTCTTCATGGGATTGTTCTTGAATTGGTTGTTCTTCAATGCTACTCAATTGAGTATCTTGAAAAATAATCAATTGATCTAAGTTTAGTGGTCGTTCAACAGAATCTACAGTTTCCTCAATTTGTACCATATGAGGATAACTCCCACTAACCTCAGAATCCTCAAGGAATTTAGCATTTCTTGATTCAACTATCTTTAGTGTATTTGAGGGACAATAAAATCTAAACTCCTTGGAGTTAACTGGATAGCCAATAAAATAACCGCTAGTTGTCCTCGGATCTAATTTGTTTATATTTGGATTATAAATCCGTACCTCAGCAGGACAACCCCATACGTGTAAATGTCTCAAACTAGATTTCCACCCGTTCCATAATTTAAAAGGAGTTTTAGGAACAGCCTTAGAGGGAACTCTATTCAAGACATACACAGCAGTTTTTAAGGCCTCACTCCATAAACTAATAGGAAGATTAGAATTGCTTATCATGCTCCTCACCATACCCATAAGAGTCTGATTTCTTCTTTCAGCCACACCATTTTGTTGAGGTGTACCGGGCATTGTGTATTGAGCAATAATGCCCTCTTCCTGAAGAAATAAAGCAAATGGACCCTTTTGTTGTCCCATCTCTGTGTACCTACCATAATATTCTCCACCTCGATCAGATCTTACGATCTTAATCTTTTTGCCCTTTTGTTTCTCTACTTCTGCCTTAAAATTTTTAAAAGCATCCAGTGCTTCTGATTTATTATGTAGAAGATAAAGATACATGAATCTGGAATGGTCATCTATAAATAAGATAAAATATCTTTGACCATTTAAACAGGGGGTGGAGAATGGTCCACAGATATCCGTATGTATGATCTCAAGAATCTCTGTATTTCTAGTGGCACCTTTACTATTCTTGTGGGTTTGCTTACCCTTAATACAATCCACACAAGTACCAAAATCAGTAAAGTCAAGATTGTTCAACAAACCATCATGAACAAGTCTTTTTATTCTCTCAATGGAGATATGTCCCAATCTCCTATGCCACAATTTAGAAGATTCTTCATTGATGACATTTCGCTTAATACCAGCATTATCATGCAAAGTCAAATAATTGCACACATAAGTAGGGTCCAAATCAATTTTGTACAATCCATCAGAATTGTAACCAGTACCGACTATTTTATTATTCCATAAAAGATTAAATATTGTTCTTTTCACAAAATGAAAATCATAACCAATTCGATGAAGTCTAGATACAGAAATCAAATTTCTTGAAAAAGTTGGAATATAAAAAACATTTTCTAAGTCTAAAACAAATCCAGATTGTAAAATTAGTCGGTAGGTCCCCACAGCTTCAACTTGTGAAGGTTTCCGATTTCCTGAATAGATATAACCTTCACTTGCCATCGGTTTCCTTTGATTTAGAAAACCCTGCATGGTATTAGCAATATGAATAGTTGAATCAGAATCTATCCACCAAGTATTACTTGGAGCATCAATGAAAAAAGATTCATGACACACAAGAGATATGAGAATACCTTTCTTTTCGAGCCATGCCTTAAACTTAAGACAGTCTTTCTTTACGTGTCCTTTCTTCTTGCAGAAGAAACATGCTCCTTTATTGCCATATTTCTTCATTGGCACATCAGCATCTTTTTTCTTCTTTAGGCCACTTTTAAGCTTCTTGGCATTTCCTTTATCATGATTTACTAGATGAACAGTCTCTAGTTTTTCATGTTTCATTCTCTCCTCCTTCTGAACACACATGGTCAATAATTCATTTACTGACCATTTTTCCTTCTGTGTGTTATATGATATCTTAAAAGGAGTATAATCTGTAGGGAGAGAATTCAGAATGAAATGCACCAAGAATGACTCGGAAATCTCAATCTCAAGGGACTTTAATTTAGCAGCAATGTCCCGCATTTCCATTATGTGCTCTCGCACGCCTTTTGCATGATCATACTTCATGCCTGAGAGTTTTTGCATTAGGGTGCTTGCAAATGCCTTATCAGATTTCACAAACTGTTCCTCAATAGCTTTCATGAAATCTGTGACTTTTTCACAATCAGGAATGGAACCTCTAATACTTTTACTTACATGAGACTTAATAAGCATCAAACTTAAGCGATTAGATCGCTCTCACCTCTCATATGATGCTTTCTCACCAGTGCTACTTGATTCCGTGGGATGTGGAGGCTCATCTACACGAAGCGCCAAATCAAGGTCCATACACCCTAATGTCAAGAGAATTTTTTCCTTCCAGTCCGAAAAATTGTCACCCGACAACATTGGAATACGAGAAGGATCATTGTAAAATGTAGTAGGAACTGCAAAGAAAATATACATTAGTGTCATGATATTAATTCCAAATATGTCAGTAAATTCATATCTCAACAGGTCACAAATAATATTGAATTTACAAACCCTTTATAATAAGGCTGGTAAGACAAGTCATTAAAAACCAATTCCATACCTGTGGGCATAGGAATAGCACTTTAACACTCAATTAACCACCTTATTCTAATTAAACAAGAAAATAAATAACTCCCTGTGGGGGTAAAATACTTACCTTATTATTTAATTACAAATTTTATAGAATATAATATTTGTCTCAAAACTTCATGATAAGGCTGATAAAATAAACCAAAATAAAATCCATACCTGTGGGCATAGGATAATTATTTAAGATTTTATTTATCACCTTATCCTAATTAAACAACAAAATAACTACTTCCCTGTGGGTCAAAGTAACTATTTTATTACTTAATCACAATTTCATTAAATTTACTTTATATCCAATAAATAACCATAAAATAGATATACACTTTATCATTAGCTCCGATCTTTCAACTTTAATGGAGTAACTTTATCGATAAATACCCATAATTTTAATAGGACATAAAATCATTTAAAATCCCTCATTACAAAGATTCAATTACTTTATTGCCTTTGTACATATTATGTATGTTCTAAACCATAATAAAGGCCAGGCTCTAACTTGTAATCATATTAATTACAATGTTTCATATCCCCAAATTTATCAAATTATGAAACATACTATAAACTAATCCATTCATTAATATCATATGTAAATGTGATGCATCACGGGAATCATATAAATTTAAATAGATAACAAAAATTTAACGAGCACTAATACAAACACAGAACTGCAGTAGCTCAGTTGGCTAGAGCTTGTTACCCTCAAAACTTTGGTCGGCTTCGATCGGCTGTTCGATCTCCACAGTTAGCAAGTCTCTCCTTTTTTTTTTTTTTCACAGTTTTAAAAAAAAAAGGTTAGACAGTATAAATATGCGGCATGTAAGGCTCGAACTCTCAACATCCAAAGATTTGAAATTTACGCCCTAGCCAATTGCGCCACAAGCTTTAGGTGTTCATAGTTACTGAAACGTCTCTATTTAATTTAATTAAAGATCGAAAATCTTCAAAAATAACGGCTAGGGTTCTGATCGATACCTTCAAGCCCATCTATTAGATTAATCAATATAGCATGAAGGTTGGCTCTAATACCACATGAAAGAACTTGAATTCAATCATCAAAATAAAATTGAATGCAGCGGAATTTACATACATGCAGCCATATTGATTAAATCTGAAGTCTGACCTTGATCACACCTTGATTATCTTTTAAACCGAGATCTTCTGACCATCACCTCTATACAATCTGAAGTTTTGTGTACGCTCTGTTTGATGGAGGCACAGTCGTTTATATAGAGGCTAAGTTAGGGACCCGCTTACTCATGAAACCCTAATTTGACACAAATTGTCAAAACTATCCCTACCATCAAGGGAATCCTAATTTGACACAAATTGTCAAAGCTATCCCTATCATCAAGGGAATGGGCCAGACTTAAAGCCCAAAATATATGAGTAACTTAATAACCCATTATTTTTAATTATCACCTCAATATATATTTGGCCCACATTAATCTAACATGAAGCGGTTCCCCATTGGCTTGGGGAGTGCACCTAAGCTGAAGAAGATTCACGTTGGAGATGATGATGATGTGGAGTGCTTCCGAGGGTTGGAATGGGGAGATGCAAGCATCCCTTCGCGCTTTGAGATTTGGTAAGAGTTGAACTATCAGTTCTTTTGTTATTTGCTATATCTAAAATTTTATCCTGAGTGATATATTAATTTCTGGAGTAAGTTCACTGATTAACTTTGCCAAAAGTTCTAATGAAATATATATATTTTTTCTTTTTTAATATAGTAAAGAGATATGACGGGTGATGTACTAAGAAACATCGCTTGCAATCTGAGTCGGCATCTACCTGAGATTGCAGCGAGCGTGTCCAGATGTATATACAGACAGCGAAGAAATTCTGATTGCAGTGGGCATGAGAACCTTGTAATTGATTGAAATTGTTGTCCATTCAATTTCATTTGGGGATTCACTCTTCAATTCTCTATAAGAAATAGCATAATGTGTGCATGTATATCTCGGCTCAGCTCAGCTCAGCTCTATTGTGTGGACTCATAGTGTCCTAATGGTGCTCAATGTAGTTAATTCTACCTCCCCTTGATTTGTATCACAATATTAAGGTGTGATTTGCTACATTTTTTTTGTCTCGATTGTTCAAAGTATATTATATATAATGAGAAATGTGTTAATTGTTCATTTAGTAGCTGTGGACTCTCAAACAAGTTAATAAGAAATGTATTTAAACAAGTATTTCTAGAGATGATAATGGGTCAGGCGGAGCCGAGCCAGATCCATTCATTGTGCAAACTAAAATTTTGAAATTTAGACTAATCCAAAATCCAAATGGACCATTGTGAAAAAAGCTCAGCCCAGCCCAGCCCAATGGGCTTTGAATAGTCAATCTATTATAATCAAGTGAGATCTTTTTATAGATAGGATTTCAACAGTAATATTATTTATCCACCCTCTACAAAAAATTCAAACCAAGAAATTGAACCTAAGGTTTCAAATCAGCAACAATAGCAACCCATATAAATAAGTCAACTTTTAATAAAGTCTTTAACAACACATATCCACCCATCTATATGCACATAATCCCTTTATATGTTCTCATTTTCACCAATAGTAGAAAGTATAGTTGCTATCAAACCTTATGAATTAAATGAAATATAATGAATATCTGGACTATAAAATGTCCTTCTAAAGTCAAGGTTTTTTTTGGCTGGCTCAGAACAATACCCTACTCACATGGCCGGCACTACAAAGGAGGGGTTGGTTAGATCCAAATTTTTGTGTCATATGTAGTAAGGATGGGGAATCCACTAGCTATATAATGTTGAGCTGCAGCTTCACTAAGGATCTCTGGGTTCATTTTGCAAGAAATCTAGGGATCAATTTCAATATGGAGGAAGAAATGTGTACTTTGAGTAGATTGAGTCTCGATAGCCGACCTTTAGTTAGGTCTAGAACACTAGCCGTGGCAATATATTAGAATGTTTGGTTGGAAAGAAATACAAAAATTTTTAATTCTTCAGCTCGTTTTTTTCATAGTGGTTTTAGACTAATAATGCATGATGTTGCCTTTTGGACGGATATTCCTTCCGACGATGAGCGAGTACAGATTTCAACTGGTTCGTCAGGAGATGACTTGGACTCCCTAAGACACACATGATCCACTTCTGTTATTTTGGAGAAGATTCTTGTCGCGGCACTCATGAAAAGATGAAGAGAGATATATGTTTCAGACTTTCTTTTATATATTTTTTTCACCTTAATTTTATGTAAGAACTAATGTATTATGAGGGTCACTCATATTAGTGATTGAATTCTTTACTTTTGTAGTTCTATTATTTACTTATTAATGGAATACGGAGAGCCTTCACCCACCGTTTTTACTCAAAAAAAAAAACTAAGCTTAAACAAAGACATCTTTGAAATCTGTCATATTAACCATTCTCTCAAGCTTCAATGACAGAAATTCAAAGACTTCTGAGAAGAAGGGGATGGAGAGGAGAGAGAGAGGAGGGTTTTTGGAAGATTGGAGAGAGCGAGCGAGAGGAGAGGGTTTTCGGGAGATTGGAGAGAGCGAGCGAGAGGAGACAACGGCGAAAAAATTGATCTAGGGCAAATGAACGCAGATATTTTGGGAGGGGGATTGGGCTCGTTTGGGTTATTTTTTGGGCGGGTTTGGACATGTCCAAATCCAGCCCGATAAAAAAAAAACTGAAATACCTTATACCCAATGGGATCCACTTGTAGAACGGGCGGATTTAAATCCAGCCTTTTCGGGCTGGCCCGATTGGACTTTGTACAGACCTGAACCCATTATCATCCCTAGACTTCTCTCATGACCAGCATCCAAAATTTTTTAACCCCAAATAGTTATTTATTTATTTATTTATAAATAGAAATATTGCATGATGGTTTCTAATTTGTATTACAATTACTTATAAGATTAAGAATATTCCAAAAATACTTCAACATATAGCGGAGAAAATATAAAATTCACAAACATATTTTTCATAGTATATCCAAATTGAGTTTTTACCGAAAGTCCAACTCAATAACTTAAACAAATTCAAATAGGGGGAAAAAAAAAATGACGCCATCAGAGTCAGTTCTCCCTGGCTGGGTATACGGGAAAAAAAACTCTAAACAAAAAAAAAAATTACAATTTTTTTGCTTGCCATATAAATACATACAGACAGCTCTGCCAAACTAAACCGCCCCTTCTCTTCCAAATTCAGCTCTCTCTCTCTCTCTCTCTCTCTCTCTCTCTCTCTATCTCTCTGTGGATCCCAAACCCTAATTTAAAACCCTAACCCTAGCCAATCGGTTGATCAACCGGTCGATCCAGAAGAGACTAACAAGCGTGAGGGAGCCGGGGGCGGCGCGACGGCGATTCTTACTCGCAGTGACGTGAATTTTCTACAATCTCTCTTTCTCCTTCATCTGTTGGTCGGATCTAAGATTTATTATTGTCTTCTTCGTTTGATTCAGTCATATTTCCAAAACCCTAAATGCCAGCTTGACAAGGTGGCGTCACCGTTTCAACTTCAGTTTTGCCTTCAGGGAACTTTGTCGCATCTTCTCAGATTCACTTCCCTCCATTTCGATTCTGCTATTGGCTTCGTATTTGTCTGTCTGTATATTTCAGTTTAGGTTCTGTTTGATTATCAGATATATTTGCCTACTTCTTTGATGCAAATTAGTCATTTGATTGTTGAAATCGTGGACATTATTGCAACTGGTAAAGTATTTGAAGCAAAGTAGTTGTTTTTCTAGATGGGACTTCAGAGAGTTTGGCTTCTTTCAATTTGTCTATTTGAGCAATTTGTCAATTTGAGAACTACAACTACAACTACTAAGCCTTTTATCCCAAGTATTTGGGGTAGGCTACATGAACCAAAAAAAGAATCACTTTGATCGATCACTTTGATATTCCTTCTCCATTCATTTCTATCAAGTAATATCTCCTTATTTAAACCTCTAGACTCCATATCTTTGCGTATTATCTCCATCCATATTTTTTTCAGTTTTCCCTTCGTTCTTTTAACTTGGCCTACATTGATAAACTCCTCTCTTCGAGCTGGTGCACTTGTAAACTTACGTTGCACATGACCAAACCATCGTAAGCGATTTTCTCGCATCTTCTCATCGATGAGAGCTACACTTATTTTAGCACGAATATCTTCATTTCTCACTTTATCTCGCCTAGTATTGTTGCACATCCAACAGAGCATGCGCATCTCTGTTACACTTATCTTCTGTGAATGACGTCTCTTTATAGCCCAACAGTCCGTGCCAAATAATATGAGAACTCTTAATTTATCTCCGCTACACTTATCTTCTGTCAGTTTGAGAACTCTTAATTTTTTTCCCCCTCCCCCTTTAATATAAGTGGTTAAAATTATAACTCCATTGTTTCCAAATTATGGCTCCATACATGATATTATAATCTTTTTCTGCTGTTCAAGTATACAAAATAACTTATAAGACAATGACACCCTTTTATAACAGAAGACAAAATGAAATAAGTGTCTGTTCCCACAATGCTGAAACAAATTAAGAATAAGGTTTATGAAGACACATCACTTTTTCCTTCCTCAGTATGGGAATGGAGAACTTATGTTGGAATTATTGTTCGATACTAGAGTGTGCACGCGGCACTTCTCCTGGAACAGTGCACTCATCTTTCTCCTCGTGATCATGTGCCGTATAGAACCTCAATGTTAGAGAAAATTCAGTGGAGGTGTAGAATAATCATGTGATAAGCTTCAAACCATCTAGAATTTCTCTCTGTCTAAATATTCCAGAGTAACTCCTGACACAGCCTCTGTTTAACAACACCGATTGGATCTACTTTTCAAACTGTTAACTGCCCATGTGCACTTCGCATAGGATAAAAACAAGTCATAAATGGTCAATCTGTAACTGTAAATAGCAATGGCAAGGACCTGTCATTAGGTACTGCATCAGATTCTGATTTGTGATGATGACCTTGTTATCACATAGCTAGGGCAAAGTTAAATCTTCTATAGTGCTTTTAGCCTATGTATCTATTTATTTCCTTCCATCTTTAACCCCCATCACCATATTAACCTTGTATGCTGATCTGACTGAGTATTTATCCATGACCTTCCCATCCCTACTCCCTAATATCATAGTCGCTCTTGGGATCAAGAACCATATTTTTGAGAAGTATCCTTATTCCCTTAGAGTTCCTCTTATTGGATCTTCTGTGACTGGTTGTTCCATTTTGTTTTTATACTGACCTCCACTGGCTACTAATAATATTCTTACGGCCTGAAGCGGCCCTCATATGTATGGGAATACTGCAGAGAATTATAAGACAATAGTGCATCATTGCAGCCATATTTATTTCAAGTTATCACTTGTAAAGACAATTTTGTATGACAAGCAAATAAAGAAGATGCATTTTTAGGCAAATATGCTGTCAAGCAGAGTTCGGCAATGTAGGCAAATATGCTGTCAAGCAGAGTTCGGCAATGGACCAGCAAATATCATCCACAGTGATTTCTTTGATCATTATCAAAAGAGTTGATTTGCCAGCAAGGAATCTGAACATTCAGAATCCAGAATTTTGCCTGTAAGAGAGAGAGAGAGAGAGAGAGAGAGAGATGGAAGGCAGGAAAAGACAGGTGCAACTATCAATATGAGTAGAATGATGATCAGTGAGAGTAACAAAAGGCTAATTGAAGTGGTAGATAAGCTTACTTTGAATACCTCAACAATTTAGGTTCCTGTTTGTTCCTTGGTGATCTTTTTGGAGAGACTAATTGGCGATGTGATAGCTATCAGAGAGGATTCAGGGAAGGTTTCTTCTTTCATTCAGTTCTACTATTAAGATGATAATACCAAAAATGTTAATTATGACATATCAGTAGAATATAATAGCAGTTTTATTTGAATTAAAGAACTCGCTAAGGTCATCCCTAACAATTAACGTTCCTAATGGCTTTTGATGGTTATGACCTACAGTAATACTTTACCCTAGAACCTCATTTATATGTTCATTAATGCACCGTGAGAAGGCAGTAGAATATGTGAATTGGGGAAGCTGGAAAGATGATGAATAGGTTTTCTGATTGAGTCGTACTCCCAATACCTTTATCTTTCCCCAGGTATAAAAAAATGTTCCAATTTCTGAAGAAACTTGACAGACGGAACCTGTTAGGGCTAAGGCGCTTAAGGAGTGATTACAATTATTTTTAAATGTTGTCTATTCGACCCAGTGAGTCAACTAAGATTCTCACATATTGTTATTTTAAATAGAAAGATTGCTACATGAGAGTGTGCAGTGACCTTATATATTTAATCATGTAGTTTGAAGGACAATTATGCAGCTAATGACATTTATATTGCTATGAACGCCAGTTTCAGAATTGATATAACATCAGGGCACCTCTAGCTTATGATTCTAAGACAGGAAGCTCCCAGTCTTTAATTCTTTATGGTACTTGCACCATTTGAGTACCTTATATATTTGTTTAAAACTTCCTTGAGCAAATAGGAGAGGCAGAATAGTATATGCTTAAGAGCACTGTAGTTATGTTAAACATGCATATTATAGACTTTCCACTTCGTAAATAGTTATGGAATGAATATTATATCTTTATTTCCTGTTGCTATTGCCTATTAGCCTTCAGATTTTGAGTAATTTTTTCCTATTTGCAAAATTTTCAACATAATTATAGAAGTGTGTAGTTAGAATTTTGTAGTGCCCTTGTCATGTATTTATCTTCTCCGTATATAGTTAATATGGTACATTACATGCTTTTTGGTTTGGGGCCTGAATAACTTCTGCAACCCACCTTGCAAATTCTACACTTCACTTTTTTCCTCCTTTTCCAAGTTTACAGAGTTCAGATATCATTTTAATATTACGGATTCATATAAAATGAGAGTTGGTTACACCCAACTTATGCTTATGATCATAATGACACAAGAAACTAGTTCATTTTAAAGTTCTGTTTATCAATGTTTTCAAAGTGTTCCAGAGAGAAGCAAATCAATGTTTTACATTTGTTTATGCCTTCTCTCCCACTGTTGTTAAGAGGGAAATGTTATTGTTAAGAGACCGCTCATCCCTTGTTTTAGTTAACCTTGTGTTGGTTTTCAAATATACTGCATATAAACATTGCCAATATTTCAACTTGCAGCATGCTGTAACATACATCCTTGTGATCCCTTTATGCTGAGAACTGACATGGGATTGTATGTCATTGCCCCTGTGCTGATCACAAACCGTGAGTGCCTCTGAACCGATTAGAAGTCTCAAGTATTTCTTATGATTGCCTCAAGTATTTCTTATGATTGCCTGTCTACTTAATTTTGGACTCTGATGATGCCTTTTACCCAGTTTATATGTCGTTGCATTATGCAATTAGGAGTTGAAGTTTGCAGGCTATATTGTTGTTACTCAAGGAGCATTTTTTTTGGTTTTTTTTTTTTTTTTTTTTCATTTTGTTTGTGTTTAGCTTAGTCAGTATATGCCCTTGTGTTGTGGCAGCTTCAAGAATGACCTGTATCTCCTCCAAAGCTCTTAACTGAATAGCACATTATGCAGGTCTATTCTTCTGAAGTAGACGGTGAGCAACTGTTCTCCGCATTCTATTAAAACGATTTTAATAGAACTACAGATGGAGAAACAAAATAAAGCAAGAGTACATATACCCATTTAACAACAAAAGCAGGTAAAAACACAGTATGATACAAACTACTAAATAAAATAAGGCAAATACATCCTGCCATTACGACCCCTGGCTATGGATGTAGAAAATCTGTAATCTCTACTCCCCATCATGCAAGCTGCCACGGAAAGCTGTACCCGCTCCAACGTCTGTGCTTGCTGATCCCAATGGTAGTCTCAGAGTAGTCACTGTAGCAATTCTGGGACGAGAGGAATGATGGGTTGTCCCTGTATCACCAAATGCAGCTGTCTATAGTAACACATCGTTAGTAATAAATAAATACAGTGGTCCAAACTATTTGCAGTATTACTAAATATTCTTTTATTTCTTTCTAATCACAAATTCCATACTATAGTAGCTATAAGTTTTCTATGCTCATCTAAGTTATAAGTACTCCTACGGAGGAATCTCTCCCATATCGACAACGAGTTATCCAGTCTAATCCGGATGTTTTGCCTATGGGCAACCTTTGTCCAAATCATCGTGGAGAATTGACAATCCACTAATACATGTGTCATAGTTTCAATGGCGGACCACACAAGACACGTCTACTAGGACTCTGCCACCCTCTTCGTTGTAAATTTTTCCAGGTGAGGATAGTTTGTTTGTCTACCAACCAAAGGAAAACTTTAATTTTTAAGGGGCATTTAGTTTTCCATATGTGATCTGCTTGCCTTGATCTGATTCCACCGTTGTTAAGAAAATCATATATCGATTTCACTGAAAAGTAGCCACATTTTTTTCACTTCCAAATCGGTTGATCCTCATTGTTATTGATCTGGATGTCCTGTAATAAGTTGTGTATGGACTGCCAGCCCAATCGCACGTCACTTCCTAATCTCCATCTATGGCCCAAAATTTACTATTCATACTCTGTCTTCGGTGACATGTCCCGTAGGCCAATGGGACCAACACCTTGAAAGAGAGATTATCACACCAAGTATCATCTCAAAAAACAACAATATTGCTCTTACCCACTTTGTACGTAATCCCCTATGCTGGTCTATTCTTGCTTATATTTTTTGGTAGATTAATTTCATACATGGTTACTATTTTGCCACATCCTTGGATTACCTGTGGTTGTATACTGATCACATCGTTTTTTTTTTTAATTTTTATGGATATTACGTACTCTTACTTTGCATAGTTCTTATTTGTTCAGAAAATACTTCTTAGTTTTGTCAGCAAAGACGGCTTCAGTGCTTTAGTTAGTTCTCAAATATTTTGGTCTACTTTTGAACTCGTACTAGAGCCATCTGACATAGAATCCTCTAATTTTGACTGCTGCCCTTTAATTTGTACATATTGATAACTATGTATTTGGAAGAAAACTTTGAATACTTTGAAAAACTTCAAACTAACCACTGCAATAATGCATAATGCACCAGAGATTTAGAATTGTGAGTGTAAATTTTTTTGGGGTAGAAAACAGTATGCATATGCTTTGCTTCTTCAGTTCCTTGCAAATGCACGCATGATGGATGGGTGCAAATACTTTTGCTATTTCTCCTTTATCCGTTAACCATGCCTCTCTTTGGGGAGTTTCTAGATAGGCACAGCATATTTCCTAGTGAGCCCACTTAAAAGATCGTTTTATTTAACACTTTGCCATTATTTTTTTTGGTCAAAAATACCCTTCTTTCATCTTGGTCAGAAATCTGAAAGTCTGATCCGGGCTAACCAGCCCGGATGAAGCCTCCCCATCCGGGCTAGCAGCCCCGGACAGGGAGCATAGGTCCGGGCTGGTTAGCCCGGATGAGAGATGAGAGATAAAACAAATTAAATTTCCATGTCATAACATGCACATCTGGTGTAGTGGTATCATATTTCCCTCCCATGGAATTGACTAGAGTTCGATTCCCTGGATGCTTTCATTTCTTCTCTTTTTTATCACCTTGTTATGTTGAATTAGTCCCACTGCCTTGTAAATTTCCTTTTTCTCTCAAAGATAAAGAGAGAGTGAAATTGAGAAGAAGATGAAGATGAAGATGAAGATAAAGATGAAGAAGAAGAAGAAGATGATGAAGATGAAGAAGGAGAAGGAGAAGGAGAAGGAGAAGAAGAAGAAAAGAAGAAGAAGAAGATGAAGAGAAGAAGAAGAAGACGATGAAGAAGAAAAAGAAGAAGCAGCAGATGAAGAAGAAGAAGAAGAAAACGATGAAGAAGAAGAAGAAGAAGCAGCAGCAGCAGAAATCGAAGAGAAAGGGGTATGTTAGGAATTTTGGTGTGCTCATTAGGAAAACCCTCTCTTTTTAAAAGAGAGGGTGTGCTCACTAGGAAAAGTGGGCTCACTAGGAAAAAAACCGTGCCCATCTAGAAATTCCCCTCTCTTTGCCTTAGAAGATGAGCTGTAAGGCATTCTTCTTGTGGTGAAGAAGATTACGGGTTTCTAGCATGTGCTCAACTCCAGTATACTGCACACTGTAGCATGAAAAAATTAAACTCAAAAGAATTTAGCCACACAGGGCAAATAGCCTCATGCATGCGAGGATTAATAGCCCCACGCAAGGCTAAATAGCCTCACGTGGGGATGACAGCCTCGCGTGCGCGGGCTGAGTCAGCACAGGGTTGGTTTCCTTTTGGATTTTCACTAGAATTTCAGGTCCAATTATATCAAATTACTTTTAATTGAAGATTTCGAATCCAACTGATATACATGTTCAGAGATTGAATTGCAATAGAATTCTATCTTTATCTCTTAAAGCAACCCTTATAACTATCTCATGACTATAAATAGGGGTCAACATGAGAGTTTTGCAACTTTGGAAACTTTTGGCAAATTGATTTACACATAAGGACACGCCGACCAGCAGCAAGAAGTCGCCGGCCAGCAAGTGTTCTCCATCAATTGTTCACGTTCAAGATCAATCCAAGCATCAGATCGTCAATGAAGTACAAGGCTGGCACTCCATAGTCACGTTGAGAACCCACACTTTTTTGTAAAAGAGAGTGATAAGTCATAAATCTTTTTATTTGATTTTCCTTTACTTCTTCTTTATTGTGCTTTGATATTTTTGTAATTATAAATCAATGGCAATGAAAAGAAGTGCGAGTTTTGCGGAAAACACACACCATTATGATCATTAAAATACAATATACTGAAGAGGAATGTTAAAGGCTGTGCTGGATGTCAAAGGCAAAGTGTTTCGAAGTATTTCTAAAGTATACGTTTTAGAGTATTTTGGTATAATGTGTTTTAGAGCAGTCTAACTATGGTTTGTGGAGTGTTCAAGCATATACTTAGGAGTTTAGTTTCTCATAGGTTTTTATGGATTTCATAAATATATACACAACAAATCTATTCTAGTTTGGGAAAGAAAAGAATGCGGAAAAAGAGATGGAATGAGAAAAAAAGAGTATTTTTGCATAAAAATATTAACACTCCAAAGCATCCAGATTTGAGTTGTTCTCAAAACACTCCAAAATGCCATCACAAGTATTTTAGCAATGCTTGCGGGTTTTGGGTCTTTCGCTAATGAACCAACTTTTCTATTTATTTATTTATTTTTGTTGAAAATAGGGGGAAAATGGCAGCCGATTGGATTCGGATTGTATCTAACGATCCAAGTAGAGAAGCCTTAAAATTTTACAGGAGTAAATGCCATCCAAACATCCTAAGTTAAAATAGATTCAAACTTTCGAATAAATCTAGAGTTCAGAAATTACTTGAGAATCCAAACATAAGCATAACAATTTATCTAAGTATCCAAGCGTACAAAGAAAAATGAAAATACGAACTTATTAAGTGATCCACAACACATTTGAGAATCCAAATATAATTAGCTTTTTTGGTTTTCAGTTCAGGTTTCAAATTATTCATTTTTTGACAAAATATCCTAATTTTTTGTTAAGAAAGAAAAAATAAAAAAATATTGTTGTATCCAAGTACTGTTTAATTTTATTTAGCATTAATGTTGGTCATCTGTCTAAAAATGATAAAAATACTATGCAAATCATGGTTTAGAAAAGCACAAATAAATTTAGAACTAATTAGCTTAATTAAGCTATTTTTAAGGGTAATCATACACCCCAGTTTCCGTTTCTAATTTCCTTGGATTAATCTCTAAAAAGTTTATATAATAATTAGACATTATTTTATGCTATAAAATTTATTAGGAAATCTGATGCGTGTAGAGTATGTGGCTGTGTTGTGCTTCCAAGCGTTGAAATATTGCGACAATGAGTAAAGTATTATTTTTTTCTGAAATTGCCATGAAGTCTTGAGTTTGAATACCATTGTTTCGAAATTGATAAACTCGACCATTGACTATCTATGACTTATGACTTGTAAGTTTGAAAATTATAAACTCATGTAATGATCATGCAAGGAGAAAATAACTCTGCAAGTTGGAATCAAACAATGCTTTGCTTTATTCTTACATATCCATGAACCAACTTATACAAATAAATATCATAAATTTTCTTAAACATCGAGAGATTGTATGTGTTAAGAAGTACTTATGAAAAGTTTATACGTTGTAGATGTGAATGATTTATATATATAAATTATTATTTGAAACATTGTCCATGTAATTTGCCGACTGAATTTGGAATCTAATGGTTTGATATTACCAATTGGAAGTATGTGACATATATATACATTTTCAAAATATTTACGTAAAATACTCAGATTTGAAACGGAAATATGGGTATAGTGATAATTACTCGAAATTAACCTTGTATCTTAATCAACTATTCATTTAGGATACCAATCAAACACAGTTACAAGTGTTTGGCTAAATAGTTGTAACCCAGCAAATTAATTATTTTATCATTGTTCGTAGCAAAATTGTTGCCTCCTTCCATTGAATACAACTTAGATTATAACGAAAGTGAACAAGAAAAGAACAAACGAGAGGATTTATATATATTATCGCTCTCTTTACAATATAGTGGGTTCTCGTAGCGATGGGATCTATCAAGTAGTTCCTTTGGACGATCTGACGTCGATGATCTTCTTGCTTGATGAAGATGACGGCCGACTTGATCTTTCTCTGCTGATCTTGATTCGTTCAAGGCTCTCACGTATAACTTGAACTTCTTTTTATGCTCCAAAAGATCCCTTAAAGATTGATGATCATCTATAAATTGATCTATTATTGATTGATGATCCCTAAAGTCTTTTCAAAGAGGGTATTTGTAGACTTTAGTTTGAAAGTTCCTATAGGAATATGAATAAAGATTTCCATAGGAATAGGAATAGAAGATTTTCATATGAATAAGAATAGAAGGTTTTTGTATTCATTAAGAATTCTAATCAAATATTTGATATTGATTTAAATCTCTTGATTTGGAATTCTAGTTGGACTCAATTTGGGTATTGGATAAGGCCAAATCTCAATCACAATCAATTTCGGATTCTGATTGGACTCAATTGGGGTATTTGATAAGTCCAAATCTCAATCACAATCAGTTTAAGATTCTAAGAATCTGCTCACGCGGAGTTAAATACTCTGAACGCGGAGCTATAGACTTAGCTTCGCGTTTTACTTAACCACACGAAGTTAAACTTCTGCAACGCGAAGCTAACAAATAGCTTCGCGTTCTGCGAGCTATTTTCCTTCCTTTTATTTGGAAATTTCCACCACCAACAGAACCCCCTCCAAAATTTTCAAAATGGCTTATAACTTAGCAAATTTTGAAATACTTTAGATCTTTAATTTGGTGATCAGGTTAAGATCAAGAAATTTGGCAGAGATGCCTAATCGCACATGCCTGACATTTGGCGGAGACGCTTAATTGCAAACGCCAAGATGATCGGGTCAGAATCATCGATCTTTGGCAGCGACACCCAATTGCACATGCCTGATAATTTGGTGGAGACGGTTCAAGGCTCTCTCGCGTAATTTGAACTACATCTCACTATCAGAGGCAGGAATTTAACATGACAGAGTTTATGAGATTTTTAGCAAATCCCCAGTTATTAACAGATTCGATTAGTCTTTACCAACTACCGTTGAGTTGGGCTAGCCATACTATTCTCCTCAGTATGATGAGTTGTTGAGGAATTCCCACGCATGAGATATCAAGTGGTGTGCAAGTATAACTCATCAAGGATGTGGCTTTCTATAAAAATCAACTAAATCAATATAAAATTCTATGAATAAATTTAAAAACAATAACTCCAAATCCTAACTAAGTATAGACTATCAAAAGACTTAATTTAAGTATAAGCTATCAAAATATTAATTTACGAGTTATTGTATTTTATTCTTTTCATAGAAAAATCATATCGTTTTTATTTATTTTAGGAAGAAGATGAATAAAATAAATATTATGGTTGATTTCTAACTTCATCTATATCTTAGAAGTAAACTAAATTAGCTGCTCATATTATTACTAATCATGTTCATATTTTTATACATCAAAATCTAAGTTTTCCTAAAAAGCAATTAAATTCCTGAACTAGAAAGCAATAACAAATTATTTAAAAAGCAAATAAATTATGTTACATATTAAAAACATGATGTATAACAAGAATCACCCTTGGAACTTCAGTGTTGTGGTTGTCGCTCCTCGGGTTCAATCTCCTAATCTTTATTAATTTTAATCAAAGCATAAGAAAGCCAAATTTATAAGATACGGCCAGTAAATAGGTCTCGAACTATCAAATCCTCATCCAGTTACAATAGAACAACTATAAAATTACAACAAATACCTCACAAAATTATAGTTAGAAAATCAATACTTCTACCACCAAATAACAACATTGACCGCTAAATGACAGAGCTTAATTTTTGCTAGCAGAATCCTAATCTTTGTATGACTCAAAACAAAAAAAAATCAAATGCTCAATTGGCCCCATAATGCCGCCATATGGCGGTAATTGTCGCCCAATGGTGGCAAAATATGCTCAATTTGTCTTTAGCTTCTGGCTATGGAAATATTTGGCTATATTCTTCTCTTTTCTATGATTGGATTCAAGTTTGGTTGCTTCTAGTTTTGTGTTTCTATAGCTTTATTATCTTCGGCTCTTTTCGTACTCGGTTTTTTTTCGTACCATATCCTTATAGAAATAAATTTATCCCGAAAAATGCACTAAAAATACCCGAATAACATTTATATATAAAAATAGATAAAATGAGGGCTATAAATATGCAATATATAACACTCATCGTACCCCCACGCCTATCTTTTGCTAGTCCTCAAGTAAAATCTACATCTAAATATAAAATAACTCTCACTCACTTTCGTAGAAATTGAAGTTACCTTAGTACGTGCAACAACCTGTTAAATCTCTATGTCACCTTAATAGACGAGTTGTGTCTTGTGAGGGTTTAGATTGAATATACCCACAATATTCTTAAGGAAGAGAGATTAAGGAATAAAAAAATAAGGATAACAAAAAAAATTAAGAAAAACAAAAATTTATAGAAAAGAAAGAAAAATGTTTTTGGTATTTTATACAATTAATCTTACTAATCTACAAAATCAAGAACGCATTTATATTATCAACTTTTCAAGTCAAGCATCGTATTGAATATACTTATTATTTTAATAAAAAATTCAAATCTTATTTTTCAATATCACTAATAAATAATTTATTGGCTCCTATACATCTACATGCATGTGTGATAGTTTATTTCGGTTTTGGACTCAATTTTTAACTCATGATTCATCTTTTCTCTCTAAATAATTTTTTTGTTTTCTCTTTTCTCTTTTTTTCTTTTTTTTTCTTTTGTGAATATTTCACCTTTAATGCAAAAATTCATGATTTCTTACGCACAAATATCCAATTATGTGGATTATACTCTATCTCTTAAAAATACTGTTTGTATGAATATTCACGCTTACTTAGGTACAAATACCCAACTACTTATTAATTCTTAAGAAATTTATTTATAAAGGATCATTGCCTTAATATTAGGCTCATCTTTTTTTCTTTTTTTCTTTTATATATTTTTTATTTTATTTAGATAGAAAAGACAACTCAATTATTACTCATTTTATCCTTAACCTAATAAACAATTGTGAAGTGAAGAATAGATATATATTTATCTCAAAATTACCATTAGTGGTATTTATTTTTCATATTTTAATTTTTTTCGTAAAATTCTAGGTGTATTATTATCCAATCTACTTTCTAATCAAATATACGGTCTAAATTTATTCTTTTATTTGTAACTAGCTCCATTTATTGCGGAAAATAATTTTTAAATTTTTAACTTTTTTTCAAAATACCTTAAAAACTATCCCGAGTGTAAAATAAAGAAACCCAAAATTCCTAAATCTAAAAATAAAATATAAAACTCCTATATCTTCTTTGTACTTCCTGATTCATATGAATAATTATATTATGTATATCATATACTCCATGAGTCATGTTATATTAAACATTACCATGTATTTCATGATTCACATGCATATATATTTTATATTGTTCCTACTAGTATGCCACACTTTTATATGGTTTCATAGTATTGCACGAGTTTGGATTTATTTTTTTATTTGGATTCTGACCCCTTATATCATCACACCTAAGATCCAACAGTTGCGACCGTGATGCCTGAGGAGGAGGATCCACCTCTTGAGGATCCCTATTTTCATGAGCAGGCTGAGCGCTAATAGCCCGACTCTTGTAGGATATTCATCCCTTTTGTGTATATATTATTTTGCTTATATGTGCATATATCTTGCTTCCTAATTCTATCCGTAGTATCCGGACAATTAAATATATATCTAGTAGTTATATTGCTTTATTCTAATATTATACTTGACTCTAAACGAGCAATATTTTGTGTACATATTTATTATCATTTTTATATATTTGTTCTTAGATATTACTATATTTATTCCTATGACTTTGCGCAATAAAGATTAAGACCTATGGTATATATAATAGATTTGTGTGCTTCCATATCTCTTGCCTGTATTTGTATAATGTAATGGCCTAGTACATTCTGTTATTAAGGGTTCCCGCCGATAACACCCTACCCATTATTGGAACACACTCGGGCCTACCAGTGTGATTTCGGTGTCTCAGAGTGGTATTAGAGTAACCATTATTTTTATCATTTGAACCATGACCTTAGGATTCTATCTCTTTCATGCAAGCAATATCCATTAACATTTCCTTATCTCTTATCTTGTTCAATATCATATCTTTTGTTTTCTATCTTGATTCCATCCTAATCCTTTTATCTCCAAAGAAATAACTTCTCGTCATTAAGAGAGGACAACTCCTGAGCGCGAGGGGACTCCTTAGGGTGAGTGTGATTAGATGAGGGAGCTTATGCACACCATGGTGGAGCATAATGTATTGCTTAGGGCAGGACTTGATGAGTACAGGAGGAGGTAGCACTAGCCCGAAGGACAGTAACTGCAGTAGCTGAAAGGAGGTCTGCAACACTATTGCAGGATAGAACAAGCAATATTGTAGACTTGCAGAGGTTTCGTTCGGCATCTTTCTTTGGAAGTGGAACCTCGCTATGGCAGAGGAACGGTTAAATGGCATGGAGAGCCTTTTGGAGGTGGCTCGTATGCCACCGGAGAGCTAGGTCGATGTTGTGAAATCCAGCTCATAGATGTTGCCAAGATTTGGTAGAAGTCTAAAAAGGCCATGTTAAAGAGGCCAATTGCATGGAAGGTTTTTCCAGATGGATTTTATGCAAGGCTCTTCCCGCTGATAGTTCAGCATGATATGGAATGGAGATTTATAGAGCTAAGGCAAGAGCGTGTAATAGTTGTACATATGCTGCTAAGTTTTCAAGATTCAGCATAATTGCTCTTCTCTTAGTGGCTAAGGAGAGAGACAGGGCACATAGATTCCAAAAGGGCCTAAATTTGAATATACAAGAGCACATGGCCATAACAATATGGGGACTTTTACAGAAGTGCTTGAGGCAGCTTGGTGTTAGGAATACATCACTAGGAGGAGGAAGGAGAGATGGGGATTCATAAGCGTACAATAGGTCAGATGTCTGGAGTATCGAGTAGTAGAATTCCTCTAGCTAGGTACCAGATGACTCCTTTTTAATTAGGCAAATTCTAATTTATAGATATTGTCAGTTGCTTGCATACCCAGAGTACTTGTAAGAGGGCTCATGGATTGTGTTTGAGTTGTGGCACTACAGACCATCAAATGGGCGCATGTCCACAAAAGAGGTTCTCCTTAGTCAGAGACAAGAGTACAGAGTCAGAGGCCTCCACAGCCACTAAAGATCAGCAAAGAGGTGTGTCACCTCAGCAGCAAGAGCATAGACCAAGTATAAGACTTACCGGACTAACATCGAGGAGGCCATTGGCACCACAACAATGAGCCTTCATTGGAGCTTAGGCATAGGGAGCTCCAGGGTGCAGACCAGATCAAATTTATACCTTGATAGTAGAGGAAGCCCGTGCATATGAGGTAGTTGTGACATACACCATTTTAATTGGTCATGTGCCTACACGTGTATTATTGGACTCCGGTGCATCATACTGCTTCACGTTGTCTGCTTTCATCATCCAGCATACCATATTATATATTGTCTTAGACTCGGAGTTGAACATTAACACTGGAAAAAGGATAATTGTGCCAAATAAACTATATAGATATTGCCTAGTAATGGTAGATAACAGAGAATCTTATGCCAACCTATTTGTCCTATATTATTATGGCTTTGATGTGATCTTAGGTATTAATTGGCTGAGTGCCTCTCATATAATAATTGATTGTCATAAGAAATCCATAGTGTTTCAAATCTCTAATTAGCCAGAATTTGAGTTTTTTTTTGCGGTGGAATCCTAGAACCAGTAATGGTTAGGACATGACTGATAGGTGAAGCTCTTGCTATTTTAGATGCAAGAGAGAGACAAATCCCTATAGTATCTGATTTCATAGATGTGTTTTCTAAAGAATAGGACTTACATTCAGAGAAGAGTGTGGAGTTATCTATTGATCTGACTTCAGGACAACACCTATTTCAAGAACTTCTTACAATATTAGTCGAGTGAAGTTAGAAGAGATATTTTAAGTAGAAGGGAAGGAAAAAAAAAGGCAAAACTACTGATTACAATCCGTGCCAAATAGACCACGAATATTTAAATGAGGCCTGCTTCAATTTTTATTTAGACCTTTGATTCTAAGCCTAAACCTGGGAATCATGAACATGGGCCACATTGCATACTCAGCTCTAATCCCTAAGCAAGTTTTGACTTTGCAAATTGGAATAGTTGGGACCTAATCTATCCTTTGAGTAGAGGCTAGTAACTATTGCGGTTTGGAGGGTTAAAGAACTAAAGAACCGAAAGCACTGATGGAATAATAATCCCTCTTGTTCTTGTCTCTTGCAATAATTACTCTTCAGGTGAGTGATATCGGAGCGAGAGGATGACATTTGGGAGAGATATCTATATCTTTTCTAATAATATCCTGGTGCCTATTTAAATTCATTATTAAATCAGTACTTTTCTATTTTCCTTATTGTTATATTCCATTCTTGATTTAAATTTTGAGAACAAAATTTTTTATTAGGCGGGTATTCTGTAATGATACTAATTTTTAAGCTCCTATATCGGTTTATTCCGTATCATCTATATCTACTTGGGAGCCCGGACACTGATATAGGCAGGTATTGAGTAAATTGAGTTATATCTTTCCTTCTAAATTTCAATTTTAAACTCCAAAGAGTAGGGATCTTTTATCTAATTATTTTGTATTTTTTTATATTTTTCTTAAATTATTCCGGATCGGCTAATTTTTAGGCAAATACATAATTAAAATAATCAAATTAAATATAAAAAATTCTAGTTTTAATAATTTTCCACCTCATATTTATCTCCAGAAACCTAACATCCTTATTTGACCAATTTTGGATAGAATTTGATCCAATGGCAAATTTGTAATTAAGATGAAATCTAAAGGTTTGTATCATGATAGCATACATATCTTCTTATAGCTATTTAACCCCTCAGATAAATTTAAAAAAATCCAAAACATAAACTTCTTCCTCTCATATTACTCTCCATTTTCTCTTTAGAGCTTGATCTCTAATTCCTTCTCAAATTCCTTTAAATAAATCGCCAAGTAATTAATGTAAGAGCGGGCTGAAAGTCCACTATGAGTTTTGTTATTTGATTTAATCTCTTCAAATAAACTCTAAAGTTCTCCATCAACGTGAACAAATTTTCTAGCATCTGTCCTTATTCCCTAGCATGATTCTTAGAAACTTTCTCCAGTTTTGAAGAGTATTAATATCGGTTTTTTTCGATTTGGGTTCAATAAGAGATAAGAACACTCTCAAATCGTTTTAACTTATCATTTCATGATTTAATCTCCTCATACATGATACCAGATATATTATTAACCCAATTTCAAGATTATGATTGCTCAAATTTGTATTTATCTTGAGTTTTTTTTGTGCATGTCACACTGTACATATTATATATGCACATATCATATTGTTAACCAGACATACATAGTTTTCTATCTTAGAACTGCTATAATTTTTTGCATCTACTCCAATTGATCTCATTTTATTGCCATTAGAAAGATGTTTCACTAAACTAAAATTTTTCAACTACAGTAAATTCTAATTTAGCCATTTACCTACAAAAAAATAACATGAAAATTCATCACTTATTGTTGTACTAGGTCAATAATTTAGCAGCATCATGTTCAGGGTAAAATGACCATAATAATTGCTTTAGAACTCCAATTGCTCATTCAAAATATATTGGAAAAATGATTGAATTATTTAAAATTAATTAAAATCTTAGGCTCTAAATTTAGTTTTATCTTACTAAAAAGTAATCTAGAAGTTCATTTATGGTTGTTGTACCAAGTCAACAGCTTAACAACACCAAGTCCATTGAAAAATGGCCGTAGTTTTTACTATAGAACTCCAATTGAGCTCATTCAAAATTCATTAGAAAGTTAATTGAATTATTTAAGACTAATTCATATTTTAAACTCTAAATTTATTTTATTCATGGTCAAATCAAATCTAGAAGTTCACTACTGGTACTGAATTTTAGTAGCAACAGATCCATGGTAAAACAGTCATAACTTTTGTTGTAGACTCCAATCAATTAAGCTCATTTCAATTTATTATAAAAACGATTGAATTTTCTACAACTGTATCAAATCTTAACCTCTAATTTCATTTTTACCCTAGTCAAACAAGACCTAAAAGTCTCGCTGTCCACCAAATTATAGCAGCATAGGCATATATGTTATGTCTGTGGATATCCTACTTATCATATGACATGATACATACATACACATATTTAATAACTATTATTATCACCTGTATATTGTGAGTTTAGACCTATCATAGCTCATATTTATGTATACATGTATATTTGTTCATGTAACACGATTTAAAATATTATATACATGCGCACATATTTATTTACGCATGTTATTACTTGTACATAATATTTTTACTTGGAAATGATATATCGTGAACATGAACATATTCATAACTCTTGTACTTGCTAGTATCATTATACGTATCGTTATATATTCACATGGCTATTGATTTATGAATCCTTATAACATATGACACCTTGATACAATTTTACAGCATATAATACATTTTTGGCATGAGGGAAATGAATGGTTAAATGAAATACGTATTATGAGAGTTTCTGATCTTATTTGGATGCACTCGTTGATCTATCATTGGCACAATTAGTTTTCTTGCTTGTGCTTTAGCAATACGTCATCCAATTCGTGTGGGATCAATAATTGGGACGTGATCCCGGGCATGCATGGGATATCCAGTGCGTCTAGTGGTGCGTCATCCGGTCCGTATAAGGACTGGTACTTTTGGTTGGGGAACTGAATATGCATGGTATACTTTTAAAACATGTGAACACTCCCACCATTTAGCTCCAAGCTAGTAGGGTAGAATGTGCATTCATTTACTTGATCATATTACATTATGCATCCCTTATACGTCATAATTCATGTGCATTATCATATTATATATATATATATATATATTGTTGAATTCATTCACTAATTTGAACATTAAATTGAGTCAATTCACTAGTTCAAATTAAATGAATTAAGTGAATGGAAATTGGCTTCAAAAGTTGAGTACATAGCAAACGAATAAAAGGGAAGATGAAAAGATAGTCCCACATTGGATAGAGTGTTGTAAGGATGTGGGTTTATATATGGTAGCTTGTTCCATTACTTTGCTTATGTAAGAAGAGGAAAAACCTTGAGCACCACGGGTGGTGCTACGCACCGCCCGCATGCGCACGCGCGTGTGCGAGGGTGAATTGGCGTTTAGGGCGCTTTAGAGGCGCACTTTGCACTTTGCACGTACGCAACGTCGCGAGGAGCTTTTGTTTTTTTGGTGCTATTGGATTCGGGTTGCCTCTATTGGGTTCAGATTTGAATGGATTCGACCTACACCCGCCCCGCCAGTCAAGAGTCGTTGAAGTCCAATGGTCGGCGATCCAACAGTCACCGGTCGCCGTCAACAGTTGTTGAACGGCCAACTGTTGTGACTGTTGAAGGGTATAAATAGGGTCTGGGTCCAGAGTTTCATACATACGAAAATTTCTTTTCTTTTCTGTTTCCTTTCTTCTTCTGCAGACAAGAAGTTCCTCAACTTCTGTCTACAGAAGAACCAGTTCTTCTGTTCAACAGTCCAGTTCTGCATTACATCAATCATTAACCAGAGAGAACCTTTATCAGATTCGCCAAAGCAGAGGGATTGCGGCGTCCTTCCCTCTGCAGACCGATCGTTGTATCCTGGGAGATCGACGTCCAAGAAATCCAGAAGCAAACAGTGGAGGGCGAATCGATTTTAAGGAGATAGTGTCCAACACTAGTCTCGATCTTCATCCGATCTTCATCCTGTCTTCTGTCTGCATCAGTCTCCTATTTTCTACAGTTCTGTTTTCTACACTTCTGTCAACAAGTAAGTTTCCTTTCTTTTTCTGTACTACGGTAGCAAACCAGTAGACACATTTGTATCAGAATTCTATTTCCAGAAGCAATATATAGTAATCTGTACGTCTAATCAATCTGTAATATGAATCAATCTGTTCCTCTTTAATTATGTACTTCTGTGCAAACTATTAATCTAAAACATATCTGTATGCAATAACAATCCAACAATCTTAAAATCGATTTTGCTTGTTTTAGATTAACTTTTTACGAATACAGTTTAAACATTTTTAGTTTAGAATCTACATTCTTAAAACCGACCTTTTGTTTTAGGATAATATTAACATTGATAATTCTATATACTTCTGGAAAAAAAAAATTCTGATTAGAGGAATAAACTAATTAGAATATTGTTATTGCTCCCTGGAAAACAATACTTAATTCTATTAGCCAAGAATTACATTCTGTTTAGAAATAATAGTGTTAAATCACTAGATTTGAATTTAATTTGCTTCTGCACACATAAATATATAAGTTTGTATTTCTTTAATTTAATTAGGAAGATTTAATTAATTCTCGAACTTATATAAGTGTGTATTGTGTATAAAGTTTGAATTTAATTTCTAGTTTCATTAGAAAGTAGAAATAGTTACATATACATAAATTATTTGTAAATGGCCACTGCATCTAATATCACAAATCCTGTCATGGTTGCTCCAACTGTGCCCTCAAGCCAGTATGAGAAACCAGAGAAATTTAGTGGTACTGACTTTAAGAGATGGTAACAGAAGATGCTGTTTTATCTCACTACACTGCATCTGGCCAAATACTTAAAGGAGACTGTGCCAACTCTTGTAGACAATGATCCACAGTCTACAAAAGCGTTTGATGCATGGAAACATGCTGACTTCTTGTGTAAGAACTATATCCTCAATAGTTTGGACAATAAACTTTATATTGTTTATAGTTCAATTACTACTGCTAAGGAACTTTAGGAATCCTTAGACAAGAAATATAATACAGAAGATGCCGGCTCTAAGAAATATGTAGTCGGTAAGTTTCTGGATTATAAAATGGTTGATTCTAAAAATATAATCAACCAAGTACAAGATTTTCAAGTGATCATTCATGAAATTCATGCTGAAGGTATGACTATTAGTGAATCATTTCAAGTGGCTGCAATTATTGAAAAATTGCCACCATCTTGAAAAGAATTCAGATATTACCTAAAGTATAAACGAAAAGAAATGACACTTGAAGATCTGATTGTACGTTTGAGGATTGAAGAAGACAACCGTCTTTCTGAAAAGAAAATTGGAAATCCATACAATGTATCTAAAGCTAATGTTATGGAAAATTCCAATAAGTCTAATGACAAGAAGCGAAAGCACAATGGTGAAGACTCTAAGAGTGGTAACTCGAAGAGATTCAATAGCAAGTGCTACAACTGTGACAAGCCTGGATATCGTGCAAAGGACTGTCGTGTGCGAAAGACACAAGATTCTTCAAAAAAGAAGAAGAAGCATCATAATGCAAATTTGGCCGAAGAAGAAAATCTTTGTGCAAATGTAGATGTAAATTGTACATCTGTCGTCTCAGAGGTTAACCTAGTTGGTGGCAATTCTATAGAATGGTGGGTGGACACTGGAGCCACTCGCCACATTTGCGCCAACAAGTGGATGTTCTCCACATATGATTCTGTGAAAGGAGAACTACTCTACATGGGTAACTCTGCAACCTCCAAGGTTAAAGGACGAGGCAGCATTGTACTGAAGATGACTTCGGGGAAAGAACTTACTCTTACTGATGTACTTTATGTACCAGATGTCCGCAAGAATCTGGTCTCTGGTTCAGTCTTAAGTAAGAAAGGCTTTAGGCTTGTATTTGAATCTGATAAGTTTGTACTCACAAAGAATGGTGTATATGTAGGTAAGGGGTATATGACCAATGGTCTGTTTAAAATAAATGTAATGACCATTGCCCCTAAGGTTATCAATAAAATTGATTCTTCTGCTTATATGACTGAGTCACCTTTTATTTGGCATGGTAGATTAGGACATGTTAATATTATACTTTACAAAGATTAATAAATTTAAATATGTTGCCTAATTTCAATATAAACTTTGAAAATAAATGTGAAACATGTGTTGAATCAAAAATGACTAAGCTTCCATTTCATTCTATAGAACGTAGTACTGAACCTTTAGAATTAATTCATACAGATGTATGTGATTTAAAATCTGTTCAAACTAGAGGTGGAAAGAAGTATTTTATTACGTTTATAGATGATTGTACTAGATATTGTTATGTATATCTACTTAGAACAAAAGATGAGGCAATTGAAATATTTATACAATACAAAAATGAAGTTGAGAATCAACTTAGCAAAAATGCTAAGAAGTGATAGAGATGGTGAATATGAGTCACCATTTGTACAAATTTGTGCAGAACATAGTATTATACATCAAACAATTGCTCCTTACACTCCACAGCAAAATAGAATTGCTGAGCGTAAGAACAGAACTTTAAAAGAAATGATGAATGCCATGTTAATAAGTTCTGGTTTACCCCAAAACATGTGGGGGGAAGCTCTGCTTTCTGCCAATTATGTTCTCAACAAAATACCCCAAAAGAAACTTGATAAAACACCTTATGAATTATGGACAGGTCGAGCACCTAGTTATAAATTTTTAAGAGTGTGGGGGTGTCTAGCTAAGGTTGCAATTCCTACTCCGAAAAGGACTAAAATTGGACCAAAAACTATTGATTGTATATTCATTAATAGCAGTGCTTATCGTTTCTTTGTTTTCAACTCTGATCATCCAGAGATACATAAGTACTCTATCATTGAATCTAGGAATGCAGTATTCTTTGAGAATGTGTTTCCTAGTAAAGAACATGAATCAAGTTCTCCGAAAAGGACTTGTGATGAAATTCTAAAAGATACAAAATCTGATTCTGTAAATAAAACTAATGAGGATGAATGTAGACAAAGCAAAAGGGCTAGAGTTACTAAAACATTTGGTCCGGATTTTCTAACATATCTATTAGAAAAGGAACCTCAAAGTTATAAAGAGGCTATGTCTACACCTGAAGCTCCTTTTTGGAAAGAAGCAGTAAATAGTGAAATTGAATCAATTATTCAAAATCACACCTGGAAACTTGTGGATCTTCCTCCGGGAACTAAACCATTAGGTTATAAATGGATCTTCAAGAGAAAGATAAAACCTGACGGGTCTGTAGATAAATACAAAGCTAGACTTGTGGTAAAAGGCTATAGACAAAAGAAAGGTTTAGATTATTTTGATACATATTCACCTGTAACAAGAATAACATCCATAAGATTAATAATTGTTTTTGCAGCATTATATAATCTTGAGATTCATCAAATGGATGTAAAAACTGCGTTTTTAAATGGTGAATTAGATGAAGAAATTTATATGAAACAACCTGAAGGGTTTGTAATTCCAGGTAAAGAAAAGAAGGTGTGTAGACTTGTTAAGTTTCTTTATGGACTTAAACAAGCACCTAAATAATGGAATGAAAAATTTGACCAAGTTATGTTGTCAAATGGTTTTCGCTATAATGAATGTGATAAATGCGTATATGTAAAAGGCGATATGCATAATTATGTCATTGCATGTTTATATGTGGATGACATAATTATTACCGGAAGCACGGTTGCTCTAATTAAAAAGGTAAAAATTATGTTATCACGAAAATTTGATATGAAAGACTAAGGCATTGCAGATATTATTCTTGGTATTAAAATTTCCAAGACATCTGATAGATATACCTTATCACAATCACATTATGTCGAGAAAATACTCAAAAAATTTGATAAGGGAAATACTGATATAGCTAAGACACCTGTAGATATGAGTCTATATCTTACAAATAATATAGGTGCTAGTCTATCACAGTTAGAATATTCTCAGATCATTGGCAGTCTTATGTATTTAATGAACTGCACAAGACCCGATATAGCATACTCAGTAAGCAAACTGAGTAGATTTACAAGTAATACAGGGGAGAACAACTGGAAAGCGATAGTTAGAGTACTCAAATATCTGAGATACACTACTAACTATGGGTTGCACTATACAAGATATCTAGCAGTGATTGAAGGATACACTGATGCTAACTGGATAACGGATTCTAAAGGTATCAAATCCACAAGTGGATATGTATTTACTATTAGAGATGCAGCCATCTCTTGGAAATCTTCTAAACAAACATGTATAGCCAGATCCACTATGGAATCTGAGTTTATAGCTTTAGATAAAGCTGGAGAAGAAGCAGAATGACTTCGAAACTTTTTAGAAGATATTCCAATGTGGCCTAAATCTGTGTCAGCAATCTGCATCCATTGCGATAATCAATCAGCAATTGAAAGGGCACAGAATGTATTGTATAATGGAAAGTCACGACATATACGTCGTAGACATGACACTGTAAGACAACTGCTTACAAACGGAATAATATCTCTTGATTATATAAAATCAAAAGATAATATTGCAGATCCATTAACAAAAGGCTTGACTAGAGATCAAGTATATAAGTTATCGAGGGGAATGGGATTACAGCCTACTAAAGAGTAACTCTATAATGGCAACCCAACCTAGCTGACTGGAGATCCCAAGATCTAGGTTCAAAGGGACAACCGAATTGTGGGAGAACTCGAAAGAATCACTGAGGAAAATATTTCCTATCTCATTTCTATGGTAAAATAGTGATTAAACTGCAATGTGTAAGGATAAGCTAAGCTTTTAATGATCCTTATATCTTAGAAATCTAAGTGGAGAATGGCAGGATACTCTTGATAAGAGATCACCTATGGGAGTGAGAAGGGGCCGCTTCTATGAGAATGATAAAGGCTAAGTTCTTTAAGAGCACTCACAGAATTACCAGGTTGTCCAAGGCCAAAATGGACACAACATAGAATCTGATAAAGTTGAAAGAAGTCGTGTGAATATTATTGTCTTAGTTTACATCAAAAACTGAACAGTTCAAATCGTGTTCACTGGTTAGCAAGTAAACTCGATAATATTTCACTAGAGAAGGTTCAAAGCTAATAGCCACCTCTCCCGATGCGGTAACTTTCTATTACACTATCTGGTTATTTGCATTAGAGTCTAAGCCATTTCATTCATGTGGGGGTTTGTTGAATTCATTCACTAATTTGAACATTAAATTGAGTCAATTCACTAGTTCAAATTAAATAAATTAAGTGAATGGAAATTGACTTCAAAAGTTAAGTATATAGCAAAGGAACAAAAGGGAAGATGAAAAGATAGTCCCACATTGCATAGAGTGTTGTAAGGATGTGGGTTTATATATGGTAGCTTGTTCCATTACTTTGCTTATGTAAGAACAGGAAAAATCTTGAGCACCACGGGTGGTGCTACGCACCGCCCGCACGTGCGAGGGCGCATTGGGCGCTTTAGAGGCGCACTTTGCACTTCGCGAGGAGTTGAGGAGCCTTTGATTTTTTGGTGCTATTGGATTCGGGTTGCCTCTATTGGGTTCAGATTTGAATGGATTCGACCTACACCCGCCCCGCCAGTCAAGAGTCGTTGAAGTCCAACAGTCGGCGATCCAACAGTCACCGGTCGCCGTCAACAGTTGCCGTTAAACGGTCACAACTGTTGAACGGCCAACCGTTGTGACTGTTGAAGACTATAATAGGGTCTGGGTCCAGAGTTTCATACATACGAAAATTTCTTTTCTTTTCTGTTTCCTTTCTTCTTCTGCAGACAAGAAGTTCCTCAACTACTGTCTACAGAAGAACCAGTTCTTCTATTCAACAGTCCAGTCCTGCATTACATCAATCATTAACCAGAGAGAACCTTTATCAGATTCGCTAGAGCAGAAGGATTGCGGCTTCCTTCCCTCTGCAGACCGATCATTGTATCTTGGGAGATCGACGTCCAAGAAATACAGAAGCAAACAGTGGAGGGCGAATCGATTTTAAGGAGATTGTGTCCAACACTAGCCTCGATCTTCATCCGATCTTCATCCTGTCTTCTGTCTGCATCAGTCTCCTATTTTCTACAGTTCTGTTTTCTACACTTCTGTCAACAAGTAAGTTTCCTTTCGTTTTCTGTACTACGGTAGCAAACCAGTAGACACATTTGTATCAGAATTATATTTCCAGAAGCAATATATAGTAATATGTACGTCTAATCAATCTGTAATATGAATCAATCTGTTCCTCTTTAATTCTGTACTTCTGTGCAAACTATTAATCTAAAACATATATGTATGTAATAACAATCCAACATATATACACGCACACACACACACACCTCCCATGGTTCATATTATATTAGGCATACCATATATTTCATAATTGACATGTATATATTTTTAATATTATTTCTACTAGCATGACACACTTTTATATGGTTTCTATTATATTGCACGAAGTTGGATTTGTATTCTTATTTGTGTTCTGATCCCAAAGATTATCATATTTTTGATCCAGCAGTCGCGACCATGGTACTTGAGAAGGAAGACCCACTTGTCGAGGATCCCTACTTGTAGGAGCAGGCCGAACACCAGTAGCCCTCCTATTGTAGGATTTTCATTCCTTTTGTTTATATATCATTTTGCTTATATGTGCATATATCCTGCTTTCTATTTCTGTCGATGGTATCCAGATACTATATATATATATATATATATATATATATATATATATATATATATATATATATATATATATATATATATATATATATATATATATATATATATATATATCATATTTACATGCTTCTATATCTCTTACTTCTATTTGTATGATGTAATGGTCTCGTGCATTTCGATATTGAGAATGCCTGTTGGTGACACCCCACTTGTTATTAGTCGACACACTCAGACCCAATAGTGTGATTTGGGGCACCACAGATGGTGAGGTAGTATTTGATCACCGACACCACCTGCCTCTGAACATCCACCATGCTAGAGAAGGGGAGGAGATCAGATGACCAGCCACTACAGAACCTCCGGTTGTACTGCTCCACGCAGTGCCTCCCCAGCTCCTGCACCTCCCTATTGGCCTTCATATTTGCCATCGCGTTGCGCCTGCCCACCTTGTGCTTAGAGATCGAGACAAAGAAGATTAGGAAGATGAGGAGGAGGTGAGATTAACATATGGACATGGGATTCTTGTTTTTTTAATTTTTTTTCTTCTTTATTTAGTTGGTCGGAGATAAGAATGAAGAAGAGAGAGGTGAGCGCGGTATAAATAGGAGGGCCAGAGAAAGAGAGTTTGAATGCGGTATAAATAGGAGGGCCAGAGAAAGAGAGTTTGAGGGTAGGGATGGAAAAATGGGTGGGCTCCCTTAGTTTAAAAAGAGTGATTAGGTGTACTTAGCAAGGGGCTCCCTTAGTTTAAAAAGAGTGATTTGGTGTACTGTGCAAGGGGCTCCCTTAGCAAAAGGGTGGGCTCATTTAGAATTTCCACTCTCGTTGGACAAATGTAGTCATTGGCAATGAGCCTTTTATTGGTCTTCCTAGGGCCAGTATCGCTAGGGAAATTATTTTAAATTCTGAAATCTAACACGAACAGGATTTAGGAAAGCAATCCAACTAATTCAATTTCTAATCCAACTTCACTAAAAACAATAATCTATAAAATTGAACTTATGTGTTAATTATAATCCTACTCAAAATCCGATTCTCTCTGACATGGACGCGCATAGCTCCGATATCCTCAATACATACGACAACCAGCCAACCTTTATTGCTGTCTCTCACACCATCATAGCTAAGAGTTGGAGTTATTAGGTAACTACTTTTGATTGCACTCTCGGCTAATTTGTCACCGTCTCAGAATCAAGCGTAGAGTTAACATCCATAGCTAAGACTACCAGTAATTTATCTCTGTTTTAATTAACACATGCATGCTAGTTAATTATTACTCCCTTTAGTATAATCAAGTGGCCATGAATCTCAAACTCTATATTTACGATTGTTAAAAAAATAGTGTTTTAACAAAACGTAAGATAGTCTATTCTATCTAAAATCAATATACATTTAACTATGTAGAAAACAGATCATGGAGTATATACATTAACCTTGTGCAGCATTACTCCAGAATTTTTTATGGAGATCAGATTTGATTTGGGAATAGATTAGGTTTGATTAGATTTGGATCTTATTAGGATTTGGATTTTATTAGGATATTTGATTGGATTAGGAGTTTGGATTCTATTAGGATTCTATTTGTTAGGATTTTCTTATATATATATGAGTTTGTATGGAGAATTGAAAGAGATGAATAATATTTAAAAATTTCATGAGAAATTTCTGGTGTGAATTTCGCTTGAGCAAATATTTCCTTGTGGATTCGTAGAGAGTGGGAGCGGATTCGCCTGGGTGGATTCCTAAATCTTATAAGTTTTTCCTCAATCTATCTTTTCTTCCCCAATTTCTCTAAAAAATTCTAATTCTCAAAACCCTAACCCTAATTTTGCCTCCGTCCTGCATCAAATTTGGTATCAGAGCCTAAATTTTATTCTCCATCATCATCATTTTCTTCTACATCTCCATCATCTTTTTATTTTATTTCAGTTTTTTTTATTTTAAAAAAGTACATATCAGCAAAAAAAACTGATATAAAAAAAGGAGAAAGTTCAGATTTGAAAAAAAAAACAGAGAGAAAAGAGAGAAAAAAAAAAGAGAAGAGAGAAAAATAAGAGAAAAAAAGACGAGAGAAAAATAGAAGAAAAAAAAAGGAGAAAAGAGAGAAAAAAAGAAAAGAGAGAAAAAAATTCAGAAAAAAAAGAAAGAGAGAAAAAGAAAGAGAAGGAAGAATTAATTTGGGTTAAGTATAGCAGTGATCTGACCCGACAGCAGCAGACCCGTTAAGGGTTTTCTCTTGATTTGGAGCTCGTTTCAACTCTGATTCAAACCGTTTTCGAGCCTCTGTGATTCTTGGGTATTTTCTAAACTTTTTGAACTAAAATTTTGAGTTGATTATATATGGAGTTCATATTCCATGGTCACTACATTAACACCAATACTAAAATATCACGAGTTGAGCGTGATATGTATGCTACTATACCCATTTTTTTCGGTTTTGACGATCGGCAAAATTATGAAGATTGGGAGAATCATCTCGAAATTTTTTTTAGATATTTTGATCTTAACATCAGTACAGAAATGTCGTTACGCCCGACAAAAGTTGGGTGGAGAAACTTATATTTGGAGTATAGAGTATAAATTATGCTTGGATTTGAATATCTTGCGTCGTTTACTTCGTCATCGGTATACTCAACACCACATTTCAAATTTATCATCTCATCGGTTTCAATCTTCTGAGCCTAAAACAATGACCACTGATAAAAAACTTCAATATATGATTGATAAACTTGAAAAGTGTAGCCGAATACTTGACAGTTTCAACAAAACACTTAAACATAGGGATGAAAGAAATCAATTGGTTAACGATGATAGTATCGCCAATAAAATTGAAGCAAATATTCATATTGTTGATTACGAATTGCAGTCTATACTGAATACAGAAGTTCATGATGAGCCACTATTAATGCCAGATAGAACTTCCTTTCCATCTATAGAAGTTGAAAACTCAAAAGTTCAGATTTCTGACGATCTCTCAGTGGAACCAACTGAGAAGTTTCAGCCACATAAAAATACATTTGATGATCATATTCATGAGCAGAACCTAACAGAAGTATCTCCTCCTCTCCTATATCACATGCCCATAAAACCGACAGTTTGTTTAGAAGATTTTCTGCTAAAATTTCGTAAGAAAGTTCGTCGACAATTTGTGTTTACTGATAGTATTTGCATATCTGTTGCAGATGTACAGGGAGTACATGAACTTCCAATTCAAAGCGAGACTTCAGACATAAAAGAAGTTATTGTTGATGATGAGGTAAAAACTTCAGTTCCTCTTGAGAGATTCATTACAAAAATTATGAAGAAATTACCGACTCAACATACAGATTCATATGAAGTTTCGAAGAGGCTTGCTATTATTGTTCATGGCCAGAATAATTTGTGGAATTTACGATCACCTGAAACTGATTCACTAAAGAAGGCAGTTCCTCCTCCGCCACTTTTGTTAAGATGTGTAGCACAAGTTATGGTTCCTCGACCACCACCATGGCCTAATTGGAATATTTCGTGGATACCGATCAGTTTAACCCGGACGTGTTTATCATTATTTATCTCCGCATTTATTGGGGATGAATGCTTGGAAGTCTGGGAGAATTGATGGAGATCAGATTTGATTTGAAAATAGATTAGATTTGATTAGATCTGGATCTTATTAGAATTTGGATTTTATTAGAATATTTGATTGGATTAGGAGTTTGGATTTTATTCAGATTATGTTTGTTAGGGTTTTCTTATATATATGGGTTTGTATGGAGAATTGAAAGAGATGAATAATATTTAAAAATTTCTTGAGAAATTTCTGGTGTGAATTTCGCTTAAGCAAATCTTTCCTCATGGATTCGTGGAGAGTGGGCATAGATTCGCCTTGGTAGATTCCCAAATCTTGTAAGTTTTTCCTCAATCTATCTTTTCTTCCCCAATTCCTCTAAAAAATCTTAATTCTCAAAACTCTAACCTAATTTCGCCTCCGTTCTGCATCAATTTTTTAATTTTTTTTTCTAGTTATAGGACTTAAACATCGATGTATCAAGTTACAGGTGTTACTTCATTAGGACTTTTTCTTGCACCCAAACCCACTATGTGGATTTGTCAAATCTATGTCATTAGCTATAATAAATTATCGCCGATAAATCTTCTCTCCGATAAATCTTCTCTCTCATGATATCACCTCTCTCCATTAATTTATGAGAGATTTCGAATTTGATTTCTTCTGCAATTTGGTAATGTTTCAAAAAAAATATAGCGTATTTGAGTTTCACTAGCAAAAAGATAACTATATCTCCCTAGCTCAATAATTAAATATCAAACACCTAAGTACAGAGGGGTTAGTCGAAAAAAATGAAAACAAAGCGTTTCCTCTGTGTCCATGTGGAACCCATTTGAGTGCCCACACGGTTTTCGGAGTGCAAAATAAGTAACTGTTTGGAAACTGGTAGTTAATTTTGCAAAAACCCTTTCGCAAATCACTTTGCAATTTGTGTCGACGCCTATATCATTCCCAAAACAGTTTGAAAAAATATTAGCAACTAGACAATCAAATAAAATTCAACTGTATGCTTTGCAGAGTTGCTATTATCTGTTTTGGAGTTAATTTTGGTTTTCTAATGGACCCTATTGGATTAACTTATGGAAGAGATTAATAAGAGCTAATTATAGCGGGAAGATTTTGTTAATTGCTTCTGTTGTTTTGTTTTTCCTCTGCTGGTTTGTAAACTGTGTTTGGTTTGAAAGAAAATGGAAGAAAGAAAAAAATAATTTAAAGGAAAGGAGAAAAAAAATTGGAAGAAAGGATGGAAATAGGTTTACTGACTTCTGTCAGTAAGAAAATGTTTTTTCTAATTAATTTTCTTTTAAATTTTCTCTCAAACCAAACAATAGAAAATATTCTCTGTCTTATTTTTTTTATTTTTTTTCTTTTCCTTCATTTTCTCTCAAACCAAACAAAACCTAAATTTTCCATCCAACCTAACAAAATGACAGTTGGGCCTGATACTAACGAGTATTGAATTAATATAAAACTAGGATTAAAATGACTACCAAAGAGATGTTATTATCAGAAATAGAATATTTTTGCGCAATGTATAATGGGAAAATTCTACTTGTGCGTACAAATTTTCTCAAGACGCCCACATTACCTTTTACACCCCCTTCAAATTTTAAATCATTCCATTTTAACTCTTTACGTTTATTTTTTTCCAATTTTAATCCTCACTCCCTTTCTCTTCTTTTCGTCTAATATGACCTTCATCCCCAATCCCCCATCTCCATTGCACCCGTTTCCGTTGCTTCCGTTGCACTCCCCCCATCTCACTCCATTTCACCCATTTCCGTTGCCCGCCCTTGCCTCCATTTCACCCGTTTCCGTTGCCCGCCCCTCACCTCCAGTATCCTAAATTATAAATTATGTATTATCCGCTTTTGATTACCTTTTTTCACAGTGAGCAACTAATGATTACTCAATGGACACAACACCAACTAGATTTCTAGAATCTAGCTGGATAGCAATTTGACAAGGTTAATTGATCATTAAACTAACCTTGGGTACACAAACCAGAAATATGATTCAAAATACTTCCATCAGTACATAGAGATCCAAATGCTAGTAACAGCTGTTTCAGACCCTGCTGCAGCGAAGGGCATAAATAATTTAAACACGCAACAAGTCAATTCTGGATCTCCCTATTTAGGCTATGTTTGGTGTGAAAGAAAATGGAGGAAAGGAAAAGAAAGAGAAAATACAAGAGGAGATAAAACACAGGATGAAAATGTTTGGTAAGTAAGAAAATATTTTCATTTCTTTTGAATTTTCTCTCAAGCTAGACAATAGAAAACATTTGCTCTCTTATTTTCTTTTCTTTTCATTTATTTTCCGTCAAGCTAAACAATAGAAAACATTTTCTCTTTTATTTCTTTTTTTTTTTCCCTTAAAGAACACTTAAAAAGTGTTTTTTTAGAGAAGGGAGAGGAAAAAGATGAGGACGTGTTTTATTTTTTTAGAGGTTTTAGAAATTTGGATTGTGAAAAAGCAACTCAGTAAAAAAAAAAAAGAAAAAGAAAAAAAAGATGGCAAACTTATAATTATTTACATGTATCAAATGTGTGATTAAGAGTAAGATGGTGTGCGTAAATAGAATTTCCTTGTATGCCGCACGTCTAAGAAATTGGTATGGGATTCCAAAAACCTCAACAGTCCTCTTCTTTTTCTTCTCCTTTTCTTTTTTTTTGTTTTTTTTCCTAGTCAAACTTGCATATCTATATTCATAGATTTTGATTGATTTTATTTCTGCATCATGAGCTAGCAAGACCGACATGGCAGCGGTCCAACACCTTCTCCACATGTGATGTAGCCTGTCTCCTTTCCACATCCGTCGAGGTCAAGGCATGCCCCTTCCCCATCGAGGCATGCTTCTGCACTTTCTCCAAGGACGGGCCCGGACTTGCTCTATCTCCATCGATGTAGAGGCACGCACTTGCACCTTCTCCAAGACCGAGCCCAGGACCTGTCCCGTCTCTGTTGAAGTAGAGCCACGCACCTGCACCGTCTCCAAGACCGAACCTAGGACTTGCCTATTTTTGGGAAAAACCAGAGATCTTTTCATTACTATTGAGAAAATTTAAAGTTACAGAAATTTCTCTTTAATCGATTACAATGAAAAGAGTTAAAAAAAAGAAAAACAGATGAGAGTACTTATAGAACATGTCGCTCTCTTTTACAGAATTCGTGGGATCAAGGCAATTATGAGGATTGATCTGTTCCTCATTGACGATCCGACATCGAAACTTGGTGACGGTGGAGATTTTTTGAATTCGCTCTTCTCTTCTACTGCTGAAGAAGTTTGGACTCTTGTGCGAGAAATCTGACCAAAGGTTCTTTTTGAGTCTCTCTGAAGGGGTATTATACGCCCCAAGTTGTTGAGAGAGTTTCCATGTAGATATAAACAGAATCTTGTTGTAATTTTAATAAGATATTTGAATTTCCTTTTGATAAGATTTGCTCCGAGATTCGTTGTATCTTATCCTAATCCTGCACAAGAAATCAATTAGACTCCGATTAGAATTTGTAGAATATACAAAATAGTTCGGAGCGGGGCCCATTTTAATTGCGCGCGAGACAGAGGCTAGGCTCGCTGTGCGAGACGGGCGACCGGTCTCACTGTGGGAGGCCAGGCTGCCAGCCTTGCGGTCGCAAGGCTGGACTGCCAGTCTCGCCTCGTCGCGAGTTTGCATATATATATATATATATATATATATATATATATATATATATATATATATATATATATATATATATATATATATATATATATATATATATATATATATATATATATATATTGATGTGGGATTTGGATCAATACGGAGATCAAAATTTTCTCGTTCTACAAAACCCCCTTCAAAGTTTTCAAAATTTTGTTTCTTTTTTGGAAATTTTGAAATACTTTGGACTCCTATTCAAAGTTGGTGTCCCAATCCTAGACTGTTTACTTTAAACCCAATTATTTAATATGCCCAAGACCCCTTCCTTTCCTCTTTATCGTTTTCTCAATAGTCCAAGAAACCTCCTCTTTGTATCTCTCTTTTCTTTCTCTTTCTTTTTCTTTTTTTAATTATTATATACACTTTGTATTTTTCTTATGTAAAATAATAATATTATTTTTGTTTTTCAATTTATTGCATTATTTTCTATCCTTGTTGCATAGGGTACAAGATGATGACATGGATTGAACATTGCAGAAATCAAATTTGGTGAATGGATTTTTATGTGGATTAATAAATGGATTTTGTTTTGGGAATGGTGGAGGGTTCATGGAAAATGGAGCTTGCTAAGGGTGTGGAGGTGCTTTAGAAAGTTGAGCGTTTTTGAGTATGTTGTGACTCGTTTGGATTGACAAATAGAGCCGATGACTCGCCTGACTGACAGATAGAGCCGGTGACCGTGTTGGGATCAAAGGGTATATTATTCGTGAGATGGTTCAAATCTCGCTGTCCGAGGTAAGAACTTAATATAACAGGTTTGGTTGGATGAGATAGTTCGAATCTTGCTGTCAGAGATAAGAGTTTAACATGTCAGGTTTGGTTGGATGAGATGGTTTGAATCTTACTGTCAGATATAAGAGTTTAACATGATAGGTTTGGTTGTTTTGGTGGTGAGATGATTTGAATATCGCTGTCAGAGCTAAGAGCTTAATATGACAGGTTCACGGGATTTTTAGTAAACCCCCAGCTATTAACGGATTTGACATGTTTTTACCAATCACCGTTTGCGTTGGGCTAGCCATGATATTCCCCTCAGCATGATTAGTTGTCGAGCGTTTTGTTTGGGCTTAAATGCCAAACGTTCCCTCTTCCCTTTGCCTTTTTGGTATCGGATTATTTCTACCCCTAGTATGATAGGACTGGTCGAGATTTTTAGTTTTCTCTTACCTCCTGCCTCGAAGGTGCTGGACTATTTGCACATTACTCTGTATCATAGTAGGTTGGCAAGGACTCTAATTTCCTCTTCTCTTTGCCTTGTTGGCATTGAGCGGTTCATGAATTTACCTCAACGTGAGGAGTTGTCGAGAATTTGAATTCTTCTCCCTTTACTTTTGAAGCATTAGGTAATGATGTATCCTTGTAGGATAGTGTTGTGACAGATTTGTCGTAGAATTTTTAGCAAATCTTTAGCTATCAATAGATTTGAAGTGTCTTTACCAATTGCCCTTCGCGTTGGGCTAGCCATACTATTTTTCTCAGCATGATGAGTTGTCAAAGATTTTGTTTGGACTTAAATACCAAACATTCCTTTTTCCCTTCATCTTTTTGGTATTGGGCGATTGGTTTCATACTCTTACCCTAGTATGATAAAGTTGGCGAGAAATTTTCGATTTTTCTTCCCAATGCTTTGGATAGCATTAGGAGGTTGACTTATTAGCCTTCCCTTCCGTTTTTTATTTTCTTTTATATATATATATATATTTTTGAGGTGGCTATATGTAGTATTTCTTCGAAACTTGTCATTGATAGACATCATCATCCTATCACTGTCTTAATTAATCAGGCGATAGGCTCTGTTTGAGTAGACGGTTTCTACTACAAAGAGCCCTTTCTACTTGGGTTCGAACTTTTTCTTAGTCTTGTGGGTCATGATCATCGGTCATTTAACAGGCAATACTAAGTCTCCTTCTCGTTTAACTTTCTAGTTAAACACTTTTGAGATGCGCACTTAGTACAACTCAATATATTATTGCGCATTCAGAATGAAAGCTTAGCCCTTTAACCGCGGGCTTAGTCTCGTGTTTTAAACTGGCATAGCCTCGCGACTAGGGTAGTATCACTTCGTGTTATATGCGAGGTTGGACTTGTGTGCTGGTTTTGCCTCGCGCACTAAGTTAGATTCATGCATTGACTTAGCCTTGCACACTGACTGAGATTCGCATTTAGTTGCGAGTATAACTTAGCACTCCACGCAAGTATGGCATTGCACTTGAGTTACTTTACATGAGTTTAGCCTCAAATCTTGATCCCTTTACACTGGCTTAACTGCAAAGTTTACTGGATGCGGGTCCCACCCCTCTATGGGCCTTATTTGATTGGTTACAGCCCATTGTAAGTCAATGGACTACCTTCTTCTTTATTAGATATTATGCAAGACTGTTGGTTGGCCTGGCGCCTTTCGTTTCTTAAAATTATACAGAGCTAAGAGTTAGCTTCGCATTTTGGACATGAACATAGCCTCGCGTTTAGATAAACTTTGTGCTAGCTTAGCATAACGTTGTATGTAGAGTTTAGCTTTGCATTGTATACAAGGTTTATTGGTGTGGGTCCCACCCCCTGTGTGGACCACATTTGAATAGTTATGATAAGCATTGTAATTCAATTGACCGCTTTTTTCTCATTTGAAGTACGCGAGGCTGACAGTTAGTTTCGCATTTTGAAATAGACTCGTGCTTTGAATTTGCCTCGCACACTGTATTTGTTGTACACTGGCTTATTTTTGCTTATTGAGGGTTTTATACCTGGCTGCAACTTTGCCTTATTTTCTACATCTCTTCCAGTAATAAAAATCACGTGGTTTGCCAGATGGCCTCACGTATGTGTTATTCTCACGTTTCAACTGTTTTACGTGGGAAATCAAATTAGACTCGCATTTTGAAGCTTTTGCATTTTTGTTGGCTTTACTTTGCATGGTTTTGTGTTGTTCGCAGGTATTAGTCTCGCGTTCTTTATGCTGCCTTCATACATATCCTTATTTGGCTGGATGTGGGTCCCACCCCCTACATGGGACTTGTTTGGCTATCCATAAAGTTCGTCATGTGGTAATAAATTACTTTCTTCTTTATAATAGACTATGCGGGGCTGAACCTTAGCCTCGCATTTCTGTTCACTTTTGTACTCTGGATAAGTTCTGTGTGCTGGCTTAGCCTCACGCATTAGTATAACCATGCATACTAATTTAATCTCGAGTTAGCCTCGCGTCTGGATGACTTTACATTGATTTAGTCTCGAGTTAGTTTCATACCTAGATGATTTTACGCTGGCTTAGCCTCACGTTGTACATGAGCATAGCCTCGCGTTCTTACTTTGGACTGTTTGATTTCATACTCTTACCCTCAGTATGATAGGGTTGGTGAGAGTTTTACTCTCTTCCTATTGCCTTGGCGACATTGGGCAATTCATGCTTTATTCCCTAGCATAATAGATTTTTTTTTTTTTTCCGAATAGAAGGTTTCTTTGAGAGCGTGAGAGAGGGTGCTGACGAATCTCGTCGAAGTGCTGCCGCATTACTTGTCTCGATGCGCGCTATTATGAGGAATCGATGAAGAATCCAACAAAAGAGCAGCGAAGGAAAAGCATGACGAGGTTGGCAAGAAATTTTTAATGTCTCTTCCAGTTGTCTTGGTGGCATTAGGCAACAAAAATTTATAGGTTTTTTATACATTTTTTTTGGTTTTTTTGGTTTTTTTTGAATTTTTTATTTATGGCAGTCATTTTGCCATCAAATTTTGTGGATCGTAGTTTTTTACTGCCATCCTTCCTGCACAGATCGGATCTGCATTGGCCAAAATTTAAAGGATCCCATGGTAACTGTCGTTGCATTCGCGGACACCTTTTTCTATGCAGGTCTCAATTGGATCACATTTGTATCGATGAGTACCTAAATTTTATCTTTTAGAAATAACAATTCTTGGTTGGATGCCCAATATTTTGGTGGTAGAGGCAATACTTGGGATCATCTATTTTTTTTGCTTCCGATTTTCGGATAATTTGAGCATTCCCTTTTTATTCAGTAGGTGAAAGAATATGATCGCTTGTTCATCATTAAAATTATATGTCTGTTGCGATCTAGAAGAATCTCAATTATTCTGTGGTTTTTGCTTTGCAGCAGGTCTGGTAGTCATTGCCTCCTTTCCTTTAGGATGGGATGATTGTGGCTGTAGCTGATTCATGGCCATCCTCCTCTGTGCATAGTATTCCTTAATACGTCGGATTATGTCCTCCACTTGCTGCCCTTATTTGACTAGATTCTTCAAGGTTTTGGACTCTATTACTTCCATTTTGACTAATATCCTGGTCTGAAGATTATGTTTGCAAATCTCTACCAATATTTCCTGCGACATGCCATGCAAGTATCGTACTGACATTTCATAAAAACGCTCAATGAAACTTTTAACTGTCTCGTCTTCTTTTTACTTGTTTGCTAGAAGAGAGTGGAAAGATACTTTGGTATCGTCTTCAAAGAAGCAGGCTAGGAACTCCCTTTTCATGTCAGACCAAGCATTAATAGTTTCTGGGGGCAGCAACATAAGCCAAGTGAATGCAGACCCTTACAGGGTACTTGCAATTATCTTTGTCATCACTGAGTCGTTGCCCATTAGATGGCTGGTCTGAAAAAGGAAATAGTATATATGCTAGTTTGGAGATCCTTTTTCTATCATATGATTCTAATTTCAAAGGTTTATATTTTGCGAAAACGGTGCGGACTCCCACTCTATCAAGTAGGGTCTCGTAATCCCCATCTCCTATAATCCTTTCTGATGTATTAATATTTCTATTTGACTTTGAAACTTCTCTATTTTTTTGGTGTGGGGATATAACATATCCGTCCACCCCACCTTTTCTCTCGGCATCTGGGCTGGATTTGGTATCATTCTTCTTTACTTTATCAGAAGAGGAAAGACCCCCTGCTCCATCTTCTATGTCCTTCTGAGTGTTTTCTATGACTTTTGCGAGTATCGCTTTAAGCTCCTCGATGCTCCTTTGTTTCTCTTAAATGAGCTATTCTTATGCTTCAATCCTTTGACTCATCTCGGTCGATAGTTCGATCATATGAACCGTCCTTCTCTCGAACCGAGAGGAAGCGTGCGATCACAACGTTGCTATGGTCGATTAATCGCTAAACTCTTCATATTCCTCATCAGAATCCCCTGTCAATCTTTTGTAATCGCGAGGAGCCATCACGCTTGACCTGAGGCGTGTGTGATGATAGATTTTCTCTGTTTCTGTATCGGGGCATACCCTTTGACGACTGATTTCTTATCTTTATTCACCATATTCAACGTAAAAGTGGGCAAGACTTGTTCTGAGTCAGAGTTTTGCTTTCGCAGCGTCTTCTTTTGGAATTTTGGATCCCGGTATTAACAGCCGGTTAAATACAGATGGCTTTGGGGCTTGATAGCAACAGTGAGTCAAAACTATCACGATCAACTCCTCACAACAGCAGGATTGATGGGGTCGTGCCACCCTTTTTCTTTTATTTGTGAGATATCTCCATAAATCCGGAGTTTTTTCATGTGGTGTTGATATAACCATCTTTTGTGGACGGAGCCGGGCGAGGTCCATTTGTCCAAAAATGTGGCTATGAGAAATCATGAAAATTATATTTGTCAACCCCCAGATTGGTTCGATACCCAATATTAGTTTTGAGATATTTTGTATGAAATTACTTGGCAGCCTTGCATTCTTCTGTTCTTATGCGAGGCTGAGGCTTAACTCTAGTTTCACGCACTGGACGATCTTGGCATACCGGACGAGTCTGGCGTATTGATCTAGCCTAGCACGCTAGCTTAGTTGAATTAGCCTCGCGTACTGACTTAGACTTAGTTTGATTTTTAATTTTACTTATGCTAGGCTGATTTTTGCTAAGTTGAGGTGTGCTAGGCTGATTTTTACTGGACTGAGATTTAGCCAAGCATCCGCCTTGCTTTATGCTGGACTGAATTTGAGCTTGATATCCACCTTGATTTATGCTAGGATGATTTTGTGTCTGACGGGCAAAACGAGCTCTGAATGTCCTACGGCGCGCCCTACGATTGGTTGCAGATTCGAGTACGTCTTTGCGCCTCAATAGATACTCCTTTGGCGTCAAACGCAACAAGCCTCCTAAATATTGGAAGAGATGCTGTTTGTTTTGATGGACCAGAGTTTGAAAATCCAAGTGGTTATTGATAAATCAACGCCTCCTTGTTATCCAAAATCATCAGGCCATCTTTTTGTTTTGGTGATTTTGAATGTTTTGAGTTTAAAACTTTTTTGTGTCCTTGCCATGGGGATCTCTTCTTGCATGGACTCGACGAGTCTGAGAATATGTAATCCTTGTGTTTTTGTTGGTTGACCTCAATCACCAGCTTCTCTATTATTTCTCCAATTTTGTTGACGTTGGATTGCACCACCATCTACTCTTTAGTGTAGGAGATTTCTCCCAGTGTGGTTGCTGTTGGCTGTGAAAATTTCTAAGTAAAAAAGGAATTTTCCACACAGAACGCGGAGCTAACTCCGTAGCTCCGCGTTTGGTTATTTTAGCCTCGCGTTTGAGTAAAACGCGGAGCTAATCAATAGCTCCGCGTTTTGAGTGATCAGCTCCGCGTGAGCAGATAACCAGAATCTCAAATTGATTGAGATTATGATTTGGGCTTATCCAAATACCCAAATTAAGTCCGATCAGAACTCTAAAATCAAGAGATTTAAATCAAAACTAAGATATTTGATTGGAATCCTTCATGAGTACAAATTCTATTTAGATAGAAACTCTCATATCATCTTAAGGCTATAAATACCCCTTTGAGGAAGCCCTAGGGATCTTTTTATGAAAATCCTTTTAGCATCTTAGAGAATTCGAGTTACGCATAGAGCCTTGAATTCGTGAAGAGCAGAGAAGATTAAGATCCTACAGTCGGTCGGCATCTTCTTCATCAAGAGAAAGAAGACCATCGACGTCAGATCGTCCAAAGAAGCTGCTTCGATAGATCCCATCGCTATATAGATCCCACGATTATTGTAAAAGAGAGAGATAAATATAAATCCTCTCGTTTGTTCTTTTTCTTTTGTTCTCTTTCATTGTAATCTAAGCTGAATTCAATGGAAGGAAAGCAACGAATTTCTGCTGCGAACAAACTGGCGACCACAGTGGGAGACATCTCTGTTGGCAGTGAAAATTTCTAAAGTTAAAAGGATTTTCCACAACAGGACGCGGAGCCAATTCAGTAGCCCCGCGTTTGGTTACATTAACCCTGCGTTTGAATAAAACGTAGAGATGTTTAATAGCTCCGCGTTGATTCCGCAGTCTGGCTTGTATTAGCCTCGCGTTTGAGTAAAACGCGGAGATGATCAATAGCTCCGCGTTAGCTCCGCGTTTTGGTTATTTAGCGTCGCGTTTTGATGCGATTAAAGCTCCGCGTAAGCAGATAACCAGAATCTCAAATTGATTGAGATTATGATTCTGGACTGACCAGTAACCCGAATCAAGTCTAATCAGAATTCCATCAAAACTAAGATATTTGATTGGAATCCTTGATGAATGCAAGTTCTATTTAGATAGAAACTCTTGCATTAACCTGGGGCTATAAATACCTTCTTGGTGAAACCCTAGGGGTCTTCTTCTTCTTTTTGGCATCGGAAGCCTCCTATTGATCCTTTGGCAATTCAAGTACGCGAGAGAGCCTTGAAGCCTTTGCTGATCATCTTCTAAAATCTTGGAGAATTCAAGTTACGCACAGAGCCTTGAGTTCGTGAAGATCAGAGAAAACCACCATCTTCTTTCTGGAGTTCTTGAGAAGTTCGAGTTACGCGAGAGAGCCTTGAACGAATCAAAACCAGAGAAGATCGTCTATATTCGGCCGATATCTTCAAAAGAGAAGATTTCAACGTACCGATCGTCCAAAGAAACTGCTTGACAGATCCCATCGCCACAGATCCCACAATATTGTAAAAGAGAGAGATTGAAAATAAAATCCTCTCGTTTGTTCATTTTTTTTTTATCTCTTGTTCACTTTCATTGTAATTTAAGTTAATTCAATGGGAGGAAGCGAAGGAAATTTTGCGATGAACAAACTGGCGACCACAGTGGGAGCCATCTCTTTCACTGATGAAGAGATTGTGGCGCAATCGGACGTTGACTTGATCGGATCCGAAGTAGACACGCTGGTCGTTGAAATCGACCAGCAGAAGTACGAGGAGTTCCTCTCCTCCGGATCAGGTGACTTGGATGAGACACGGCACTATCGCCGTATGTACTCCAATACCCGAGTGACGGGTAGAAAGGTATCCACCGAGAGATGGGGATCCTTGGAGACTACGGTTATAGCGCCGGAGTCCACACAAGAAATCCTAGTCGAGGAAGAGCTTCCGATTGCCGAAGAAGACGTGGGAACTGGACTGACCAGGACCCAACTCCGGAACAGGAACCGGAGAGCGAGGCGTAGAGCCCTCAAAGCCCGCCTTGGACGCGGAGCTAACTCTAGAGGACGCGAGCCTATGGTCCCTCGCAAATTGGCTCGCGCTACCTGCGAGACCAATCTCTACCACGTTAAACGCGAAGATACAACTTGCCTTAAAAGCAAGGAAAAGCCAGCGTGTGTTTTCCACGCGAGGCTGGTAATACTGGCGAGTTACGCAAAATTCCTGACACTCGCGAGTTACGCGAGTATAAAAATTATTCAAAGCCAGCGTGTGATTCTCCACGCGAGGCTATTACTGTGCCTAGCGAGAGACGCGAAGCCAGTAAGAGTTGCACTAGTCGCAGAATACCCAACACTCGCGAGTTATGCGAGTATAAAAATTATTCAAAGCCAGCGTGTGATTCTCCACGCGAGGCTATTACTGTGCCTAGCGAGAGACGCAAAGCCAGTAAGGGTTGCGCTAGTCGCAGAATACCCAACACTCGCGAGTTACGCGAGTATAAAAATTATTCAAAGCCAGCGTGTGATTCTCCACGCGGGGCTATTACTGTGCCTAGCGAGAGACGCGAAGCCAGTGATACTTGCAATAAACGCAAGACTTCTGACACCCGCAAGGAACGGGAAGATGATTGGCAGATAGTTGTCAGTCGTAAAAACCGCGCTAAGCGCGAAACTATGATCTGCGTCAATCGCGAAGATAAGCCAGCGTGCAAGAACTTCCCTTCACGCGGGGTCAGTCGTAAAAACCGCGCTAACCGCGAAGCTATGATCTGCGTCAATCGCGAAGATAAGCCAGCGTGCAAGAACTTCCCTTCACGCGGGGTCAGTCGTAAAAACCGCGCTAACCGCGAAGCTATGATCTGCGTCAATCGCGAAGATAAGCCAGCGTGCAAGAACTTCCCTTCACGCGGGGCTATTATTCCAGAAGCTAAACTTCCAAGGACACACCAAGCCAGCGAGAAACGCGAGGCTAGTGTGGATCAGCGCGGAGCTATTTTTCAGGCCCGCAATATGAAACGCGAGGCTATTCCTAAGCCACACGAGGATCAGTCCGACCCCAGAGTCAGGGTTGATCAATCAAAGAAGCTTCAGTGGATTCCTAAACACTCTCAAGAGTTGAATGGACCTCTTGATTTCATGGCTAGAGGCACTGACCTCAGGGAGCATCTTTCAAAGAAGAGAGGCATAGACCAACTTCAAGTTGAACATAGTTGCCATTGTCAGCAACTTATAACAACAGTATCAGCCGTGATGAATAACTGTGGCTGCAGCAAGAACAGGATATCTGTGTTCGACCGATTAAATGAGTCAAACCAGAATCCTGCTAAGAAGACAAGAACCACTCCCCTGAAACAAGGGAGAGCTGTAACTTCCAACATGGTAGGAAAAGGGAAGAAAATTGCAGAGACGGATGATGATTCAGAATCGAGCGATGATGAACTTCATCGTATTACTCGACTAAGATCAGGAGCCGTTCCGCCCCGAAATTATAAAAAGCTCGCAGGGGGTTCTTACGACGAGGACAGCGATAATTCCGCTATAGCCTCGCCTCCATCCTCTACATCGTCTCGACTGCAGAAGTCAGCATCGCACATGGCAGATAAATCTGGTGATATCAATCAGAGATTTGAGGCTCAAGAAAGAATGATTCGAGAGCAACAGAAAACGATTGAAAACCTTAAGATGCTACTTTTAAAAGTTGTTGAAGATAATGCTAAACAGGGCAAGAAGACTCCAAATGAAGAAGAACAGGAGGAGAAAGCCCACTCGATGCATGAGGAAGAAGATAGATTTTCTTTCCATGATCCGCATGAAGAAAAGCTTGAAAAGTTACAGAATCAACTCGAAGCCTTGATGCGTAAAAAAGAGTTGAAGGAGTCAGGAGTCTCAAGACCGTATCCTCCAGAATGGGACATGATACCTTACCCACCGAAGTATAAGCCGCTCAAGTTGGAGCCCTATGACGGGAAGGGATCGCCCAGTCAGCACATCTATTATTTCTTGTCCCAAGCAGGACACTTAATGGGTAATGATCCCATCATGACCAAAGTATTTGCAAGTACTTTGCGAGGGCCTGCCTTTACTTGGTTCATGCAGCTGCCCCCAGGTACTATTAATACCTGGTTAGATGTTGAGAAATTATTTCTCTCACGTTTCTTCGAGAATGACACCGAGATAACGGTTCATTCCCTCCTTGCAACTAGGCAGAGGGAACAAGAAGCGGTTAAAGATTTCATAGAAAGGTTCCGGGAGAAGTCCGTACATTGTAAACACGGAATGATCCAGGAAACTCTAGTCGAGACATGTCGATACAACCTTAAGACCAATGTGCTCCTCAAAATGGGGGCCGTAGAGTCTAAGACGTGGAGGGACCTGCTCAAACAAGGAGAGCAAGCTGAAGACCTGATTCGCCGAGTTGAAGAGTCCCGCGGGCCAAGAAGCGCTGGGGGTAGTAAATCATATACCCAAAACAACAGCAACAAGAATAAAGGGAAAGCAGTAATGTCATCAGAAACTGCTCCTCAGAAAACCAGTCCTCCGCCAGAGCCGAAATCTCAAGGTCAGCGAGGGTCAAGGCAAATTAGACCGCAGCAAGAAAGGAATTACACTTTCAAAGCTGAACAGACACCAGTCCTCTTTCACCTGCTCCAAAAGAAGGGAATGCTAAAACTTCCGGAGAATAAGAAGCCAGAAGATGCGGGTAAGACTAAAGACCCAAATTACTGTCTTTATCACTGGAATGTTGGGCACCCTACCAGAGATTGTTTTCCCCTTAAGAACAGAATCCAAGCACTAATAGAGGCTGGAGTTTTGACGCTTAAGGAAGAGCAGAAGAAAGTCACTGCCAATATGGCAACCATAACGGTCGGAACCCACGAGTTTCCCGCAGGAGTGACCCCAATCCCTAAGGGTAAGATGGTCACGAAGAATCTTGATCCGCACAATAAAGCCCAAGAGGGACTTGTCCCCGTAACAACCCAAAAGGGGGAAGTTATGTGGGTTCACCCTGATTTGCTGGAAGATGAACAATGGACTACTTCAAGAGGTCCAGAGAAGAAACGGGCTGTCAATGCCATTTCTGCGGATATAAAGGGAGAATATATAGCTTCAGGCACCTTCACAAGTTCTGAAGAAGAACCCGAAACTATGGCCACCCATCAAGATGGGGCAGGCCCTTCCAGTACTCGATCTGGAAAGACATATCTTAAGGACTACACTAGAGTGGATCCAAAAGATATCTATGCAGAACTTGCAAAGCCTGCGAAGCAGAAAAGACTTTGTTTCCAGAAGAATTCTACCAGAGATGAAGGAGCCAAAGAAACTCCCTTCGAATTTGACATAATCGCGCAGTTGGCTAATATCCCAGCACGGGTGACGCTTTACGAATTGTTGAGATTATCAAAATCAACACGTGAAGCTCTAAGAGAGGCCTTGGCAGACTCTGAGTCATTCCTAGCTCAGATTGTCGAGCCGGCCATCGAAGAGCGGGACTCTTGCCCCCACTGTCATCAAGTGAGGAGGCAGGTCCCACAAATTATCTTCTCTCCAGAAGACATGCAGGTAAGGAATATAAAGCATAATAGGCCTTTATATTTCACTGGATATGTCGGGTCCACAAAAGTGGACCGAATTCAGATTGATCCAGGTTCTGCACTCAGCGTCGTGCCCAGTAGATTGATGCAGCTATTGGGGATTTCCCTTCATCGCTTGACACCTACACACACTACCATCTATGGATTCAACGCTAATAATAGCCATCCTATTGGTAAGATCCGATTGCGGTGTCAAATTGGAGACTTAAAAACGGAGGTTACATGCTACGTAATTGATGCTGATACCTCCTATAATATTTTATTGGGGCGACCTTGGATTCACTCTCATATGATAGTTCCGTCGACTCTTCACCAGTGTATGAAATATTGCGATGAGGAAGGAGAGGTCCGGACACTAATTGCTGACAAGCAGCCATTCAAAGGGTTGGAAAATTACTTCACAGATGCTGCACTCTACAAGCCAGCACATGAAGCTTCCAATGACAGTCTTAACAAATCTCCAAGGCCTGACGACAGTGGCAATGAAGCCGACACTGAGTACGAGCTCCTTGGAGAAGATGACGGGGGTGATTACGAAATCAACCCTCACCTAGATCTTAGCTTAGGTCTTGATAATATAGTGGATGTAATAGAAAGTGAATGGGTTATTAATGAAAGTGTAAAGTTAGTCTACGAGCATACTGTAGCTACTGAGTCTGAGCCCTCTTGTACCTCCACTGAAGCGGATGGCCTGACCGAACTTGAAGTTCTGGCGGCATATCATTTGCCCCTCAAGTCTTCCCTCCTCTCTCAATTAAAAATAACCGAGGATCAAGGGCACTTATTTAAAGTGCCTCCCCGACAGAAGTCCCAAAGGCCGATCATGTTCGGCAAAGTGGCCACGTCGCCTCGACAGAGACAAAGTAGTGAAAGTGATGAACAAACATCACCTCAATTTCACTTATATGAGCAAAGGTCCCGACAGATGATGGAGAAAATGGGATATAATTTTACCCAGAAGCCGGGATTAAACTTTGGAAAAGGAAGACGGAATCTCATACCCTCGTTTAGACCGAGAGGAAAGAGCCCTGATTATTATCAGAAGACCCGCAGGGGGTTGGGTTATGTATCTACTCCACCTTCGTCACCATTAAAGGATGAAGAGAATTCTTCGGATAAAGAAGAAACATCTTCACCAGATCATGATTCGGATATAAGCACCGGTGCTTGGTTTCAGTCTTTGACAGCCAATATGGTTTCGGCCACGCCAGAAAGCGACGAGGAACCAATTGACGTCCAAGATGATGCTTGGGCCAGGCATATGGACACTCTCTGGGATGTCCGCTTTGAACAGCGTGATCCGCCCACAGAAGATAAATTAATACATGTTAACATGGGAACAGAAGAAAACCCGAAACCCATTTTCATAAGCGACACACTAACTTCTTTAGAAAAGGAGGAACTTATATCTCTTATCAAAGAGTATATAGATGTGTTCGCATGGAGTTATGAAGATATGCCTGGGCTTGACCCTCAAATTGCCACACACCGGTTAAATATAAAAGAGGATGTCAAACCTGTTAAACAGCAACAGAGGCGTTTTCGACCGGAATTGATGGAGGCAATAGTTGCTGAGGTCAACAAGCTTATACAATCCGGGTTCATCCGTGAAGAACAGCATCCTGACTGGGTGGCAAACATAGTGCCAGTTCGCAAAAAGAATGGCAAAATCCGGATATGCATTGACTTTCGAGATCTGAACGCTGCATGTCCCAAGGATGAATTTCCACTCCCCATCACCGACGTGATGATCGATAATACTTGTGGTTATGAGAGGATGTCCTTTATGGATGGCTTCTCAGGTTATAATCAAATCAAGATGCACCCGGATGATGAAAAGCATACAGCTTTCAGAACGCCACAGGGGGTATACTGTTATACGGTGATGCCATTCAGATTAAAGAATGCAGGTGCCACTTACCAACACGCAATGAGCGCCATATTCAAAGAACACCTACGCAGAACAGTGGAGTGCTATGTGGATGACTTAGCAGTTAAAAGCAAAGACAAAGAAAATCATCTTCACAATTTAAGAGTGGTCTTCGATCTTATGCGGAAACATCACTTGAAGATGAATCCTACCAAGTCGTTCATGGGGGTATCCAGCGGGAAGTTTCTAGGGTTCGTAATAACTTCAAAAGGAATTTTCCTCGACCCGGAAAAGGTAAAAGCGATTAGCGAAATGCCGCCTCCCCGCAATCTTAAGTAATTAAGGGGATTACAAGGAAAGCTCGCTTATATTCGGCGCTTCATATCCAACTTATCTGGACGATGCCAGCCATTCTCTAAACTTATGAAGAAGGGAGTGTCTTTCATATGGGATGAGGCATGTCAGCAGGCATTTGATGACCTCAAGAAGTACCTTACTAAGCCTCCTGTACTAATGGCACCAGCCCCTGGGCAGCCCTTCCTTATATATGTAAGGGCCATGGATAATGCTTTAGGAGCATTACTTTCTCCATATAATGAGCACGGTCATGAACATGCCCTCTACTATTTAAGTAGAACAATGATTGGGGTCGAACAGCGATATACCCCAATTGAAAAGGAATGTTTAGCCCTAGTGTTTGCTGTTCAGAAAATGCGACACTACCTTTCAGGGCAAATAATTCATGTTATATCACGGGTTAACCCCTTGAAGATTCTAATGATCAAACCGGGATCCTTAAATGGCCGATTGGCAAAATGGGCGCTCTTACTGTCGCCCTATGACATACATTTTGTCCCTCAAAAGGCCATGAAGGGACAGGCAATCGCTGATTTCCTTGCAGACCATCCAATTTGGTCCAAATTAAAGCAGACATCAGAAGTCAACACAGTTATCAAAGAACAGCCTTGGCAAATGTTCTTTGATGGTGCCGCGAGACGATCTGCTGCTGGAGTGGGGGTTGTGCTAATATCCCCACATAAACATATATTGCCTAACGGTTACTCATTAACAGAACCGTGCACTAATAATGTAGCGGAGTACAACGCGCTCATTATCGGCTTAAAAATAGCTCTGCAACTGGGGGTGAACCATCTAGAGGCATATGGAGATTCTAAGCTCATTGTCAATCAGATGACAGGTGAGTATGAAGTCAGACATGAAGCCCTCATCCCCTATCATCAGCTAGCTATTGAGCTAGCAGGATATTTTGAACAATTCTACATATATCATGTATCTCGAAACGAGAACATTTATGCAGATGCTCTTGCCGCATTAGCAGCAACGCTGGCAATCCCGCCAGGTGAAGCTAAAGGCATCACCATTGGTAGCAGAGAACTCCTCCACCCAGATGTGGTATCTCAAACCGAAGAGGTATGCCAGATTGGCTTAAACTTAGAGCCCCGTGATTGGCGATTTCCGTTTGTGGATTATGCTTTGCATGGGATATTACCAGAGGATCCTAAGGAAGCCACCTCAATAAAGAGGAAGGTCCAAAGATTTTATTATGATCATAAACTTCAGACTTTGTATAGAAAGTCAAGAGGTGGTCTATTGCTACGCTGCATATCAAAAGCAGAAGCAGAACAAGTGCTGAAAGAAATACATGATGGAATATGTGGAGCTCATCAGCCCGGTCCCAAACTTGGAGACCGTATAAGAAGGCTGGGGTACTACTGGCCGAGCATGGTTACGGAAGCAATGACATACGCTAAACGATGTCATGCATGCCAAATACATGCCAATTTTATTCATCAACCCCAAGAATACTTGCACAATACCGTCGCAAGCTGGCCATTTGAAGCCTGGGGAATGGACATTGTGGGGCCAATAACTCCCCCGTCATCCAGAGGACATCGGTTTATTTTTCAAAATGGGCCGAAGCCGTGCCCATGAAAGAGGTGAAGACGACAGATGTGATCAAGTTCGTCAAGCATCATGTCGTTTACCGATTTGGCGTCCCCCGACGGATTATTCATGATAATGGTCCGCAATTCATCAGTCAGGGATTCTCCAGATTCTGCAATAAATTCAGAATCAAAGATATCGCTTCTACACCATATAACCCTGCGGCTAATGGGTTGGCCGAAGTTTTCAACAAGACGATCATCAAACTCCTTCGGAAGTTCGTCTCTTCCAATAAACGAGATTGGGATGAAAAGTTAGGAGAATGTTTGTGGGCCTATCGCACCACCGTTCGCACCCCGACTAAAGCAACCCCGTTCTCTTTGGTTTATGGAAGTGAGGCTGTTCTGCCTCTTGAAATCCAGATACCATCATTAAGAGTGGCTTTAGCTACAAAGATGACGATAGAAGAGCGCCATCAACAAAGGTTGCAAGAACTAGAGGCGTTAGATGAAAAACGTCTCAGGGCTCAACAACAAATTGAGTTGTATCAAGCCCGAATATCTCAAACGTTCAATAAGAACGTTAAACCAAGGACCTTTAAATAAGGAGACTTGGTTCTGGCTGTTAAAAGGCCAATGGTGCTAACCCACAAGACTAAGGGTAAGTTTGAACCCAAGTGGGAAGGACCGTTCATTGTGGAGACAGTCTACTCCAGTGGAGCTTATCGCTTAATGAATCAAGACGGCGATAGGATGATGATGCCGATCAATGGCAAATTTCTGAAGAAATACTATGTTTAATATCTCTGGGAGTATAAGCCTCCAATTTATCCAAGTTACGCAGATGAGCACTTGGACTTCTTCTATTCTGGTGATTTTACCCACTAAACCTGGTGCGTTTGGTTCTCAAGTTTGAACCACCTCCAATCTTTTTCTAGGCATGCGCATTGTGCGCCTCTGACCTAAACCCTGGCGTGTTTGGTTCTCAAGTTTGAACCACCTCCAGTCTTTTTCTTGGACATGCGCAGTTTGGCGCCTCTGACCTAAACCTGGTGAGTTTGGTTCTCAAGTTTGAACCACCATCAGTCTTTTCTTGGGCATGCGCAGTTTGGCGCCTCTGACCCAAACCTGGTGAGTTTGGTTCTCAAGTTTGAACCACCATCAGTCTTTTCTTAGGCATACGCATTGTGCGCCTCTGACCTAAACCTGGTGTGTTTGGAGTGCCCAGTTCAAGTTACGCGAGAGAGCCTTGAACCACCTCCTGTTTGGTTCTCAAGTTTGAACCACCATCAGTCTTTTTCTTGGGCATGCGCAATTTGGCGCCTCTGACCCAAAACCTGGTGTGCTTAGTTCTCAAGTTTGAACAGCCCCCAATCTTCTTTTAGGCATGTGTAATTAAGCGCCTCTGACCTAAAAGTATGAATTGCCCAACGCCAACTAGGCAATGGGAAGAGAACTAGTTTCTCGCCAACCCATCATACTGGGGTAAAATTATGAATTTCCCAACGTCGACTAGGCAATGGGAAGAGAACTAGTTTCTCGCCAACCCATCATGCTGGAATAAAAGTATGAATTGCCCAACGCCAACTAGGGAAGAGAACGAGTTTCTCGCCAACCCATCATGCTGGGGTAAAAATATGAATTGCCCAACGCCGACTAGGCAATGGGAAGAGAACTAGTTTCTCGCCAACCCATCATACTGGGGTAAAAGTATGAATTGCCCAACGCCAACTAGGCAATGGGAAGAGAACTAGTTTCTCGCTAACCCATCATACTGGGGTAAAAGTATGAATTGCCCAACGTCGACTAGGCAATGGGAAGAGAACTAGTTTCTCGCCAACCCATCATACTGGGGTAAAAGTATGAATTGCCCAACGCCGACTAGGCAATGGGAAGAGAACTAGTTTCTCGCCAACCCATCATACTGGGGTAAAAGTATGAATTGCCTAATGCCGACTAGGCAATGGGAAGAGAACAAGTTTCTCGCCAACCCATCATACTGGGGTAAAAGTATGAATTGCCCAACGCCAACTAGGTAATGGGAAGAGAACTAGTTTCTCGCCAACCCATCATACTGGGGTAAAAGTATGAATTGCCCAACGTCGACTAGGCAATGGGAAGAGAACTAGTTTCTCGCCAACCCATCATACTGGGGTAAAAGTATGAATTGCCCAATGCCAACTAGGCAATGGGAAGAGAACTAGTTTCTCGCCAACCCATCATGCTGGGGTAAAAGTATGAATTGCCCAACGCCGACTAGGCAATGGGAAGAGAACAAGTTTATCGCCAACCCATCATGCTGGGGTAAAAGTATGAATTGCCCAACGCCAACTAGGCAATGGGAAGAGAACAAGTTTCTCGCCAACCCATCATACTGGGGTAAAAAGTATGAATTGCCCAACGCCAACTAGGCAATGGGAAGAGAACTAGTTTCTCGCCAACCCATCATGCTAGGGTAAAAGTATGAATTGCCCAACGCCAACTAGGCAATGGGAAGAGAACAAGTTTCTCGCCAACCCATCATGCTGGGGTAAAAGTATGAATTGCCCAATGCCAACTAGGCAAAGGGAAGAGAACTAGTTTCTCGCCAACCCATCATACTGGGGTAAAAGTATGAATTGCCCAACGCCAACTAGGCAATGGGAAGAGAACAAGTTTCTCGCCAACCCATCATGCTGGGGGTAAAAAAAAAAAAGTATGAATCGCCCAATACCGATAAAGTAAAGGGAAGAGGAAAAGTTTGGCATTTAAGTCCAAACATAGTCCTCGACAACTCACCATGTTGAGGGAAATAACATGGCTAGCCCAACTCAAACGGTAGTTGGTAAAGGCTAATCAAATCCGTTAATAGCTGGGGGTTTGCTAAAAATCTCATATTAAACTTAATTTTTTTTTTTATTTCGGTTCAAGAAATCGAGCATAAACGATACCGAGATAAATCGTTTTGACGACAGGTTATTTGTTAGGCAAGCAAATCTGTTTTGAAGCCGGCAAATAAAAGAGTCAAAAGAATCATCTTTATTAAAAAGGTGAAGATACAAAAAGAATTTCAAAGAAACATCGTAAAGTTATCTCTCTCCTGTTTACGAAGTTCTTATTACAAGGAAGATAAAAGTGTAAAGAGAGAAGAAATCGTGGCCAACAAGAACCATCTCGACACATCTTCTTAACAAATGCATAAAATCCTCGACAGTGAAGCCGAAAAGTCTTTCAAGAGGATTTGCAGTGTCGGTAGGCAAAGTAGGTAATGCCAAAAGAGGTGTCGTAAGCAAGGGAGCAGTAGTGGCTGGAATTGGAGAAGAAGAAGCCCGTCCCTGCATTAAATTCATGATCTGAGGGACCAGTAGAGCCAGTGCAGATCTGGAAGAACTGGAGACCCCAGACGAAGTACCGTCGGTACAGATCACTTGGGTACCCCCACCAACAGGAAGAGAAGATGGGACTACTTCGCTTGAAGTTCCTCCGGTAGGAGAAGCATCTTCGAATGAGAATTTCAAATTATTCTCCTCCCCTGCTGGAAGGCTTGGAGTTGGAAGAGTTACAGGTATCTAAGCAGCCACGACAACAGACGACGTTAAAATCGCTGACTGAGAAGGCACTCCAACGACCGTGGGAAATGTTTCAGAAGAACAAACGGGTGTTGGAGATGGCATGCTAGGAGAAGGTGTAGCCTCATTAGCAGCAGCTGCAATAATAATCTCAGTTCTCTCGTCACTTCCCAATTCGTCAATTGGGGGAATTGAAGAGGAAACAGAGGTAGGAGCCGGTGTGGAATAATCAGCCGCAAACTCACTAGCAAAGCTACCTACACCACCAATAGAGCCAGAATGGTCCATTCTATCGTCAGACTCTACTTGGGTAGTCGAGTGCATTGGCGAAAGAAGTTGATCACCTACATTTCAGAAGACCAGAAAAGCAGTGTTACGTTAAAATAATAACGGGCAAAAGATAAAATGCTAAAGGCCATACCAGGCGATACAAGTCCAGTTGTCGGACTTGAAGGGGGAGCCATTGTTGTTTCCAGCAGTGTACCCGTCTCGCTACCCGTTAGTTGCGCCCCAGGTTCTGCCACAGGCTCTACGGCCAAAGGAGCTGAAATCTCAGCAACACTTGGAGCTTTGGCAGGTTCATCCTCCCTTGCCAACGCTGGGGGTACAGCTGAAGCCAACAAGTCGGAAGCAAGTTTGATAGCCACTTCTTGGGGGGCTATCAAAGTTTCCTGTGCCAGTTTTTGCTTCTTACTCGGCCTTTTCTTTAAAGTGCCGCGGCGTTTGAGAGTTGGGCTCAGAGAACGACTGACAATAGGCTGAGGAACTCCACCAGCACCAGCATCATCATCATCATCACCGGCATCATCGTCTGATTCGCTGATGTCCGAAGGCTCAGCCGCAGCGCCAAGGAATTCTTCCATTCCTTTTATCCTTACCCTAGAAGCACCCTGACGGCTAATATAGAGGGCTTCAATCTCTTTGCAACAACTGCGATTGAGAGAGAAGCTGGGCACGTTAGCATTCGCAATGCTGAACCAATTGCAGGAGCTGAGGGTCATGGCCAATTCTGGCACCTTCTGGGGCAAGGAGAATTCAGCTTCGGTCCCGCCCGCTGCAAGATGGAACCAGCCACGAGCACCTTCGTATAAATTTCCCTCATAAGCGAGATCTTTAATTGGATTACCCACATAAAGTTGAGAATATCCAAACTGACGTGCAAAGCGACTCGGAGTATATGGCTCAATCTGACACCTGAGATCTTGACGATACACCAAGTGTCCGGGACGGATGTTGAGAAGCCACCAGAACGCTCCTGCAGATAAAGTAGTGAACTTATCTGCTCCCATGGCATCCTTTAACCTCGTCCCATATCCTCCGCCGGGAAAGTCAGGAAAACACCGGAAGATCTCGTAATTCTGAAAGCTACGAAGAGTCTTCCGAATCTGGGACATATAATTATGCCTCCACGAAGAACGTTCATACAGTTCTACAAGGAAGCACTTTTCACCCGAACGACGCTCTGGCGCACTCATTAAGGAGGGACAGTGCAAGACAAGCCACGCCATCAAATAGGTGTAGGGCATCTCCACCCTAGGGTTTGGAGTTTTCGGTTGGGCAGTCTCTTTCGACTTGCCCTTTCCTTTCCCCTTGACCTTAATAGTGGGAAGGAAATCACGACAGAATACCCTCAGGCCATACTGCAAATTGCATACCATAGCGGGAAGGAGTCCAAGGGGTCGGCCGTATGCAAGAAGAACCGCTGGATATACCACGGTCACTGCAATCGCTTCCTTGGGCAATGACGGCACGACGCATCTTTTGAGCCACAGCATCAAAAACCCGGCAATGAGACCTCTGTTGGAGATCGAAAATTGGGTTTGATAGTGATAGCTCTTGAATGAAGTACCGGGACCGTATCCATTCTCATTGGATTCCGTAGTATAGAACAAACGGTAATGGCCCCTGGCTACACGTTGGTCGATCTCTGAAATGGAGACAGGAGAATGACCATGGATAGTGGCCGAGCTATCCTTAGAATTTAGGTTGGCAAAAAGGTATTCGGCCCACTACTTGTGGCCAATACCGTGATTACGTGCACCTGTCTGGTCAGCGCAGATATGATAATGGCACATCATCTCCCAGTACGTGACATAAATGCGCTCATCCCTCGCCAATAGCATGTTCAACTCATCAGTGGTGGGGATATACTCCTCGTAAGGGACTTCGCCCATCGAGAGCCCAGAAACTTCAAACATCTCGTGGAGAGCGAACCCTAGCTCACCCACTGGAGTAAAGAAAGTACAGGTTTCAGGGTTATACATCTCCAAGAGGCAGTAAAAGTGATAAGCACTCTGGGGAAACCCGAATTGGACATTCCTGATGGCTTTATACAAGCCAATATCCTTTAAAATGGGCTCGTGGGAATCCAGCATGTACTGAACAAGGCGTGCCCACCACATATTGTTAGAAAAATGAACCCAGCCAGGCATCCTAAAATCGCTAGCCGGGTACTGACCATCCTTCGCCAAGAACTCACTTAAGAAAGTTCGGGCACGAGATGGGACTTCTCCCACTGGAAGCTCCTTGCCAAATCGGCCTGGAAGCAAGCCAGTAATGCATCTAGGGGAACCATCTTGATAAACCCCTTTTGCACCAAATTTGCCTGTTGGGACGCCATCTTGCTCTTGAGTCAGTCCCCATTTTAATTCTCGAGGCGTCGCTAGCCTTTGAAGATAAACCAGAGGATAGCTACTATCCATTCTAGGCAAAAACATCAGTATTTCGCCTGAGTTATATAACCAAACATGCTCCTCTTCAGAAAGGATCTCATCTGAGTGATCCATCTGGTCTCCAAAGAGGAAAGCGGGTTTCTCCATCGCCCTTCTGTTCACATCTTCAAAAGCCGCGTCAGTTATGATTTCTCGCGCAGTAGTGGGGTGGTACTTGATCAGCTTCTCCTTGCGTTCCTTCGGGTCTGGCTTGTATGAGGGCAGGATGGTAGTGAAACGGAATTGGCCTGAGGGATCAGAACCCCCAGCAAAGCCGAAGTAGTTCTTGTGGGGAAGAGATTCCATCGAATACTCTACTGCACAAAGAAACACCAGAGTGAGAGAAGTTTCTATAAGACAGAAAAATTCTCTAAGTATGGACGCGCGAAGCTAAAAATTAGAACGCGCGAAGCTAAGAATAGCGCCGCGCGAAGCTAAAAATTAGACCGCACAGAACTTAAAATAGCCTCGCGTTTCCAGCGCGACTGCTACTTAAAAGAGCCTCGCGTTTTCAGTGCGACTGCTACTTTAAATAGCCTCGCGTTTTCAGCGCGATTGCTACTTAAAATAGCCTCGCGTTTTCAGTGCGACTGCTACTTAAAATAGCCTCGCATTTTCAGCGCGACTGCTACTTAAAAGAGCCTCGCGTTTTCAGCGCGACTGCTACTTGAAATAGCCTCGCGTTTTCAGCGCGACTGCTACTTGAAATAGCCTCGCGTTTTCAGCGCGATTGCTATTTAAAATAGCCTCGCGTTTTCAGCGCGACTGCTACTTAAAAGAGCCTCGCGTTTTCAGCGCGACTGCTACTTGAAATAGCCTCGCGTTTCCAGCGCGACTGCTACTTAAAAGAGCCTCGCGTTTTCAGTGCGACTGCTACTTAAAAGAGCCTCGCGTTTTCAACGCGACTGCTACTTAAAAGAGCCTCGCGTTTTCAGCACGACTGCTACTTGAAATAGCCTCGCATTTTCAGCGCAACTGCTACTTAAAAGAGCCTCGCATTTTCAGCGCGACTGCTACTTGAAATAGCCTCGCGTTTTCAGCGCGATTGCTACTTAAAAGAGCCTCGCGTTTTCAGCGCGACTGCTACTTAAAAGAGCGTCGCGTTTTCAGCGCGACTGCTACTTGAAATAGCCTCGCGTTTTCAGCGCGACTGCTACTTAAAAGAGCCTCGCGTTTTCAGCGCGACTGCTACTTAAAAGAGCCTCGCGTTTTCAGCGCGACTGCTACTTGAAATAGCCTCGCGTTTTCAGCGCGATTGCTACTTAAAATAGCCTCGCGTTTTCAGTGCGACTGCTACTTAAAATAGCCTCGCGCTTTAAACGCGAGGATGACGCGATAACTTCGCGTAAGAAGGCAGTCAGAGACTTTTTCTTCTTCTCCAAGCTTTACGGCAGGAGTACGGCGATCTCGCCGGTAAAAGAGTTGATTGATCAGTTAGATTTAAGCCAAATCACTCTAGAAATGTTCTAAAGAGTCTCGATGGAGAGATTCTTACCCCCGATAGGCGAAATGTGGGCTGGCACGTCGCTGCCTTGGCCGCCGCCACCACTGCTTGCGCCAGTCGCCGAAGATGGAGCCGCTCGAGAAGTAGCGCGAGTTTTGGGTGCCATTGCTGAGAAAAATCGACTGAAAATTTTGAGAAACTCGGTCGGAAGAAGATCGGGTCGTCTGAACTCTGATCGCCTGAATATCTAAGTTTCTGGAAAATTCTCAAATAGAGTGAGAAGGATAAGAAATAGAGATTTCTTTTTAAATGGAAGGAACCGCCTCTTGGAATTCGGCGCGAGTTTCGGAGAAAGTGACTGGTCAGTTACTCTCTAAAACGCGAAGCTATTAGCCTCGCGCGACTAAGAAAAAGCGAAGTTGATTAACTCCGCGCAACTATACAAAACGCGAGGATAGCCTATGCCTTAACTTCGCGTTTTCATGGAAAAACTTAGATTCTTGACGAGTGCAATTAAGCGCTTCCATCTAAGTTAAAGCGATTCTTATTCAATCATTTGGGTATTATCAATTTAAGTCGCGCAGAAGTGCCTTAGACTATTTTACCAAAATTATTAACCATCTGTTTGTTGAGCAAGCAAAATTCTTGAAGCTAACAGATAGAGAGGAAAATAATTTATCTTTATTCATGAAGCAAGAGATTACAAAGAGGGAGTTATAGCTCTCCCAAAAGCTTTTTACATGGTCAATTTGTCAATAACCAAACAGTAAGATTTCTCTACGGGGTGTTGAAGCTCAGTTCTCTGGTTCACATGCAAAAGATCTCCTCTGCAAATGTCAACTAGGATCTGTCATCTGAAATGAAGCACGAGAGGAAAGGAAAGTGCTGCACTGAAGCGCAATTCTGCACTGCAAGTGCTGCAGCTCCTTATTTACAGCCCCTTCTGGAGTTTATCTCTCGGAGCCAGAGCTTGAAACTTGCAACTATGTTGTAAAGCATATGCTTCTGACTTCCTTAGAGTTACTTCTGCTGATGAAGATCGATGGACCCACATACGTTCCTCTTCAGAAAGGATTGAACTTATTGCAAAAGGAACAGAGTTTCCAAAAGAGTGAAAACGCGGAGCTAAGCTAACTCCGCGCACAGTTGAAGAAATAGCCTCGCGCTTTAAACGCAGAGGATGATGCGAAAACTTCGCGTAAAGGGGGACAAGATTTCTTTCTGCTCTTTCCTTCTCTTTCAAATTTATCGCGACTGCTAATCAAAGATAGCCTCGCAATTCATCGCGACTGCTAATCAAAGATAGCCTCGCAATTTATCGCGACTGCTAATCAAAGATAGCCTCGCAATTCATCGCGACTGCTAATCAAAGATAGCCTCGCAATTCATCGCGACTGCTAATCAAAGATAGCCTCGCGGATTCATTAAGACTACTAGTAAAGCCCCGCGTTTCAAGCGCAGGGACGACACAATAAAACGGCAATCTCGCCAACAAGACAAAACAATCGTCCAGATTAAAATCAAGCCAAAATATCTCAGAATGGTTCTTAGAAAACCAAGAGATGAGGTTTTTACCTTCGGAAGACGCTGCATAGACTGGTTCACCGTTGCGTTTACCTTCACGGCTGCTGCCATTAACGCCGGCCAACTTGCGAAAAGCCAAACTCCTCTGGAGAGACATCCTAATGATGAAAATCTATGGAGAATTGAACGAAGATCAGTTGAAGATCATTCGTGAGTCACTCGAGTTCTCAGAAATTCTTCGGATGAGATGAAGAAGAAGATGAGCCGGGAGCTCTATTTAAACAGAATTTCCGTCGCTTGGTATTCGGCGTGGAAACTCGGGGTAATTAATGACGTAATTACTCATTTCACTGAAGACGAAGTGAAGCTGATTAGCGCCGCGTAAGCGAGTGTAACGCGAGATAGACTTGGTATTCTAACTCCGCGTTTCAGTTTAAAGATCCAAAGTATTTCAAAATCTGCTGAAGTCTAAGCCATTTTGAAAACTTTGGAGGGGGTTCTGTTGGCAGTGAAAATTTCTAAAGTTAAAAGGATTTTCCACAACAGGACGCGGAGCCAATTCAGTAGCCCCGCGTTTGGTTACATTAACCCTGCGTTTGAATAAAACGCGGAGATGTTTAATAGCTCCGCGTTGATTCCGCAGTCTGGCTTGTATTAGCCTCGCGTTTGAGTAAAACGCGGAGATGATCAATAGCTCCGCGTTAGCTCCACGTTTTGGTTATTTAGCATCGCGTTTTGATGCGATTAAAGCTCCGCGTAAGCAGATAACCAGAATCTCAAATTGATTGAGATTATGATTCTGGACTGACCAGTAACCCGAATCAAGTCTAATCAGAATTCCATCAAAACTAAGATATTTGATTGGAATCCTTGATGAATGCGAGTTCTATTTAGATAGAAACTCTTGCATTAACCTGGGGCTATAAATACCTTCTTGGTGAAACCCTAGGGGTCTTCTTCTTCTTTTTGGCATCGGAAGCCTCCTATTGATCCTTTGGCAATTCAAGTACGCGAGAGAGCCTTGAAGCCTTTGCTGATCATCTTCTGAAATCTTGGAGAATTCAAGTTACGCACAGAGCCTTGAGTTCGTGAAGATCAGAGAAAACCACCATCTTCTTTCTGGAGTTCTTGAGAAGTTCGAGTTACGCGAGAGAGCCTTGAACGAATCAAAACCAGAGAAGATCGTCTATATTCGGCTGATATCTTCAAAAGAGAAGATTTCAACGTACCGATCGTCCAAAGGAACTGCTTGACAGATCCCATCGCCACAGATCCCACAATATTGTAAAAGAGAGAGATTGAAATATAAAATCCTCTCGTTTGTTCTTTTTTTTATCTCTTGTTCACTTTCATTGTAATTTAAGTTAATTCAATGGGAGGAAGCGAAGGAAATTTTGCGACGAACAATCTCTTTCTCCAAAAAAGACATCGTGGCGCAATCTGACGTTGAGAGGATCGAATCTGACGTAGATATGCTAGTCGTTGAAATCGACCAGCAGAAGTATAAGGAGTATCTCTCCTCTGAAACAGGTAACCAGAACGAAACGCGACGCTATCGTCGCGTGCGCTCCAATACCCGAGCAACGGGTAAAAAGGTATCTACCGATGAACAGGATCCTTGGAGACCGCGGCCATAGAGCCGTTGTTTGGGCAGGAAATCCTAGCAGAGGATGGCCTCTCTACTGCCGAAGAAGGCATGGGAACTGGATTGACCAGAACCCAACTCCGAAATAGCAATCGGAGAGCTATGCGAAAGGCCCTCAAAGCCCGCATTGAACGCGATGCTAACTTCATTGAACACTAGGCTATGATCCCTTGCAAACTGGCTCGCGTTAACCGCATGACCAGTCAGTATCGCGTTAAACGCGAAGCTACAACTTGCGTTAATCGCAAAGACAAGCCAGCGTATGATTCTCCACGCGAGGCTATTACTGGGCTTAGCGATAAATGCGAAACCAGTAAGATTTGCGTTAATCGCAAAATTTCTGACACTCACGATAAACGCGAGGATAAAACTTTCCTAAAGCCAGCGTGTGATTCTCCATGCGAGGCTATTACTGGACTTAGCGATAAACGCAAAGCTAGTTCAACTTGCGATAAACGCAAGATTTTTGACACTTGCGATAAACGCGAGGATAAAATTTTCTTAAAGCTAGCGTGCGATTTTCCATGCGAGGCTATTACTGGACTTAGCGATAAACGCGAATCCAGTACAACTTGCGATAAACGCAAGATTTTTGACACTTGCGATAAACGCGAGGATAAAATTTCCTTACGGCCAGCATGTGATTCTCCACGCGAGGCTAATACTGAGCTTAGCGATAAACGCGAAGCCAGTAGTACTTGCGATAAAAGCAAGATTCCTCAGCTCCACGTAAATCGTGAAGATAATTGGCAAATTATCGTTAATCGTAAAATCGTGCTAGACGCGAAGTTATGACTTGTGTTAATCACAAGAGTAAGCCAGCGTGTAAGAATTTTTTTCCACGCGGGGCTAAAATTCCAGAAGATAAACTTCTGCGAAGACGTCAAGCCAGCGTAAAACGCGAGGCTAACATATCCAAACGCGAAGCTAGCGTATCCAAACGCGAGGCAAGCGTATTCAAACGCGAGGCTATTTCTCAGCTCCGCGTATCAAAATGCGAAGCTGCTGCTCAGCTCCGCGTAAATCAACTTAAATACAAAATCAGGGTTGATCATCACTCCAGCGGATCAGAACTGGACTCTAGAGATCTCAAGAAGTTTCAGTGGGCCCCTAGACCCTCTCAATGGATGAGTGGGCCCTGCAACTCCATGTCTAAAGTCACCGACCTCAGAGAGTATTTAAACAAGAAGAGAAGTGTGGAACAAGTTCAATCCGAACCTACTTGTCATTACCAGCAGCTTATGACAGCAATATCCTCTGTAGTGAATAATTGTTGCTGCAGCAAGAGCAGGGTATCGGTGTTCGACCGGTTAACCGAGTCGGACAAAAATCCTGCTAAGAAAACGAAAGCTACTCCCCGAGAATAATGGAGAATTGTGACTTGTAATATGGTTGGCAAGGGTAAGAAAATCATAGAAAGAAATGATGACTCAGAATCAAGTGATGAAGAACCTCATCACTTTACCCGGCTTAAGTCAGGCGCTATCCCGGCCCGAAACTATAAGAAACTCGTAAAAGGTCCTTACGACGACGATAGTGATAATTCGGCCATAGCCTCTCCTCGTTCTTCGGCATCATCTAAATTGCAGAAGTCAGCATCACATATGATGGACAAATCTGACGACATTGACCAAAGATTTCAGGCCCAAGAAAGATGATTCGAGGTCAGCAAAAGGCCATTGATGATCTCAAACTAATACTTCTAAAAGTGGGCGAAAGTACCCAGAAGATAGCCGACGATAAAGCTAAAACTTTTTCGGAACCGCCAGCTAAGACAAAGAAAAGGCTTATTCGGCACATGAGAATGAAGATAAATATTCTTTCCATGATCTTCATGAAGAGAAGATAGAAATCTATAGAAACAACTATATGCATTAATGCAAAAGAAAGAGCTAAACGAATCGGGGGTTTTAAGGTCATATCCGCTTGAGTGGGACTTCGCCCCTTATCCAGAAAAATATAAACCCCTCAAATTGGAGTCATATGATGGGAAGGGGTCCCCAAGCCAGCACTTATATTACTTTTTATCACAGGCAGGTCATCTAATGGGAAATGATCCCGTAATGACCAAAGTATTTGCGAGCACCCTGCGATGGCCTGTCTTTACATGGTTTATGCAGTTGCCCCCGGGAACCATAAACGCTTGGTATGATGTCGAGAAGCAATTCTTGGCGCGTTTCTTTGAGGATGATACCGAAATATCGGTTCAGTCTCTCCTTGCGACAAAACAAGGAGAAGAAGAAACAGTTAAGAGTTTCATTGAATGCTTCAAGGAAAAATCCGTGCAATGTCGACACGGTATGACCCAAGAAACTCTGGTGGAAACTTGTAAGCATAACTTCAGGACTGGCGTGCTGATAAGAATGGGAGATCTCTTGTGCTATAACGCAGCCGAATTCTCATTGGTTAATTTTCTCTTTACACCTCGAGTACTTAAAAGCAGAGATTCATTAAATGAAGCTATTGTGTTAATTGAATATAGATTATTGTAACTTGATAAAGAACCGAATCCAATCAAATTTGAATCATGAAACAAACTAAATCTTTCATTTCCAAATGAATAAGAAAAAAGCCAAATTTGTCCAAAACAGAAATCAAATTCCGTCTAAAAGACGGTAAACAAATGTCTCGTCAAGATCCAAATAAAACCCAGTCTTTAATAATAATCTAAACTTTCATGAAACAAACTAAATTTTCCATTTTCAAATGAACAAGAAAAACCAAATTTTGTCCAAAGTAGAAACAGAAATCAAATTTCGTCTAAAAGATGTGCAACAAATGTCTCATCAAGATCCAAATAAAACCCAATCTTTAACAATAATCTAAACTTTCCAATTGCCTCAACTTGAATCTTCTTGCCATCACCCACAAAGACGTATCTTTCAACATCATTTGGTTTTCGGCAACTCAGGCAACCCTTTCTTAGCATGCCAACCGTGATAGTTACTGCAATACTTCTTTATATGCCCTTCAACTCCACAGAAGAAACAACCAGTACCTTCTGATTGAATCGGTTTCTTTTGTTGTTTTTTCTGAGGTGCTTATCTGCAGCTTCCTTATCATTTTTCCTCTTTTTTTTCCTTGCCCTTAGAGGATGAGACTAAGTGAGCACTCTCTGTCTTTTCCAGTTTCAGCCTATCCTTTTCTTGAACATAGTGTGAGATGAGCTCATTCAGAGACCAAGTCTCTTTCTGACAATTGTAACTCACCTTAAACTAGTTGAACTGAATGGGGAGGGATATCAGAACCAGATGCACTAACAAGTCCTCAGAGAGTTCAAACTTAAGTGCTTTCAGATTTGAAACCAGATGAGACATCTCCATGATGTACTCCCTAATATTGTCTTTGCATTTATACCTCGTTGAAATAAGATTTGTCAAGAGCGTACCAATTTCAGCCTTTTCGTTCTTGATAAATCTCTTTTCAATATCCGCAAGGAACTCCTTAGCTGTAGCAATCTTTTCAGATATTGTGCCCCTGAATGCTTCTGGAATGGCTTTCTTCATGATCATTAGACACATGCGATTTGACTTCTCCCACCTCTCAATGTCCCTCTTTTGTTCAGAAGAACTTTCAACAGTGAGGGTGCAGGAGGAGGAGAGCTTAACACAAGATCGAGATCCATGACTCCGAAAACAATCAAAAGATTCTCTTACCATGAGTTGAAGTTAGAGTCATTTAGTATATGAATTGAATTGATGTTGGCACTAATATTAGCAGGATTTTGTAAAACTGAATCCAGAGAACAATGAACAAAAATAACAAACTCGCTTTAATTCATTAACCAAATAATAATAATAATTTCAAATAAATGTAAACCCTATCTCAAGATATCGGGATTCCATTAATATTTTATCTTTGGACAACAATATTAACTTCTTAGTAATATCTTAGTGTAGTAATCAAATACTGATGATAAATAATATATCAAACAATAAATCTTCCTTTGGACCGAGTCATTGTTCACATGTAAACCAAATAATCACCACACATTTATTACCAGAGGTACACATGCAATTCTATTAAATATTAACCTTCTTTTGGGCCGATTAATATTCATATAAGTTACATGCACACAACCTTTTATATTTCAAGATAAAATCAATTTCAATAAGAGAGGTGACTTTGGTGACATGTTACTTCAATCAATCTATCCCAAAATATATATCCAAAATACAAATATTTGAAATTACCGAATCGATCCTTAAAAATTGTCAAAAATTGACCTTAAGAGAAAATTCTTTTTTAAAAAAAAAAATATATGTATACATATTTTTTTAAAAACAAGCCCAAATCCAAAATAAAACCTTAATAGCCTTTTAAAAAAAAATATGAACAGTAAACTGATTTTTTTTTTGGAACAGTAATCCGATGAACAGTAATCGGGTGAACATTAATCCAATGAACAGTGGTCTGATTTTTTTAAACCAGAAATCGGATGAACAGTAATCTGATGAACTGTAATCGGGTGAACAGTAATCCGATGAATAGTAATCCGATTTTTTTTTTTTTTAAACCAGTAATCGGGTGAACAGTAATTCGATGAACAGTAATCCGATTTTTTTTTTATCATTCAACATAAAGTTGGATCTGATACCACTTGTTAGAAACCATACAAAATTTCACAATAGATCTTTATGTCAAATCACTAAGAAATCATAAATAAAATATGCGGAAGCGTACCTGAATTCATATCAAAAGATCATGTTGTAGAGCCATGTGATTGGCCTTCCAGATCTACACGTTTTTCTAAGAGAAAACTTTTAATTTTTCTCTCTGATTTCTCTCTGTCGATGGGATACAGAAAAGAATCAAAGTCACGTGTGATCTAGGGACCATAATCGCCCTTTTATAGACAAATCTATCTATTGGTATTTCTAATTTAGCCCATTATAAAATCAGAAATTACCCATTAGGTTTCTACACATAAAAGGCCCACACCCTATTAGATACATTAAAACCCAACTCAATTAGATCACTTTTAATTGGGTCCAATCATATTAGACAGTTTATATTACATGATTATTTCATATATATGGGTCAATGTTGGATACTAATCCAACACTGCGATCCGCAAGGATGTACGTTAACAGGGACCGGGAGAAGAAGAAGGCAGTCCGGAATCCGAAGCTCGAGATTCTGAGCTCGCACTCGCTGAGCCACTGGTATGATCGGAAGGTGGAGGTGGAGGGGAAGAATTACATACATTCGAGTGGTGTTGCCGAGAAAGATGGGAAGGGCAAGAAAGTCACCGCACAGAGAGCTTGTTGTGCCGAGGGGGCGGCTGCTGAGACTGTTAGCTCGGCATGCCCTCGACGGCTGCGTGCATCGAGTTTGATGGTGGTCCAAATGCTGCTAGCTCCCCGTAGACACGGTTCATCACCACTGATGCATTGTATAAAGCATTGATCTGTGAATAAATGAATGAATAAATAAATATGAAGAAATAAAATGTCCTCATCAAACTGATGAGGAGGTAGATGGGATGATTGTGAAGTATGTTGCTGTAAATTGTAATTTGTATTAGTGTATTATCCATAAGTAAAATTACAATAATAAAAGTTATAGCATGTATTACTGTATTTGTATTGGAAATTATGAGTAGTATATACAAATGAATGCTGTAAATCATTGTGCCAGCGCGCGCGCGCGTATATATATATATATATATATATATATATATATATATATATATATATATATATATATATATATATATATATATATATATATATATATCCGAAACTGTAATTATTGCAAATGTATAAACAGTTTCAATTGAAACTGTAAAATTTTGTACCTGTAACCAAATGTTTAGAAAAGTCCCACTTTACAACCCACTTACTGAGATGGGAGCAGTAATCAAAACTTCAAAAATTTCTCTTAAAAAAAAGTACTTTGGGATTCTTGATGGTAGCAACATGGGTTTTAGATGCCCCCTTTTTTAAGAGTTCGATTAGGGATTAATTAAGTTAGATTCAGCGCATTTTGTATTCTTTATTTTCATATTCCATATATATATATATATATATATATATATATATATATATATATATATATATATATATATATATATATATATATATATATATATAATTTGCATTTAGTGAATTGTCTTTTTTACCTCCGACTGAAGTGAGAGGAGAAAAAGGAGACCAAAAAACGATCTTTAAATTTTTTGGATTAAACCTTCAATTTTCTGTGGATTAAAAATTAAATTATGATTGGGGAATCAACGGGGCTAGAGTTGCAACAATCAAGATGGGAGGAATTGAGGAAAGAAGCGTGGAAGATCGAAGGGGATCTCGACGTCAAGCCCTCTTCCTACGCCAACCTCGGCGCCAGATTCACTCAATCTTTAGGTAAATTTGTTTTTTGTCTTTTGTTCAGATCTCAGATCTCTGATTTTATGTGAATTTCCTAGATTTTTTTTGTTGATTTTTTTATTAAAAACAATTCTTTTGAATCCAATTCTAGCTAATAATAGTGGTAGGCGCTGAAAATTCACTATAGACTAAAAGTTGTTTTATATTGGAAAAGAGTCGGCTGCTGTTAGTGTGACTACTACACATTTTAGTTTGATTCTGTAACAGCAAAAGCAAAAGCTGAAATTTTAACGTCCGAAACGGCTTAGTGTGCTGAGGTTATGTGAGTTTTATTTGCTTGGTTTAGTTATCATCTATGCTTTCAAATGGTAGAGCAATGTTCAGACTGCTCCATTATAAGTAGTGGAGTTTGTTCAATGTTCTAAACTCAGACGCCATCCTCACTCGAACCTAAACATAATGAAAAAATACATTACAATTAAATAAAAATATTAGCAAGAAAAATTCACTTCATCAAATATGAGCAACATTATCTAATTTCTTTCATAATGCGATGAAGGTAAAATGAGAGAGAAAGAGAAAGAGACAGAGAGAGGGATGGGATGGAGAAAGGGAGTGTGAGAGAGAGAGGGACGGGAGAGAGAGAGGAAATTAAGCTCTTAAGAAAAGTGATGAGGTTAAAAAATAAATTAAATAAAATAAGTGCAGTTTTGTTTAAAAAGAGTAACATTATATAACTGTTGATTAACATAAGAAGCTTAGTGCAACTTTCGAATTTCTGGGATAATAAGTGTCGGCGAAAAATTCTGGAGTCATCTGTCAAAACAAGACAGATCCGCGAATTAAGAGTTTGAGGTCCGTGACTCAGCAGATCCGCAAATTTAAAGTCCAAGATTCGCAACCCAGTTACGACAGAGCAGATCCGTGAATTTAAAGTTTGAGATTCATGATACTATCCATAGCTCCGGGGAGGGGTTTAATACAAAGTTGCCCGACCCGAATAAAGGAAGTTGCCACCTTGGATCGTGGAGCTAACTGCCACTATTTAGATCGTGGAGGTAACTGCCGAACGAATATGATGGCACCACTCGAGTAGTAGAGCTAACTGTTGGGTGAATGAGACGGAGACGCTGCCTTGAAACCCCTGTAAAAAGCGGAAAAACAGAAAAAAAAAAAAAAAAAAAAAAAAAAAAAAAAAAGGATTGGTTATTTTCTTCTCAAACTATACTTTGTGATCAGAAATTTAGAGCCTTTTTGCCAATTGAAAGAGTTTGTGCGGAGTGTCAACGGAGAGTAAGATCATCTTCCACAGTTACCTCAGAACCCAGCCTTAAATAAAGAGGAATTTGATTATTCCTCATCTTCTGTAAACGGAAACCGTTGAAATTGTAATTCTTTATTGAAATAGCTCAATAGAAAATCATTTACAATTTTTATGGCGAACAGAAGATTGGCGACTCCGCTGGGGATTGCCATCACCTCCAGTGAACTGGTAGTAGCTCAATCCGATAACATTCCGATTGGCAGCTTAGTCAATTCACTCACTATTGAGATTGACCAGGAGAAGTATGAAGAATTCCTTTCTTCCGGTTTCAAGAGCCTTACTTCCTTACGGAGATGTCATAAGGTCTCCAAAGGTTCGACCTTCAAGGAGACTTCGAAGACGGCAGCTCAAGCAAAAGATTCAGCAGACCAAACTGGTCTGAGATCCTCCCCTTTACCAATATCAGGCTCTGAGCCAGTTCTGCCTAAGACTCCTGATCTTCTTAGCAAAATGGATCAGGTTTCCTACATTAATAAGGGAAACGACCATTATCTGCACCTTAAAAAGATGACGCGGGGAAAGAGGCTCCTCTCACTCATACAATGAGAAGGAACTTAAGAACAAGCAAAACTCGTGTACTTTGCAGGACCATGCAGCAACAGAAAACTGCCAACCCACCATCGCGAAGGCCTACTGTGCAAGTATGGAGGCCAAAATGCGAAACTATGGAAAATTAAGATGCGGAAGGGTTTATTCGCGTTTCCTACAGGAAACGGAATAAGTTTATGATTTCAAACGCAGGATCTACATTCGCGTCCCTCAGCCTACGAGGGGAAAGCATGATCGCGTGACACGCAAACCTCAGATTCGCATGACTTACGAAGAGCGTGCTTCTGACAAAGAGCCTATTTCAAAGGCTAAAATTATCCCATCTACTGTTCCAGTTAGAGTAAAACTTGTTTCGAGGGCTTTCGAGGAAACAGGAACTCCTGTCCCAAGGCTATCTCTCGGAGATGACGCCATCACCAGGAGTTCCAATACAAGAGATTTTCGGGAACTTCTAAACAAAAAAAGAGAAGAATCCCATGCATTTCATTGTCATTGCGAACGACTGATCAATGCAGTATTATCATACTGTCATTGCTCAACCTATTCAAAATTTTCAAGCTGAAGTTATTGTAAAAGTTAAAGATTATAATTTTTTTTTGCTCCTAAGACGTTCTAACATGACGAGTTCTTTTGAGCCGAAAATCGAACTTTAAGCAACGACATATTAATTTTTAAAATATAAATGTAATTAAATAATCATCCATTGAGATTTAAACACGAGTTATTCTTATACCACATTAAAATCTATCCATTATGACTACAACAAAATATAGGAGAACATGCCATAAAGTTCAAATTATAAAGTATTAGCTTTGATTTAGACCGTATATACGTTGTCTCTTGCACTTCACTATTCCAAAAAAGCTTTCAAATGCTTGCAGAAGCCAAAAAATATTCGTTCTCGATTCCAAAAGCATTAAAAATACTTGACTTTGTTTGTTCTGCAGCGAATCACTTCTGTAGCTAGAAATACCTTTTGCATGCCAAACCTCTTTCCATGTTCATGGAATGTTATATTTGAACTCTCGTTCACGTCAGTACTGTTTTATATATCTCCTGATACTCCACTTTATTATTATTATTATTATTATTAAAACAATCTACAGCTGCTACTCAATACAATTAAGCTGCTACTTAATTTCATTTTAATTAATTAAGAAAATGAAGAATAATATAAAATGAATATATTCGTTTCTTGCAATGAGACCAGCCTAGGGTTCTTATAAGCACTTAATCAATCTTGAGCTAGTTTGTAATTAGCATCTGATCTATGTCTGCACACGCCCCCGGAAGAAAGAGGCTCGTTCTTCGACCACCACCACTGGTAAGCTTATAAATTTAGCCCCTCCTTGCTATTTGATGTCTTGCCAACGTTATTACAGCGAGCCGTAGCTCTTCGTGTTCCATTAAATTAGATTAAATCATCAAAAGTTACGGTGTGTCAGTGACGATCTCCAATCTTTATATATATATATATAATCTTTATATATATATATATATATATATATATATATATATATATATATATATATATATATATGAGAAAAATAGAAATGAGCTGACAGCTCAAGCAAGTTATCGAAACTGCAGTTTATTTCCACTATCTCCAATATGTTTTTTTTTAAAAATTCTTTTAGATTATGATCTCGATCCCCTAGAGTTCACTCATACCCAATCTCTTGGGTTTTAATTTTGATTTGGTCATCCATCAAATTAATACAAAATTAATGGTTTGCAATGAATAAAACATTTTATATGCACTCGATTAAAAGATAAATGAACTCTAAAATTTATGAAATTTAATCTGAAAGAAATTAAGGAAGTAAAAATTGTAATTAAAGAAAAAAATTGAAGAAAAATCATTGGATCATTATGGTTTTGCCGCTAGCTTACGTAACTTTTCCTGAGCTGGCGGCTCACCTACAGTAATCCCTCTCTCTCTCTCTATATATATATATATAATCACTTTCCTTACAATTTTGTATTTCTTTTCTTATTTTATTAAGGATTAGAGTTGATATCTGTATATTAAAAAAAAAATAGGACAATTACAATAAAATATTTTTCATACTTTGATTAGTAAGAGCTACTTTTTAATAAATTATTTTTGTTCAATTGTGCTTTCCGTTTTTTATTTTTATTTTTCTCATGAATTAGGATTCTTGTGGATTTTGATAATTTATCATTTCCGCTGTGCATTAAAAAGTCCTCATCCTAAAAATTTATCCACTTTAATTTGCACAATTATTTCAATCTCTAAGAAAAAAAAATCCTATTTCTATTTATTATAATAGTTACTCCAATTGGATTAAGAAACCTAACTTTAAGATGTGAATTTCTTTAAAAAAAAAATTCCTAGTTCTATCCGACATGTAATTTCTCGGCATTCCATTAATTAAATGTTAACGAAATATGCTACATATATAGATTACACAAATATAGTTATAGAGAGCTATAAAAACAAGGGGAAGTACAACACTAATTACTAATTACAATATTAACGACATTAAGTTTGCTATCAAATTAAACATTTAATTTATTTACTTTTTTACTAATTACATGCACTTGTTGATTTTTAGGCGGAGTGTTGTTGGAAATACTGTACTGCTACAGCGGCTTCTAGAGTATGCGCCTGCTGCTGTCGGGTATATATTGCTAATTAAGATACTGTCGCAAATTTATAAAGGGCAATAATTTTCAGTTTTATTTTCATAAAAATACAAAATCTAATTATTTTTTTTTTACCGTATTTCAATGTATAAGTGTATAATTAAAATGCCTCATTATTATATAATAATGTGTTGTTGACCCAATTTCAGGGCCCTCTCTCTAAATCCTTCAATCCCTTTGGGCCTTCTAAGGAGGATGCCTTCAAGAAAATGGCCAAGAGCCCTCCTCAAGAAATAGATTGGTATGGATTTAGCGTACTGTTTATGCTTAAAAAATAATAAATTAGTATGTATTTTATATTTCGAAATTATCTTCACCTCTCTTAGTATATAGACATTTTTGATACGCTTAAAACTATTCAGAAATTAAGGAGCTATCTAAAGTAAAACTCACAAATTTTTGTCTAAGCACGGATAGTTCTGTAAGTAAGAATAGGTCTAGCATGAACTGTTGCTTCATGCAAGTTGCCTGAACTGAGGTTCATTTGTGATATTTATAATAATTTCTTTTAAAAGATTTCTCATGGATTATAATCTCAACCCCATGGGGTTTACTCATACCAAATTTTTTGGATTTTAGTTTTGATTTGGTTTTCAATCAATTAGATATAAAAATAACGGTTTTTAGTTAATACAGCATTTTATATCTACTTGATGAAGGGATAAATAAACTTCAATTTAATCATAAGAAAATTAAGAATGTAGAGATCATGATTCTAAAAAAAAAATTGAAACTAACTATAACTCACGTAATTTACCTAAACTGACAGCTTATATACAATAATCCCTATGTGTGTGCGCGCGTCATATATATATATATATATATATATATATATATATATATATATATATATATATATATATATATATATATATAGACATACACACACTAGAATAATAGAAATGAAAGTTCCTTGAGTTGTAGTTTATTAACACTAAATCTAGTAAAACATTATTGTGTATTATGATCTCGACCTCTAAGATTCACTCGCATCCAATTTCTTGGATTTTAGTTTTGATTTTGTTCTCCACCAAGTTGAAGCAAATTAATGGTTTTCAAAGGGTAAATGAAAAGGTATATATAAAATATTTTGTATCTACTTAAGAAAAAGTTAAATTAACTCCAAAATTTATGAAATTTAATCTAAAAGAAATTAAGGAGATTGAGATATCAATTCTACAAAAAAATTTAAGAAAAATTATTGAATCCCTATATATATATATATTTTTATATATATTGAATATGTAAAATAAATAAATAAATAAACTGTTAGCAGCAGCCTTGGATGGTGAGGTCTGAACAAATATACATAAACATATATGTATGAATGCAGGGAGAATGAGAAGGATCGAAGAATTGTAGCCGCAGCGTTGGTCAATTCAGTGTACCTACTTCAATCTGAAAGGACTTCCTTCTTCTTCCACGGCCGCCGCAGCGTCGCCAGGGGATGGTGGGAGGGCCACGGCTTCGACCGCGTCTTCAACCTGTACGAAGGCACTAGGACCTCTGGCCCCATCCTCGGCACCATCTTCCGGTACAACCCCAACTCCGACCACATCACCTCCAAGAACGCGGCCTCAGCCCCCGCCTTCGTCATCGCCTTCCGCGGCACCGCCAACCTCTGGGACGCCCTCATCGACGCCCACTTCGTCATCGGATCCGTCGAGCTCACCGACCGAATGGTCCACGCCAAGAACAGGGTGAAGCAATTCATCCACGAGGATCCTCGCTACAAGTCTGCCCCTCGAGGCTCCCGCCACAAGCTCTGGATCACCGGCCACTCCCTGGGTGCCGCCGTCACCATCTCCGTCGGCATGTCCCTGCTCCAGGACCGCGTGGACACGGCCGAGTTCGACACCTTCCTCTTCAACCCTCCGTTCGTGTCCCTCGACTTCGTGACCGACATACCCAAGACGCTCATGCGCTGCTCGTGCTGGATGTTCCTTCGGCAGCTGCGCAAGATCGAGTACATCGTAGGCGACGTCCTCAGCAAACTGTTCTGTGACGAGAAGGAGGATCCTGACGACGACCTCCTGTACCGTTGGCTTCCGAATCTGTTCGTGAACCCGATGGATCCGATCTCGATGGGATTCATTCCCTATTTCGAGAATGGGAGGAACGAGAACGAGAAGGATAAGTGGGTGTTGGCGAGCCTGAAGACGAGCAAGGGTTTGAAGGTGGACATAGGGGCAGACTGGTCGAAGAGGCTGTCGCTGAGCTATCTCCTGCGATCCGCAAGGATGTACGTCAACAGGGACCGGGAGAAGAAGAAGGCGGTCCGGCATCCGAAGCTCAAGATGCTGAGGTACTGGTGCTGCTGCGGCCCGCTGTGCATCGATTACAAGACACAGGAGTGTTGGATCAGTCTGTTTAAGAGCTCGCACTCGCTGAGCCACTGGTATGATCGGAAGGTGGAGGTGGAGGGGAAGAATTACATACATTCGAGTGGTGTTGCCAAGAAAAATGGGAAGGGCAAGAAAGTCACCGCACAGAGAGCTTGCTGTGCCGAGGGGGCGGCTGCTGAGACTGTTACCTCGGCCGTGCCGTCGACGGCTGCGTGCGTCGAGCTTGATGGTGGTGCGAATACTGCTAGCTCCCCGTAGACATGGTTCATCACCACTGATGCATGCATTGTATAAAGCATTGATCTGTAAATAAATAAATATGAAGAAATAAAATGTCCTCCCAACTGAAGAGGAGGCAGATGGGATAATTCTAAAGTATGTTGCTGCAAATTGTAATTTGTATTACTGTATTATCTGTAAGTAAAATTGCAATAATAAAAGTTACAACATGTATTACTGTATTTGTATTGAAAATTATAACTAGCATATACAAATGAATGTTGGTATATATATATATATATATATATATATATATATATATATATATATATATATATATATATATATATATATATATATATATATATATATATATATATATATATATATATATATATATATCCGAAACTGTAATTATTGCAAGTGTACAAGCGGTATAAGCGGTTTCTATTGCAACTGCAAAATTTTGTACCTGTAACCAAATGTTTAGAAAAGTCCCACTTTGCAACCCACTTTAATCAAATTTTTTATTTAATCAAAATTTCTCTTTAAAAAAAAGTACTTTGAGATTGTTGATGGGAGCAACATGGGTTTTAGATGCCCTTTTTTTAAGAGTTCGATTAGGGATTAATTAAGTTAGATTCAGCGCATTTTGTATTCTTTATTTGCATATTCCATATATATATATATATATATATATATATATATATATATATATATATAGGGATTACTGTAGGTGAGCCGCCAGCTCAGGAAAAGTTACGTGAGCTAGCGGTAAAACCATAATAATCCAATGATTTTTCTTCAATTTTTTTCTTTAATTACAATCTCTACTTACTTAACTTTTTTTAGATTAAATTTCATAAATTTTGGAGTTCATTTATCCTTTCATCGAATGCATATAAAATATTTTATTCATTACAAACCGTTAATTTTGTATTAACTTGATGGAGGACTAAATTAAAATTAAAACCCAAGAAATTGGGTATGAGTGAACCCTAGGGGGTCGAGATCATAATCCAAAAGAATTTTTTTTAAAAAAATTATTGGAGATAGTAGAAATGAACTGCAGCTCAGGTAACTTGCGTGAGCTGTCAGCTCATTTCCATTTTTCTCATATATATATATATATATATATATATATATATATATATATATATATATATATATATATATATATATATATAATTTGCATTAGAGTGTACGCGGATCAATTATTTTCAAACAGTGAGTGGTAGTACTTTGATTGTATTTGTGCTAATCTTCTAATTCAAAATTTTGAATAAGACAGACAAAAAATTAATTGTTGGATCTGTCTATTCTCATTTCTAATTATATGGAAGCTTAAACAGATATTCTTGAGCTTACAAAAGTTGTTATTTCACGAAGGAATCTGATAAATTTGCACATCGAATAGCTATATGGAAGTAGTCAAGGTAAAAAGAAATTTGCAATTTTCTTCAATGCCTTTAGAGTTGTCTGATTTTCTAAAGAAGGATTCATGTGGCCTTTTGATTAGGGAAAAAAGTGAATAATAGTAAGAAAAAGAAAGTAAATATGGACCCAAAGAAAATATATGTGGCGAGAAATTTTATTGTGTTAGTGCGGGCCTTATCTTATGTATTATTATTTGTAAATTTTGTTTTGTTAACTCCTACTTAATAAAATATGGGAGATACATTCATCATTTAAGCTCAAAAAAAATTGTTGCACTTCTTTTTGTCTTTTTCCTTTCAAGTAATGGTTTATAGTTGCTATTATTGTGAGAAAAGTTAATGTAATAATCCTATATCGGATATGAGATAAGAGCAAGAATAGATAGAGCTTTGCTCCCGTTTAAGTCTGTACCCTCGCTGGAGATGTACTATTTTCGATGAGGGATTGCCCGTAACTCAACAACAATTTCTTGGTAAGACTTTTGTGTTTAGGAAAAATTATTGAGATGCAACAGTATCAACTATTGAGTCCAAAACTCCATAAATCTTTAAAAATAAGATCAATCCTCTTATTTGAGCTCATTCCCATAGGCCATGGCTATAAATGCAAATGCATGCACGTGTAATCATCAGGAACTATATAAACAACTCCAAACAATCGCAATCTTACAATGCCAATATATGGTCGAAAATAACTTCAGAGCAAATAATGGAATAACCAAAAAAAAAAAAAAAAGAACAATGGAATATATTCCAACATAACAGAGATAATCTCTGTTGATAAACAAGTATGGCACAACATACATACACCAATCTAATGTGGCTCAATATCTTCCAAGCAAAGTGCTCCATAATTTCTGGCATATGGCTTTTGAACTGCAAAAGTCCAACTCTTTAGAAGCTAACTATACTCCAACTTCACGCCCAAATTTGTCGAAAGACGTCTAAACTTCAGCCTGATGCCATTCATCATCTCCAGCTGAATCTCCTCATTCTCCGGTTTGTACAGCGGATACTTGTCAACCAGCTCGCCCAGCTGCTCGATCCTCTTCATGTTCTTCTGAAGCCTCGACAAGAATGCTTCAGTTTCGACATAGGCAATGGGTTTCAATAAGGAGAATCCTGCCCGATCAACACGAGCCACCAATTTCCATACGTCAACACATCCGCGGTAGAATCCCAGTTCCTCTCCTGCTTGGAACCCCAGCTTCAGTCCCACCTCCCTCCCTTCCTCGTTTCCTGTGGCCAAACCATCACTGTAACCATCTCGGTAGCCTTCCTTGTACTGGGTTTCATCTAAAAGAACTGAAGATTCGAGAAAATCTTCAAAATCTCTACTTTTTTGCTCCATGATCTCCATTACTTCATGAACCAAAAGAGAATCACACCTGATCGATCATGATCGGTTAGGATCCTTCTTCATTCCTTTCGATTTTTGGCTCATTTCATAATATATGATCCTCCTAATTCTTTAAAATCTAGCTTTAAGCAAATCCTCAGGTCTGCTGCTTGCCACATAATAATCATTGAGACATTTCTACAAACAGTTACTGTGCAGGTTAATCGTTAAAATTTCATTTAATTCATGAGACGGATTATAGTTGCAATTTTTAAAAATAAAAAAATAAGGCAAAAAATAAATGACAAAACTAACTAAAAAGATTAAAACTTTATAAGTAATTTTAAAAATTAGGGTTCGTAACCGCTATATTTAGATGTTTATACTAGCAAATCAGAAACTTTAACAAATAAAATCAGCTAATTTAGTTGAGAAAAAGAAGGAGAAAAACCGAATTTTATGTGAGAGAAGGGGACTTGTTACCCGACATAAACAATAGAGGAAGAGTAAAAAACTCGCCTTTCTTGCACCGCTGCCGCTTCCGACACCTGCGACCGCCTCGCCGCCGCTGCAACTCGATGAGTAGTTTATTACTAAGCGGTTGCATACGGATAAATGGACTTCGAGCAGTTCATGGGCCGCCCAAGCCCATAATCTGTGGCAACAGGCCCATGTTGTTATTTCTAACAATATTTACTGAGAGCGCAGCGGATGGCGAGCTCTGGAGGAACGGCAAGATTTAATTACTTAATTAACAAATTAATTAATCTCATTACGAATAATAAAGGGATGGATATATCCGTTTGCTTAAATATTAATAAGATGATTGATTTTAAAAATAAAAGAATAATAATGATGATAAGGACCAAAATCAGCAATATAATAAAGCATGAGCTGAGGGTAGCGGTCTAATTCAAAAAAGCATGAGCTGAGGGTAGCGGTCTAATTCAAAACAAGACGTTGACCAAAAAAATCATTTCTTTATTTTATACTTATTTTAATGTTTAATGTATACTTATTTTAATGTTTAATGTGCCATTTAACTCGTTCCGAACTTGCGATACAAATGGAATTGTTTAAAACTAGTTGAATTCAAATAAATTTTTAATATATTCATTTGTGCTCATCTTATTTTAGTGAATATCCATAACATATCCAATTTAATAATGATACTCTTCCGATTATAGTAGTTTTTAAGACTTCGATGTGCAATTTAACACAATATTTTATATTTAAAATTTCTTTTCTTATAATATAACTGGGCTTCTTTTTTTTTTTTCCCAATTTAAGATAAATAAAGTTTTATTTGGATTATTACAAAAATGTGACTACCTTTTTAAAAGTATTATGGGGATATTTAACGCGTTTGGATTAATTCTTTTATATATTTTTTGTTAATACAAATTTGAATGTGGGAATAACTTGATAACAGGAAATTTTAAGTGCGCACCACATTTTACTTTGTGAGCACCACAGTAAGGAGATTTACAACATAGAGGGGTGCTCACAAATTCAAGTGTGGTGCGTATTTAGAATTTTCCCTTGGTAACCTTGCAATATTTTCGTAGAAAAAAAAGCAATACCTAAGAAAAGAATATCGTTTTTTTTTATATTTAAAATTGCAAAAAGAAAAAAGAAAAAGATTGTGGACCATCCATTATTGGAGGCTCCTCTAGAAAAATCTCAAACGGCAGATTAGACTAACGGCGTCAACTAACGTCAACATAACTTGCGACCCCCTGCTTTGACCTTTCCGACCCTCATGGGACGCGGAGTCTGCCGTTAAAGCCCAGGATTTACAGCTCACGCCGCACTTGTGTCTTACTCCCATTGGTTCGAATTTCCTTGGTTGGTTCGTTCACCTTCCCTTTGTGTTCGATGTATTAGGTCGGCAACCTCCTATATAAATGTACCCCCATTCGATCCCTTTGCTCTCATCAAATCAGATTCTCTCTCAAACGCAAAGCGAAAGTGTTCTTCGTTCTTCAAGGTTAGATTTCGATCTCTCTTTTCTAATTTTCTAATTTCTTGATTTTATATATTTAGTTTGTTTTGTTATTGATTTGATTTTTGTGTTATTGCTTAGATTTGTAATTTTTTAATTTTTTTCTACGATTAAATTAGATTCCTATGATCTAGGGTTATTGTTTACGGTAATTATGTTGTGAAATTATAGAATCGGAGGTTTGGTAACATATTATATCTGATCGAATCTTTAACTTCTTTTATTGTAGATATTTAGATCGGATCGAATCAAGGAATTTTTAATAATATTTATAGAAATTAGCGGTTCCTTTGATCCGTTGCTAGGCTTGTATGTTGATCACCAAATTTTTGAATCTATTGTGTGTTTAGATGTAGATTTTTCTTCCTCGAGTAGGAAGGCCCTTCGGATTTTGTTAATAAAATAAGTTCTGAAATAGTATTGTCTTGTATGAGATCTGAACTAATCTTTGACCTTTTAATGATATAGATCGAAGTTTTATGTTATCAAATCCTTGTTTTTTTTTTTTATTCTTTTTTTGATTTTAAATATGGACGTATTTATTGGAAAATACTTGGATATATGTTGATCTTAGATGTATACATGGCTGTCAAGGTTATTATTTAATTGTAGTATTTTAATCAAGTTATATAAAATTCTCTTGCATTTGATGTGTTGATTTTGATCGAATCGTGTTAAGTCATATGCTTGTCTTATATCGTTGAAGATCCGACTTTAGATACAGCCGAACATATGGATTTGGATACTCACCAAATTTTGTGAAGGTTCTTTTGTAGTCTAAATTAGATATTAGCTAAAAAAAAATAAATAAAGGCCTCTATTATTAATTTTTCTGTTATCAATACGTGATCTTTGAATTTTATTACAAAGTGTAATATGAGATTATGTTTTCTCTTGGAGTAGATGTGATGTGATCTTTTAGATTTTATGTACCACGCAAGTCTTCAACTTTTCTTTTCTGTCGCTAGATTTCTTTGAAATTTTGTTATTTAGTTAAATTTATTGTATTAGATCAAGTTTTGTTATTGTTATATTTATGTTCTAGTCTCTGGCGGATCGCCAAATTGTTTCATCAATCCTTTACAACTTTTTCATAGTTGATGTTTTGGTAGGTTTTCCTTGTTACCTTGTAAAGTCTGGCACTTCAAAATTTGGAGTTAATTTTTGTTGTTAATTTTTTTTAAAAAATTTGAGTTCTAATTCTTTGACGTTCCATAGTAGGTCTCTTGATCAGTGTAGTAGTAAGTCTTTTGAATCTCACTTTTCTTTTTTAGAACTGTTTGCTAATGTAGTATATCTGCTGGTCTAGTGCAGATGCAGATATTCGTCAAGACCCTCACCGGCAAGACCATCACCCTTGAGGTGGAAAGCTCTGACACCATCGACAATGTCAAAGCCAAAATCCAGGACAAGGAGGGTATCCCCCCTGACCAGCAGAGGCTGATCTTTGCTGGGAAGCAGCTTGAGGATGGCCGTACCCTTGCTGACTACAACATTCAGAAGGAGTCAACCCTCCACCTAGTTCTGCGTCTTCGTGGTGGGATGCAGATCTTTGTTAAGACCCTTACCGGCAAGACCATCACTCTGGAGGTGGAGAGCTCTGACACCATTGACAATGTCAAAGCCAAGATCCAGGACAAGGAGGGCATTCCCCCAGATCAGCAGAGGCTGATCTTTGCTGGCAAGCAGCTTGAGGATGGGCGCACCCTTGCGGACTACAACATCCAGAAGGAGTCGACGCTCCATCTTGTGCTCAGGCTGAGGGGAGGCATGCAGATCTTTGTTAAGACCCTCACCGGCAAGACCATCACTCTGGAGGTGGAGAGCTCTGACACCATTGACAATGTCAAAGCCAAGATCCAGGACAAGGAGGGCATTCCCCCAGATCAGCAGAGGCTGATCTTTGCTGGCAAGCAGCTTGAGGATGGGCGCACCCTTGCGGACTACAACATCCAGAAGGAGTCGACGCTCCATCTTGTGCTCAGGCTGAGGGGAGGCATGCAGATCTTTGTGAAGACCCTTACTGGCAAGACAATTACCCTTGAGGTGGAGAGCTCTGACACCATTGACAATGTGAAAGCCAAGATCCAGGACAAGGAGGGGATCCCACCGGACCAGCAGAGGCTTATCTTCGCTGGAAAGCAGCTGGAGGATGGGCGCACTCTGGCAGATTATAACATCCAGAAGGAGTCTACCCTTCATCTGGTGCTCCGTCTTCGTGGTGGGATGTGAATGGACGTTTGTGTGTGGACTTGGCCTCTTAGTTTTATTATCGTTTGAAAAAAACATCTTGCTGTTTGATATAGCCAGCCGAAGTAATGGCTAGTAGTTTCTGAGCTCGTTTATCTGTCTTTGCTTTATTTATTTGTGTTTGCTGTAGTGTTTTTATGTGTAGTACTTAAAAATCGTGGTTTTGTACCCTGGTTGTTATATAAAATCTCTATATTATCTACCAGTAATCATAGGATTCTTGTGGGTTTGAGCCAAAGTTTATTGTTTTGACGTTTGTTGTGTTGCGAGTTCCATATAATTTTTAGGGGTATTTACAGATTTATCCCTTACATCTCTATAAATTATAATTTAGTCCCTCATATTTTCATATTTAGGATTTAGTTCTTAGTTTTATTCCTGATTTTCTTCATTTAATTTTTCTTCCTTCTTCCTCTCTCTTCTTAATTTTTATTGGATTCTCCCTTGCTCTTCTCTTTTGTCTCTCTATTCATTTATTAGGTTGTCTCTCTCTATATTGAAATCGAATGTATTATTTTTTACTAAATATATTAAATATTTAAGTCTCAATATAAATTTATTTATTGAGTTCTCTCTTTTTATATTGGATAAATTTATTTATAATTTTAATATATTTAGTGGAGAATAATATATTTGGTTTCAATATAGAGAGGAAGAACCCAATAAATAAATAGAGAGAGAAGAACTAAGAAGAGAAGGGAAGAGGATAAGAACTAAAAAGAGAGAGGAAGAGGAAAGGAAATATAAACTGAGTTACTAAATTGTAGTAACTTAAAGAATTTGGGGACTAAATCTTAAATATGAAAATTTGGGAAACTAAACTATAATTTATAAAGATTTAAGGGACAAATCTGTAAATACCCCTAATATTTATCTGTTTCTAAAAGTGTAATCTTTAACTTGAGATACTATGTTCTTCAGTTTATTAGAATTGCTAGAATATTTAGATTAAATTCCTCTCGATTCAACTCTTGATGCAGATTCTGAAGGCAAGCTGTATGTGATGTCTTTGTTAACAAAATTTCGCTAGTCAGTTGAGATGCATGGAAAAGTTGGCCTTTGTATCACAGTAGATTCTGACGGTGTTTGTGTATTTTTTTTTTTTTTCCCTTTTTGTTTAAGGTTAGTTATCAAGGTTAAAGGTTGCAGGTTTAGATGCATGAGTTTTCCAGTATCACGGCTTAGTACTGCAGTTGTGAATTTTTTTTGGGGGTTTTTGAAATGTACTGCAGTAGAATAACTTCCCTAGACAGAAGAAGGGAAATACAAATAAGAAGAGGAAGAGAGGAGGAAGAATTAAAATGAAGTAACTCAGAAGTATAACGCGAAATTCGGACAAAAAATATAGCTAGGGACTAAATTGTGAAAACTTAAAGAATTTGGGAGACTAAATTATAAATATGAAGATTTGGGAGACTAAATTCTAATTTTTAAAGATGTAAGGGACAGATATGTAAAAATCCCTTTTTTTATGAGATGTCAGAGAAGATTCTGAAAGGGTATGGTTTAAAAAAATAATAATAATAATTTCATGTAGAAATTTTTCTCTACATACCACAGGCTTACTGATAAGAGGAGTATTTAGGAATGGTAATGGACTCGGCCAGATCGAAGCCCAATACAAATTCCTAAACTATCTCCGAAATCCACAGTGTCCAATTGCCATCCCAATTCCTAAACTGTCTCCGTGTTCATTTGCTCATCCCCATAGTTCTCACCCGAAGACGACTTGCTCATCCCTATCGCTCTCACCCATTTGTTCATCCCCATCGCTCTCACCCGAAGACAACTTGCTCTCACCCGAAGACGACTTGCTCATCCCCATCGCTCTCACCCATTTGCTCATCCCCATCGCTCTCACCCAAAGACGACTTGCTCATCCCCGTTGCTCTCACCTGAAGACGATGAAGCGCTCTCAACCGAAGACCCTCCTCTCTCCTCTTGCTCGCTCTCTCCAAATCGTTCTTTAGAGATCTCGAAAACTCTCCTCTCTCCTCTCGCTCGCTCCCTCCAAATCTTTCCTTAAAAATCTCGATCCTCTCTCCTCTCCATCATCACTGCCCTCACTTTACCTCTAAACTCGAGGGCTTCTAAAAAACTGAAACCCTAGTTTCAGCTTCTAAGTATGCTCATTCCCATATTCGTCTCCACTCGATTTATTTTGGAAGACTGAAACCCTAGTTTCTGAAAAACTCAAACTTTAGGGTTCATCATGATTGATTTAATTTGTATCAAATTTATTTTTTTTATAAAAAGATTTCATAAAGACACTGATTTGCATCATCTGTACAGTTTCAGTTAACTTTGTACTGCCTGAGTTAAATTAGATTATATTAAACTTAATATTCTTAGAGAATTTTGCTATTCACTACATGAATTCATCAAGAGAATTATATTATATTAAACTTATACTTTTTAAGTTATTATTATTATTATTATTTTAAAATTCATTTTCTTTCATCTTTGTTCCCAAGAGCCTCTTCAGGGAGAAATAAAAAAAAAAAACTCAAATCAATGAACTCCAATGTACCGTGAAACCATCTAAGCTTCTCAGGGTCCTGCATACTTAGGTTAAGTACTATACAAATAATGTTACTGTTGAAGCTTTGTTGAATTGGTAACCGGCAAATTTTTGACCTTTTTTCAGGAGTTGTCTGTACATTTGTTATAGGCTTGTAATTATAATATGACTAAGAAAAGTATAAATTTTCTTAGTAAGTTGTTTTCTCTGTGTAAGTTTCTGTTTATTGATCTGTTTTCTCCTTACCAGCCAGTTAGAAACTTGAGATGATCAATGTCAATGTATATCCTATTTTCCAAGTTGTATTTCATTTAATTCACAAGATTTGATAGCAACTATATATTCTACTGTTGGTGAAAATGAGAACATATAAAGGGATTATGTGTATGTAGGTGGGTGGATATGCGTTGTTAAAGGCTTTATTAAAAGTTGACTTATTTATATGGATTGCTACTGTTGCTGATTTGAAACCTTAGGTTTAATTTCTTGGTCTTAATCTTTTGCAGAGGGTGGATAAATAATGTTACTGTTGAAATCCTATCTATAAAAAAATCTCACTTAATTATAATAAATGGACTGTCCAAAGCCCATTGGACTGGGCTGAGCTTTTTTCACAATGGCCTATATGGGCTTTGAATTGTCTAAATTTCAAAATTTTAATTTGGACAATAAATGAATCTGGCTCGGCTCCGCCCGACCCATTATCATTCCTAGAAGCATTTCTTATTAACTTGTTTGAGATTCCACAGCTACTAAATGAACAATTAACACATTTCTCATTATATATAATATATTTTGAAAAGTCGAGATAAAAAAATTATAGCAAATCACACCTTTATATTGTGATACAAATTAAAGGGAGGTAGAATTAACTATAATGAGAACTATTAGGATACTCTGAGTCTACACAATAGAGCAGAGCCGAGCTGAGATATACATGCACACATTATGTTGTTTCTTCCAGAGAATTGAAGAGTGAATCCCCAAATGAAATTGAATCGACAACCATTTAAGGCATGACATGCCGGGTACGTCCGTCCACCCTCACCGGACGGTAAAACGGATTTTTACTGTTATTCAGAAAAAGAAAAAAAAAATATATTTCATTAGAACTATTGGCAAAGTTAATCAGTGAACTTACTGCAGAAATTAATATATCACTCAGGATAAAAGTCTAGATATAGCCAATAACGAAAGAACTGATGGTTCAACTCTTACTGAATCTCAAAGCGCGAAGGGATGCTTGCATCTCCCCATTCCAACCCTCGGAACCACTCCTTATCATCATCATTTCCAATGAGAATCTCCTTCAGCTTAGGTGCACTCCCCAAGCCAATGGGGAACCGCTTCATGCATGGACAGAACTCCAGCTGCAATTTCTTCAACAAAGGCCAGCTGAAAGCAGTAGCTGCTGTTTCATTTCGGTAGAAGCTTTCTGACCTTGGAAGGTCCCTGAGCTCAAGTGCCTTCAACCGGGGAAATGAACCTGCATCCAACTCAATGCCATTTTCAGCTTCAATTATCACCTCCATTGTCGGGTTATGCAGCACCGTCAGTTCCTCCAAGTTATGGAGCTCATGAGCTAAGCTAGTTAGCAGGAGATGTTGGCATGGGCAGAATCCCACTTCGAGCACCTTCAAGTTTGCAAAGGTCCCAGGGGGGAAAAGCTTCTGGTGACCCTGCAACGACTGCTCGGAGAGTTATAAACTTTCAGACTTGTTAGTTTCGGAAGGCTCCCAGGAGGTAATACCCCGCCCCATAGTCTGCTGAGATTTGGTAAGTCAACCAGCTTCACTAATTTCAGCTCCGGCAACATGACAAGCTCTTCTGTAAGCCCTTCGGAATTAAATATCTCCTGCACCATGTCACACGAATACACACAGAGGTCTTGTAGAGTGCCACGAGCTCTTTGCAGGAGATTACATGGCACGACACAGACTAACTTTGTGCAGCGAACAAAATCCAGAGTCCTCAGTCTCTTGAATGATAGAGCTGGAACCTCACCTTGGCAGATATCTTCTAGGTTCTCTATGTTGGCGAGGAATAGGTGCTCTAGATCAGCAAAGGCATTCGGAGCAAGTGTTGCTTGTGATGTTTTGATTAGGGTACCTACGCGACGACACTTTTCAAGTTGAAGTGTCTTCACATTGACGAAATCAAAATCACAATCGTATAAGACCAAGTCCTCAGCTTTTGTCAGCAGCATCTTGGTCCAATTGCCTGGACAGCTTACACTCTCGAGTCAACCTATACATCTGTCTATGACAGCTTGTATGCCACGCCAGCTATACATTTGTTGATGACTACATGATTCTAACCCGGTCACTTAGACTTTGTGTGTTAGCCAGGCGAGTCAACCTCATTATGATCAATAAAATTTAGCTTGTTATATCATTAGCAAGTTTCATTCGGCATCTTAAACAGTCCATGTTTGGGACACTAATTTTGAACAGCAGTTCAAAGTATTTCAAAATTTTCAGGAGAGACAAAATTTTGAAAAGTTTGGAGGGGGTCTTGTAGGATGATAAAAATAAAAAAATAAAAAAAATAAAATAAGAAGAGCCCTCGTAGACACGACGATGGGAACCTAGCCTCGAGGGCACATGGCCAAAAACGAGAAAAGAAACAGAAAAAAAAAATCAATCAGTAAGCCAGCCTCGCGAGGTTTGCCGCGCCTCGAGCAGCACCGCACGCCTCGCACGCAGTGATCCCTGCCTCCATCGCGCGCAATATATTTGGGCCCCACCCCGGGCTATTTTGTAATTGCTATAAATTCTAATCAGACTCAAATTCTAATTAGAGTTTAATTAATTTTTGGGTGCAGGGACATGACCAGATACAATGAATTTGGGAGCAAATCTAATCAAATGAAGATTCAAATATCTCATCAAGATTACAGAAAAACCTTCCCCAACAATCTGGAATCTATAAGTACCCCTCCAGAGGGACTTAAAAGGGATTTTTGGCCAGATTTTTCTCCCCCACAAGAATTCGAAACTTCCTCCAAAATCAGAAGAGAAGAAGAACGAGCTCAAAAAATCTCCACTACGTCCAATCATCGACGTCGGATCGTTAACGAGGAATGGATCAATCCTCATAGCTTCCTCGATCCCACGATCATTTGATAAAAAGAGGGCAACGTGTTTTATAAGTCCTCTCGTTTGTTTTTCTTTTTTATTTCTTTTCATTATAATAAAAAAGAGAAATTTTTATAATCTGTAATTTTTCTTAATAATAATGGAAAGATCCCCAATTTTTACTGAAAAAAATTGCTTTTTTATATCTCTTGCCTATCAATGGCATAACATTATAGTCTCGGCTGTTTTGTTTACTAAATTTGTACTCCACATGTTCTGTTTTAGACCAACTTAGTCTAAACTAGATTCTAATATTTGCTTGTATAACTCTAACTTGATATTCACTAGTGCTCTGGTCTTATTGATTAAGATAATATCATCAGCAAAAAACATACACTAAGATATCTCGTCTTGAATAGCTCTAGTAAACTAATTCATCACTATGATAAATAAGAATGGACCCAATATAGATATTTTATGCTTTCCATTATGATTGAAAAATCACTTGTTAGGCTGCTATAAGTTCTGACAATTGTCACTACTTTATAATTGTCATTAACTGTGTCAATATATTTAATGAGGACTTCTTTCTTCATCAATGTCTTTCAAAGCACCTCTCATTGTACTTTAACATAGCCTTTCTAAATCAATAAGGATTATATACAAATCTTTATTTATCTCTAAATCGCTCTATAAGTTAACAAAATAAATGAAAAGCCTCTATCATCAATTGTCTTGGCATGAAGCCAAACTGGTTCTTTGATATTTTATCAGTCTGTCTTAGTCTATATCAATTACCCTGCCCCAGAGTTCCATATATAGTGTGATACATAAGTTTTATTCCATGATAGTTAGAACAACTCTAAATATCATCATTATTTTTCTATAGAAGTAGTAGGATACTCTTTCTCCATTAATTTGATATCTTCTTACTTTATCAATTCTTTTTAAAGAGGTCTATCAGGCATCTCACACAAATATCTCTAAAGTATCTCCATAGATTAATAGGAATCTCAAGTGGACCAACCAGTATTCAAAAATCTAGATTACTCGAATGAGTACTCGTCTGAGTACTCAGGCTCACTCAGAAAAATGAGTCGTAATGAGGGAAATCGGTCGAAATCTCGGACAGAACGTGTACTTAGCCAATTTAGTCGGGTACTCATTCGAGTTCTAATTAAGTTTCGACTCAATCTGCTAAACTCACATATTTTTTTCTCTCTTGATTTTTTATGCAATTTTTTCATTCTTTTTATAAATCTGTAGTCTTTTTTGAATTATATCACAATTGTTTGTGCCATCTTTTTTTCTGAATTATAGAATCGAGGGTGGAACATTTAATTTTCTTTTTCTTAGTATTTTTGTCTGTAATCTTTTTTATTGATCCAATATTTTTTCTACAATCTGAATTGAAAATTGTAGGATATGTTAAGAGATGAAATGGAGATGGAATTATTTTAGAATAAAAATATTACAAATTTGATTACTTGACAAATATCAAAAAATTGTAGAAAATTCCAAAAAAGGTGCATCTAAATTACAAGAAATTACAATCATATAGATATTTTCATAGTAAATTATAGTAAATTACAGAAAATTACAAAATTATTGCTTTTAACCAAAAAAAAAAAAAAAAAAAAAAAAAAGATGATTGGAACTTCAAATATGTTGTTGACCCAGAGGCTTCAAATTAGTGCTTCCATTAGCATCCTTAGCCCTAGCAACTCCCCAATCACCGCAAGCATCATCCTGTCATATATGTCGTTGACTACCCGAGGCACCATGAATATTTGGCAGTAACTTTTAACCTTTTCTGCATTATTGATTTGGTGATGATATACATAGTTACATACCTTTTCCATGTGTTCTTCCCTATCTAATAAGTCAATAACCCTACTCCTTTTCTTACTGGAAGTTTCTAGCTGAGCCTCTAGCACTGGGCTGCTCTGGCATCTTCACTAACTAAGAAGGTTAGGTATGAATATGGATATGCCGCGGTAAACTGGTAATAAAGATAAGATTAGTTATTTAGTTGAATTTAATTTGATTAGATTAGGAATTTAGTTGGATCTTGAATTTATAGAGAGTTTTTTTTTTAATTTTGTAATTTGCTATAAATATTTTTTGTAACTTTGATTTCAGAAAGAGAGAGATAATTAATGAAAAATATGTGCATGTAATTTGTCTCTTTACAAATCTTTTTTCATGAATGATTCGTAAGAGAGTGGATGTGTGATTCACCTATATATGAGATGAAAAAATTTTAATTTATCTTTAAACTATTTCTTTTCCAATTCTCCACCATAAACCTTAAATTTCGTTTCTGTCCTCGTCAAATTGGTATCAGAATTAAAGTTCCATATTTTTAGATATCAGACCTGAAAGTTAAATCTATCATCTGCTTCTTCCATTCTCTTCCTATTATTTTAGTTTATTTTAGTTTTGCAAAAAAATCATTGAAAAATTCAAAAAAAGAAGAAGAAGAAACAAACCTGAACACAAAAAAAAAATATCAGAAAAGAAAAAGAGGGGAAAAAATAGTGAAAAAAACAAAGAGAAAAAGAGAGAAGAGAAAACAGAGAGAAAAGAAGAAAGAAAGAGAAAAAAAAAAATAAAATAAAAAAACCCTCATTCTCTTCACCCCATTGAAAAACACCCCCTCCCTCCAGCCCGAGCCCCACTCAAGATCAGAGAGAGAAAAAAAAAAAAAAAAAAAGAAAAAGAAAATACAGACTTCCTTCTTCCCCCAAGGCCCCGCCGCCACTGCTCTCTCCCCTATTCTTCTTCCTATTTTTTTAAAACACAAAAACCACCTCTCTTTCTCCCCCACAGCAGCAGCACCACTCCTCCTTCCCATGTTGCCCTTCGTCAAAACCAGACAGTACCCAAAGGAAGGAAAAAAGAAGAAGAAGAAGACAAATCAAAAGAAAAAGAAGAAGAAGAGAGAGAGAGAACAAACTCTCTCTCCCTCCCCAGTACAGCACTGTGAAATCCCATCCTCAACCCTTCCACAGTAGGTTTTCTTCATTTCCATCCATTGAAGATGTGAAGAGTTAGTCTTCAATTAATAGAGATGGACTTGATTTCGGGTCTCCAATCGAAAGTCGACCCGGAAAAATAAATCCAAATCCAACAAGGTTAGTTCAAATCAAAATTAGGGGAACTTCTAAAGGGGCACAACTTTTTTCCTAGTGAGCCCAGTTGAGAGTCTGAACGATTCTGGACCGTTCAGACTCTCAGTCCGAACAGGGAAGGCCCTGTTCGGACTGTCAGTCCGAACGGACAAGTCCTGTTCGGACTCACAATCCGAACAGGTCTCCCCTATTCGGACTGTCAGTCCGAACAGGGGCTTGATCCGATCTGCTATTCCGGACACCTCACCCACTCTATTTATATAATAAACTGATATATCATTACCTTATCCAATTCAACGTTACTTTACGGACTTATATTAACAACTAATTATACATTATTACAAAAATATAGTGAAGGAAGCAAAATGATACAATGGTACACTGATACACCGACACAATGATTCACTAATACAATGATATATGGATAAACTGATTCATCGATACGCCGATACAATGATACACTACTACACCGATACACCGATACAATGATACTCCTGATATACAAATGCAATGATAATCCTGATACACCGATACAACGATACAATGATACACTGATACACCGATACAATGATACAACGATACAATAACCGATACAATAAAATAGTGAAGATTATAAATAAGGTCCCCTACGTATAAAACAAATAAGATCTCGTACAAATTAAAGAAATAAGATAAAAAACAAACGTAGTGTATATATTCCTCGAACAAAAAGCAAATAATAGAGTTCATTACAAACAAAAACCATATATTCTACAAATTCTTCAAAATGTTTGAAAAAAACAATTACACCGGTCACTTGAAATTCCTTACAACATCCATATCAATACACAACTAATATAATCTAATCAATGTCTCCTTGTTTGAAAAAACAACTAATATAATCTAATTGGGTGCATCAGGAAAGCAACGTGCTTCTTGAAACTCTTCAGTACTGATAAATCAACTGGAGCTCGGTAATTTGACTCATGAAGATCATCTTGAGAGCCTCCTGCATCAGTATTCTCTTCTTCTAGTCTTGCACTATCATATCTGATCAAATTCGGAGTTTCTATATTTAATTCAGTATCTACGGCCACTTCGATATCTCTCTCTCGTATCGGGCGTTGGATTTGTGGTCGAGATGCTGCTTTCTTCCTCCTTAACGAAATAGTTGGTCGAATGCGAGAAGATTCTGCCGGATCCATCTATACAATACAAAGATACTTCTTACAATAATTGATTCGCATAAAAATAGTAAATTTTCTATGTGTAAATAAGTATTAACAAAATATAATTTGCTACAAATATCAGATTTTTTACCTACAAGATAGTGTAATATTAAAATTTAAAGACACTGAAACCATTCTTTGTTACTTAATCAACAATTAGGACAATACTATTTAAATTCTAAATTAATTAATACATTTTAATATTAACATCTTTAATTAGAATAAAACTATATTTTCGCATATTTTACAACTACGATTACAATATTATATTTTCTTCATAATTATAATCTAAATATTATAAATCATAATTAACAAAAAAATGTACTCATTTAGAATTTCCTCATTCTAAAATATTATCAGACCAAACAAGAAATTCTCAGTTTTCAGAGTAGTCACAGAGCAAATAAGAATAAACTAAATGTAACAAAATTAAAATTAAATTAAAAGAGACTTACAGTGAGAAATCTGAGATCAAGAGAGAGGAAATGAGACAGCGGCGAGTGGGGGGTGTGGCAGCGGAGGGGGTTGGGAAGGGCGGCGGCGGGTTTGGAAGGGAGGCGGCGGGGGGGGGGTTGGGAAGGGCGGCGGGGGGGGGGGGGGTTGGGAAGGAGAAGAGAGCGACGGGGGGGTGGGGGGTTGGGAAGGAGAAGAGAGGAGAGCAGGGAGAGGGCGGTGGAGATGAAGTGAGGAGAGAGAGTGAGATGAGAGATATAGGTGAAGGATATTTTTGGAATAAATATGTGCTCACTAAGAAATTCTTCCATTTTCTTAACTTAAACTGCGCTCATTAGGAAATCTGGACTCACTAGGAAAAATCTTATGCCCCTTTAGAAGTTCCCAAAATTAGTTGTCAGCATCCAACCCGATTATATTCACAGACCCATTAAGGGAAAATCAGATCAGGGTATGAATATGATTTGAAGCCCAGTTCGTATCGGATTCGAGTTATAGTCGAGACTTCGCAATTCTTTGATATTTTTCTAAACTTTGTGATCTGAAAATTTTGGGGTTAATTATTATGGGATTTATATTCTGTGGTAAATATATCAACACTAATATTTATTTCAAACAAATAGAGTGTGATATATATGTAATGCAGTCGCATATTTTCATGGTTATAATGACATTAATAGTTATGAAAATTGGAAGAAGTATCTAGAACAATTTTTCCATTACTTTCCTTGGACTTTAGAACAGGAATATAATTATGCTAAATTGAACTTGGTTGGAGAAGTTTCTGATTGGTACCTCAACAACTATAAATCTTGTCCAACTTGGAATCGGTTGCAATTTTTTCTTCGTATATGCTATGCTCCACATCTTGTCTTTAAATAATACTCTAATTGTAAAAGATATGGACACTTGGCTTATCAGTGTCCTTCTATCAAATGTTCGGCCTGTGTAGAATTTTGACACTATGAACACCAGTGCCCTTCGAAGAGTATAAATACCAATACCTCAACTTCCGAGAATTTAGGTGATATTATAGTTAAGACTGAATCCAGCACAGAACTTGTCACAGATTCAGAAGTTGATTCGATTTTTTTGCCAGAACCAACTATAGAAACACTCAATAGCCATGTTCATGAGGATCGTATTTTCGTTGACTCTGCAGATCCCATTCCAAATTTTTCATTTTCTACAGAAGCAACATAGTTCGACTTTTCTCCAGACCTTCCGCAATTATTACTGTCACCACTATGGGATTATTTGATAGCATAGACTTAGCTACCAAATTATTTGATTTTCATATATTTAGTTCGGTGGAAGGATTTACCATATATCGGGAAGCTTGCTCGTATTCTTTCCGACTTGCTTCTTGCCGCCATTTACCGATGGTGAATGTTTCCAAGTATGGGAGAATTGATAGTGATAAGATTAGTTATTTAGTTTGATTTGATTTGATTAGATTAGAAATTTAATTGGATGTTGCTGGACCTTAGATTTTTAGAGATTTATTTATATCTTGTAATTTGGTATAAATAGTTCTTGTAAGTTTGATTTTAGAATTTTAGAAAGAGATAGATAATTAATGAAAATTGAGTGCATGTGATTTGCTTTTTTCTAAATCTTTCCCACGAGTGATTTGTAAGAAAGTGGGAGTGTGATTCGTTTAAACGTGAGGTCCAAAATCCTAATTTATCCCCAAACCCTAATTTTTTTTTTCCAATTCTCCATCATAAACTCTAAATTTCACTTCTGTCCTGCATCAGATGGCCTGGAGGGGAATATGGATATTGTGGTGGTGCAATGGTCTATGCATTCTCTAGTTTGCTAAAGAGGCCCGAGTCGTTGATTCCAAGTCGTGTTTTACGGGAAATTCTATTTGCACGCAGCATTTTACTCTTGACACACGGTTTTAAAACTTATAAATAATTACAAGTTTGTCATTATTTTTTTAGACTAAGTTACCCTTATAAATTCCAAACTAAAACTTTTTAAAATTTGAAATTACGACTCATCGTCTTCCTCCTCTATTTTTTCTCTAAAACCCTAAATGATTTTAATGATTTTTTTTTATATTTAATAAAAACGCATCTCCTACAAAATTATATATTTAATTTCTTGACCCCTTAAATTTTTTTACATTAACGTTTCTGAAAAGATTAGAAGAATTTTAAATTCTTCGATTTCACCGTGACAAGTGAAATTTGAGTTTAGAATTTGCATTTGAATTATTTTATACAAATGGAAATTCCAACATGCAATTGGTGTCAGAAAACAAATCTAAGATACAATTTGAAATTTTTTTTAGGTTTTATATGTATTTGTTTGAAATTTATCGTTAATTAGTTTTTTTTTGAATTCGCTTGCTGGTCGGGTATTAATACCCGACCAACTTGGTCGGGTATTAATACCCGACTAAAATATTTTTTTGCTACGTAGAATTGGACGGATGAGGAGTTAGAGAAAAAGAGGAGGGGTATTTTTGGAAAAAAATTTAGATGTAGAAAGTAAAATGACAGCATTTCAAAATATGAGTTTGGTGTAAAGAGGAAACATGGCGCCAAGAGTAAAATGCCGGGCGCAAATAGAATTTCCCGTGTTTATATATTATGTTTTGGAATTTATGTGGACAGTTCTGACACTAAGGTTGGCATCGCGTTTAGATAGTCAAACCACAGACATAAAATAGACCCGTTTAACAATAATAAAGCCTTTATTCCAATTTTTTTTGACGTGAATCTATTTCTTTTGTTTGATTCTGTTAAGGATGATTTTACTAAGCCAACCAGGGTCATGTCCTTTTTAATTGCCTTCATTCAATATCTCTCGGCCCATCTCTGGTCCATATTCCTCCATCAATTGTAATCCCATCAACTCCTTAACTGTTAATCCCTTTTATTGCTTTGATACATGTCATATTGATCTCAGCAGCAAACGAGTGGTTTGCATCACTTTGTTGTTGATTCTGGTTACGGCAAACCCTCCCCTTCATGTCATAGTATATGTACTTTCAGATATTGTTATAGCATTTCCTTTTAAGCTCTTCTAAATATTCTTGTCTTAGACAGACCATCGACGTGTGGTTTGCATCCCTTTGCTGTTGGTCTCTTGTTCCAAAAACCCTTCCCTTGATAGCGTTTCCATGTATGATGCGTGCTCTTCTAATTATTCTTGTCCTACACACACCGTCATTGCTCGAGTAATAACTGTTGCAAATGGTATGTTTCCTTCTTTTTTCTGATTTAACTCAATCATTTTAAAGATTGAATTTTTTTCTTTTGGTTAGCTAATTTATTGGCTTTCCTATTACTTCTTCCCGAAGAGGAAATAAGTATTGAATTTTTCCTTAAATACTCTCGTTTTGTCCTCCAAGTTAGGCTGTCCTGCAGGGCGGAGACTTGAGATATTGCCAGAAGTGTGCACGTTATAAGCCACCCCGTGCCCACCACTGTCGTGTTTGCAAAAGATGTGTCTTGAGAATGGTATGTATCATGACTCACTAATTTTGTTGATTAGTTAAACCGTCTTTCCTTTCTAACACTAACTTCTAATGCCTGCAGGACCATCACTGTGTCTGGATCAATAATTGTGTTGGAGATGCAAATTACTAAGTTTTCTTAGTTTCATTCTATGGTAATACTCAGATTTCTTGCTCTAGTTAATCATGCGGATGATTATTAGCTTGATGGGACTAATGATAATCTTTCAGGTCCTTCTCCTGGGTAGTGCTATACAAGATGTGCACAAGGATAAACAGCAGAGTGGAGGCGCATTTAGGACATCATATGCAAAGGCACTGTTAGCAACTTATGCTTGATATTGCTTTGTCAATCCTGACTCCACCGATTAACTTGACAGATCATTTGTCGGGTTTTGCTTATTCCCCTTGCATTGGCATTAAGCATCCTTTTGGGTTGGCATGTATATCTAATCGTGCATAATAAGACAACAATAGAGGTCATATACATTTTTTTTTAACAATAACTTGCTTTTTGAGGAATAATTTATCTGGAGCATTACTTTTGCACAAATATATATATATATCTGAATTATTTACAATGTGTGTGTGTTTGCAGTATTATGTAGGAGTGACAGCCATGTGGCTGGAAGAAAAAGATGGAAATATTTGTAGACATCCATATGACCTTGGTGTCTATGAGAACCTAGTTGTGGTAAAATTTTACTCTCTCTCTCTCTGATTAGAATGCATTAAGTAAGATTCTAGAATCTATTGACACCATCATTTCAAAAAGATTGATGCTTATATCTTGTCTGTTCTTGAGCATTATATTTCTCTAGCTCTGAGTTCCTTTTTTTCTTATCATTTCATTTGCCGAACATGGTGTGGTCTCTCCTATTACAGACCATGATTAGAAACCTGGTTCTCGTTCAAGGTATATCTAAGACAGCAAAATCAGATCAAAGATGAGTTCTTTTGTGAGAAAGGAAGATGCATTGGTGAAACATGATGTAACATAGGGTTAATGGGCCTGACCAGCATCCTGATAAATTAGAGTGATAGCCAGCTTTCTGATTAAAAAATACTTCTTTTTGTGTCTTTGATGTGAGAAGATTTGTTTGAACTTCTCTTTATTTTTATTATTGATTTTTTCCTTTACTCTAAGGCCCTGTTAGCTCCTTCTCATAGTTGTCCCATTTTTTTGTCTTTACAATTTAGACCTTGGTTGTGGACCAAGCATTTTCTATTTTCAACTGTTCACCCTAGTTTATTGGGAACTTCTAACGGGGCACAACTTTTTTCTTAGTGAGCCCTGATTTCCTAGTGAGCCCAGTTTAAGTTTAGAAGAGGATAGAATTTCTTAGTGAGCCCAATTTAATTCCCAAAATATCTTTAACCTATATTTCCTTCATAAAACTCCTCTCCTCACTTCCTCTCCACCGCCCCTAAAACCCAAAAATCCTTCTCTCCTCTCTTCTCCTTCCAACCCGCCGCCGCCGCTGCCAATCTCTGCCACCGAAGCCTCCGCCGCCTCCGCTGCCACAGCCCAACACCCCCACCTCCGCTGCCACAGCTCCCCACCCTCCGCTGCCACACTCCCCCACCCGCCGCTGCCACAGCCCCCACCCTCCGCCCCCACACCCCGCTGCCACACCCCCCGCCATAGCCCCCTACTTTCCGCCCCCACACTCCGCTGCCACACCCCCCGCCACAGCCCCCCACTCTCCGCCCCCACACCCCGCTGCCATAGCCCCCACCTTCCGCCGCCACAGCCCCACACCCTCCGCCCCCACCCGCCGCTGCCACACCCCCCACCCTCCGTCCCCACCCTCCGCTGCCACACCCCCACCCTCCGCTGTCTAATTTCTTCTCTCTTGGTCTCAGAGTTTTGAGCTCCACTGTAAGTCTCTTTTAATTTAATTTTAATTTTATTTTATTTAGTTTATTCTTATTTACTCTGTGACTGCCCTGAAAACTGAAAACTTCTTGTTTGGTTTGATAATAATTTACAATCGGGAAATTCTAAACGAGTACATTTTTTTGTTAATTTTGTTTTTTAATATTTAGATTATAATTATGAAGAAAATATAATATTGTAATCGTAGTTGTAAAATATGCGAAAATTTAGTTATTTTCTAATTATAGATGTTAATATTAAAATTTATTAATTAATTTAGAAGTTTAATGATATTGTCCTAATGGTTGATTAAATAACACAGAACGGTTTCAGTGTCTTTAAATTTTAATATTACACTATCTTGTAGGTTAAAAATAAATAGATAAAATATGATATTTGTAGCAAATTAAACTTTATTACTACTTATTTGCACATAGAAAGTTTACTGTTTTGATAAAAAGTATCTATGAATGAAATATCTTTGTATTACTAGATGGATCCGGCAGAATCTTCTCACATTCGACCAACTGCCTCGTTAAGGAAGAAGAAAGCAGCATCTCGACCATAAATCCAACGCCCGATACGAGAGAGAGAAATCGAAGTGGCCGTAGATACTGAATTAAATATAGAAACTCCGAATTTAATCAGATATGATAGTGTAAGACTAGAAGAAGGGAATACTAATATAGGAGGCTCTCAAGATGATCTTCATGAGTCAAATTACCGAGATCCAGTTGATTTATCAGTACTGAAAAGTTTCAAGACGCACGTTGCTTTCTTCGTTTTAAAAGATGAAGTAATTATTTCTCGTTATAAATCATAAACCACTCTATTGTGTGTGTACATATGTTAAGACTATAGTATATATACAGGAACGAGATCCAATTCGATGTATTAGTCACTGGAGAAAAATAAGTGCATGGTCATTGTTGACACCTGAGCCAAACACCCGATTCATGGAGTTAGTACGTGGGTCTTCATTGTATCCATTGGTGAAATGCTCCTACCAGTACATTAGCGCTGTTGAGGTTAGCGCATTTGTCGAGAGATGGCATCCTGAAACAAACACATTTCATATGCCATTTGGTGAGATGACGATCACGTTGGATGATATTTCCTGCTTGCTTGACTTACCTGTTGTTGGAAAATCCGTTTGCCAACAAGTATCAGCAGTTTCACGTGAAGCTGCTGATACAATTATTCATTCCTTGGGCATCAGTTATGATGAAGCGTGGAATGAGCTCAATACGAAAGACGGTGCATCGGTTCGACTGGATTGGTTAAGAGAAAAATTTTGCGGGGTTGTTGTTGGCAATGAAAACTTCTAAGTTAAAAGGATTTTCCACAACAGAACGCGGAGCCAATTCAATAGCCCCGCGTTTGGTAATATTGACCCTGCGCGGAGATGTTTAATAGCTCTGCGTTGATTCCGCAGTCTGGCTTGTATTAGCCTCGCGTTTGAGTAAAACGCGGAGATGATCAATAGCTCCGCGTTAGCTCCGCGTTTTGGTTATTTAGCGTCACGTTTTGATGCGATTAAAGCTCCACGTAAGCAGATAATCAGAATCTCAAATTGATTGAGATTATGATTCTGGGCTTATCTAAATACCCGAATCAAGTCTAATCAGAATTCCATCAAAACTAAGATATTTGATTGGAATCCTGGATGAATGCGAGTTCTATTTAGATAGAAACTCTTGCATTAACCTGGGGCTATAAATACCTCCATGGTGAAACCCTAGGGGTGATCTTTTTTGGGGCATCGGAAGCCTCCTATCGATCCTTTGGCAATTCAAGTACGCGAGAGAGCCTTGACGCCTTTGCCGATCATCCTCTGAAATCTTGGAGAATTCAAGTTACGCACAGAGCTTTGAGTTCGTGAAGATCAGAGAAAATCACCATCTTCTTTCTGGAGTTCTTGAGAAGTTCGAGTTACGCGAGAGAGCCTTGAACAAATCAAAGCCAGAGAAGATCATCTATATTCGGCCGATATCTTTAAAAGAGAAGATTTCAACGTACCGATCGTCCAAAGGAACTGCTTGACAGATCCTATCGCCACAGATCCCACAACTATTGTAAAAGAGAGAGATTGAAGTATAAAATCCTCTCGTTTGTTCTTTTTATATCTTGTTCACTTTCATTGTAATCTGAGATGTATTCAATGGAAGGAAGCGAAGAAACTTTTGCGACGAACAAACTGGCGACCACAGTGGGAGCCATCTCTTTCACTAATGAAGAGATTGTGGTGCAATCGGACGTTGACTTGATCAGATCCGAAGTAGACACGCTGGTCGTTGAAATTGACCAGCAGAAGTACGAGGAGTTCCTCTCCTCCGGATCAGGTGACTTGGATGAGACACGGCACTATCGCCGTATGTACTCCAATGCCCGAGTGACGGGTAGAAAGGTATCCACCGAGAGACGGGGATCCTTGGAGACTACGGTTATAACGCCGGAGTCCACACAAGAAATCCTAACCGAGGAAGAGCTTCCGATTGCCGAAGAAGACATGGGAACTGGACTGACCAGGACCCAACTCCGGAATAGGAACCGGAGAGCGAGGCGTAGAGCCCTCAAAGCCCGCCTTGGACGCGGAGCTAACTCTAGAGGACGCGAGGCTATGGTCCCTCGCAAATTGGCTAGCGCTACCCGCAAGACCAATCTCTACCGCGTTAAACGCGAAGATACAACTTGCCTTAAAAGCAAGGAAAAGCCAGCATGTGATTTTCCATTTGAGGCTAGTAATACTGGCGAGTTACGCAAAATTCCTGACACTCGCGGGTTACGCGAGTATAAAAATTATTCAAGGCCAGCGTGTGATTCTCCACGCGAGGCTATTACTGTGCCTAGCGAGATACGCGAAGCCGATAAGGGTTGCGCTAGTCGCAGAATACCCAACACTCGCGAGTTACGCGAGTATAAAAATTATTCAAAGTCAGCGTGTGATTCTCCACGCGAGGCTATTACTGTGCCTAGCGAGATACGCGAAACCGGTAAGGGTTGCGCTAGTCGCAGAATACCCAACACTCGCGAGTTACGCGAGTATAAAAATTATTCAAAGCCAGCGTGTGATTCTCCACGCGGGGCTATTACTGTGCCTAGCGAGAGACGCGAAGCCAGTGATACTTGCAATAAACGCAAGACTTCTGACACCCACAAGGAATGGGAAGATGATTGGCAGATAGTTGTCAGTCGTAAAAACTGCGCTAAGCGCTAAGCTATGATCTGCGTCAATCGCGAAGATAAGCCAGCGTGCAAGAACCTCCCTTCACGCGGGGCTATTATTCCAGAAGCTAAACTTCCAAGGACACACCAAGCCAGCGAGAAACGCGAGGCTAGTATGGATAAGCGCGGAGCTATTCTTCAGGCCGCAATATGAAACGCGAGGCTATTCCTAAGCCACGCGAGGATCGGTTCGACCCCAGAGTCAGGGTTGATCAATCAAAGAAGCTTCAGTAGATTCCTAAACACTCTCAAGAGTTGAATGGACCTCTTGATTTCATGGCTAGAGGCACTGACCTCAGGGAGCATCTTTCTAAGAAGAGAGACATAGACCAACTTCAAGTTGAACATAGTTGCCATTGCCAGCAACTTATGACAACAGTATTAGCCGTGATGAATAACTGTGGCTGCAGTAAGAACATGATATCTGTGTTTGACCGATTAAATGAGTCAAACCAGAATCCTGCTAAGAAGACAAGAACCACTCCCCTAAAACAAGGGAGAGCTGTAACTTCCAACATGGTAGGAAAAGGGAAGAAAATTGCAGAGACGGATGATGATTCAGAATCGAGCGATGATGAACCTCATCGTATTACTCGACTAAGATCAGGAGCCGTCCCGCCCCGAAATTATAAGAAGCTTGCAGGGGGTTCTTACGACGATGACAGCGATAATTCCGCTATAGGATCGCCTCCATCCTCTACATCGTCTCGACTGCAGAAGTCAGCATCGCACATGGCAGATAAATCTGGTGATATCAATCAGAGATTTGAGGCTCAAGAAAGAATGATTCGAGAGCAACAGAAAACGATTGTAGACCTTAAGATGCTACTTTTAAAAGTTGTTGAAGATAATGCTAAACACGGCAAGAAGACTCCAAATGAAGAAGAACAAGAGGAGAAAGCTCACTCGATGCATGAGGAAGAAGATAGATTTTCTTTCCATGATCCACATGAAGAAAAGCTTGAAAAGTTATAGAATCAACTCGGAGTCTTGATGCGTAAAAAAGAGTTGAAGGAGTCAGGAGTCTCTAGACCATATCCAGCAGAATAGGATGTGGTACCCTATCCTCCAAAGTATAAGCCGCTCAAGTTGGAGCCCTATGACGGGAAGGGATCGCCCAGTCAGCACATCTATTATTTCTTGTCCCAAGCAGGACACTTAATGGGTAATGATCCCATCATGACCAAAGTATTGCAAGTATTTTGCGAGGGCCTGCCTTTACTTGGTTCATGCAGCTGCCCCCAGGTACTATTAATACCTGGTTAGATGTTGAGAAATTATTTCTCTCACGTTTCTTCGAGGATGACACCGAGATTACGGTTCATTCCCTCCTTGCAACTAGGCAGGGGGAACAAGAAACGGTTAAAGATTTCATAGAAAGGTTCCGGGAGAAGTCCGTACATTGTAAACATGGAATGATCCAGGAAACTCTAGTCGAGACATGTCGACACAACCTTAAGACCAATGTGCTCCTCAAAATGGGGGCCGTAGAGTCTAAGACGTGGAGGGACCTGCTCAAACAAGGAGAGTAAGCTGAAGACTTGATTCGCAGAGTTGAAGAGTCCCGCGGGCCAAGAAGTGCTGGGGGTAGTAAATCATATACCCAAAACAACAGCAACAAGAATAAAGGGAAAGCAGTAATGTCATCAGAAACTGCTCCTCAGAAAACCAGTCCTCCGCCAGAGCCAAAATCTCAAGGTCAACGAGGATCAAGGCAAATTAGACCGCAGCAAGAAAGGAATTACACTTTCAAAACTGAACAGACACCAGTCCTCTTTCACCTGCTTCAAAAGAAGGGAATGCTAAAACTTCCGGAGAATAAGAAGCCAGAAGACGTTGGTAAGATAAAAGATCCCAACTACTGTCTCTATCACCGGAATGTTGGACACCCTACCCGGGATTGTTTTCCCCTTAAGAACAGGATCCAAGCACTAATAGAAGTTAGGGTTCTGACGCTTAAGGAAGAGCAGAAGAAGGTCACTGCCAATATGGCAACCATAGTGGTTGGAACCCACGAGTTCCCTGCAGGAGTGACCCCAATCCCAAAGGGTGAGGCAGTTACAAAGAATCTTGATCCTTACAACAAAGCCCAAGAAGGACTTGTCCCCATAACAACCCAAAGAGGGAAAGTTATGTGGGTTCACCCTGATTTGCTGGAAGATGAACAATGGACTACTTCAAGAGATCCAGAGAAGAAACGGGCTGTCAATGCCATCTCTGCAGATATAAAAGAAGAATATATAGCTTCAGGTGCCTTCACAAGTTCTGAAGAAGAACCCGAAACTATGGCCACCCATCAAGATGGGGCAGGCCCTTCCAGTACTCGATCTGGAAAGACATATCTTAAGGACTACACTAGAGTGGATCCAAAAGATATCTATGCAGAACTTGCAAAGCCTGCGAAGCAGAAAAGACTTCGTTTCCAGAAGAATTCTACCAGAAATGAAGGAGCCAAAGAAACTCCCTTCGAATTTGACATAATCGCGCAGTTGGCTAATATCCCAGCACGAGTGACGCTTTACGAATTGTTGAGATTATCAAAATCAACACGTGAAGCTCTAAGAGAGGCCTTGGCAGACTCTGAGTCGTTCCTAGCTCAGATTGTCGAGCCGGCCATCGAAGAGCGGGACTCTTGCCCCCACTGTCATCAAGTGAGGAGGCAGGTCTCACAAATTATCTTCTCTCCAGAAGACATACAGGTGAGGAATATAAAGCATAATAGGCCTTTATATTTCATTGGATATGTCGGGTCCACAAAAGTGGACCGAATTCAGATTGATCCAGGTTCTGCACTCAGCGTCGTGCCCAGTAGATTGATGCAGCTGTTGGGGATTTCCCTTCATCGCTTGACACCTACACACACTACCATCTATGGATTCAACGCTAATAATAGCCATCCTCTTGGTAAGATCCGATTGCGGTGTCAAATTGGAGACTTGAAAACGGAGGTTACATGCTACGTAATTGATGCTGATACCTCCTACAATATTTTATTGGGGCGACCTTAGATTCACTCTCACATGATAGTTCCGTCGACTCTTCATCAGTGCATGAAATATTGCGATGAGGAAGGAGAGGTCCGGACACTAATTGCTGACAAGCAGCCATTCAAAGGGTTGGAAAATTACTTCACAGATGCTGCACTCTACAAGCCAGCACATGAAGCCTCCAATGACAGTCTTAGCAAATCTCCAAAGCCCGACGACAGTGGCAATGAAGCCGACACTGAGTACGAGCTCCTTGGAGAAGATGATGGGGGTGATTACGAAATCAACCCTCACCTAGATCTTAGCTTAGGTCTTGATAATATAGTGGATGTAATAGAAAGTGAATGGGTTATTAATGAAAGTGTAAAGTTAGTCTACGAGCATGCTGTAGCTACTGAGTCTGAGCCCTCTTGTACCTCCACCGAAGCGGATGGCCTGACCGAACTTGAAGTTCTGGCGGCATACCATTTGCCCCTCAGGTCTTCCCTCCTCTCTCAGTTAAAAATAACCGAGGATCAAGGGCACTTCTTTGAAGTGCCTCCCCGACAGAAGTCCCAAAGGCCGATCATGTTCGGCAGAGTGGCCACGTCACCTCGACAGAGACAAAGTAGTGAAAGTGATGAACAAACATCACCTCAATTTCACTTATATGAGCAAAGGTTCCGACAGATGATGGACAAAATGGGATATAATTTTACCCAGAAGCCGGGATTAAACTTTGGAAAGGGCGGCGAAATCTCATACCCTCGTTTAGACCGAGAGGAAAGAGTCCTGATTATTATCAGAAGACCCGCAGGAGGTTGGGCTATGTGTCTACTCCACCCTCATCGTCATCCAAGGATGAAGAGAGTTCTTCGGCCAAAGAAGAATCTTCACCAGATCATGATTCAGATATAAGCACCGGCGCTTGGTTTCAATCTTTGACAATCAATATGGTTTCAGCCGCGCCAGAAAGCGACGAGGAACCAATTGATATTCAAAATGATGCTTGGGCTAGGCATATGGATACTCTCTGGGATGTCCGCTTTGAACAGCGTGACCCTCCTACGGAAGACAAATTAATACAGGTTAACATGGGAACGGAAGAAAATCCGAAACCCATTTTCATAAGCGACACACTAACTCCTTTAGAAAAAAAGGAACTTATATCCCTTATCAAAGAGTATATAGATGTGTTCCCATGGAGTTATGAAGATATGCCTGGGCTTGACCCTCAAATTGCCACACACCGGTTGAATATAAAAGAAGATGTCAAACCTGTTAAACAGCAACAGAGGCGTTTTCGACCGGAATTGATGGAGGCAATAGTTGCTGAGGTCAACAAGCTTATACAATCCGGTTTCATCCGTAAAGAACAACACCCAGACTGGGTGGCAAACATAGTGCCAGTTCGCAAAAAGAATGGCAAAATCCGGATATGCATTGACTTTCGAGATCTGAACGCTGCATGTCCCAAGGATGAATTTCCACTCCCCATCACCGACGTGATGATCGATAATACTTGCGGTTATGAGAGGATGTCCTTTATGGATGGCTTCTCAGGTTATAACCAAATCAAGATGCACCCGGATGATGAACAGCATACAGCTTTCAGAACGCCACAGGGGGTATACTATTATACGGTGATGCCATTCGGATTAAAGAATGCAGGTGCCACTTACCAACGCGCAATGAGCGCCATATTTAAAGAACACCTACGCAGAACAGTGGAGTGCTATGTGGATGACTTAGCAGTTAAAAGCAAAGACAAAGAAGATCATCTTCATGATTTAAGAGTGGTCTTCGATCTTATGCGGAAACATCACTTGAAGATGAATCCTACCAAGTCGTTCATGGGGGTATCCAGCGGGAAGTTTCTAGGGTTCGTAATAACTTCAAAAGGAATTTTCCTCGACCCAGAAAAGGTAAAAGCGATTAGCGAAATGCCGCCTCCCCGTAATCTTAAGGAATTAAGGGGATTATAAGGAAAGCTCGTTTATATTCGGCGCTTCATATCCAACTTATCTGGACGATGCCAACCATTCTCCAAACTTATGAAGAAGGGAGTGTCTTTCATATGGGATGAGGCATGTCAGCAGGCATTTGATGACCTCAAGGAATACCTTACTAAGTCTCCTGTACTAATGGCACCAGCCCCTGGGCAGCCCTTCCTTATATATGTAAGGGCCATGGATAATGCTTTAGGAGCATTACTTGCTCAATATAATGAGCACGGCCATGAACATGCCCTCTACTATTTAAGTAGAACAATGATTGGGGCCGAACAGCGGTATACCCCGATTGAAAAGGAATGTTTAGCCCTAGTGTTTGCTGTTCAGAAAATGCGACACTACCTTTCGGGGCAAACAATTCATGTCATATCACGGGTTAATCCCCTGAAGATTCCGATGACAAAACTAGGATCCTTGAATGGCCAATTGGCAAAATGGGCGCTCTTACTATCGCCCTATGACATACATTTTGTCCCTCAAAAGGCCATGAAGGGACAGGCAATCACTGATTTCCTTGCAGACCATCCAATTTGGTCCAAATTAAAGCAGACATCAGAAGTCAACACAGTTACCGGAGAACAACCTTGGCAAATGTTCTTTGATGGTGCCGCGAGACGATCTGCTGCTGGAGTGGGGGTTGTACTAATATCCCCACATAAACATATATTGCCTAACGGTTACTCATTAACAGAACCGTTCACTAATAATGTAGCAGAGTACAATGCGCTTATTATCGGCTTAAAAATAGCTCTGCAACTGGGGGTGAACCATCTAGAGGCATATGGAGATTCTAAGCTCATTGTCAATCAGATGACAGGTGAGTATGAAGTCAGACATGAAGCCCTCATCCCCTATCATCAGCTAGCTATTGAGCTAGCAGGATATTTTAAACAATTCTACATATATCATGTATCTCGAAACGAGAACATTTATGCAGATGCTCTTGCTGCATTAGCCGCAACGCTGGCAATCCCGCCAGGTGAAGCTAAAAGCATCACCATTGGTAGTAGAGAAGTCCTCCACCCAGATGTGGTATCTCAAACCGAAGAGGTATGCCAGATTGGCTTAAACTTAGAGCCCCGTGATTGGCGATTTCCGTTTGTGGATTATGCTTTGCATGGGATATTACCAGAAGATCCTAAGGAAGCCACCTCAATAAAGAGGAAGGCCCAAAGATTTTATTATGACCATAAACTTCAGACTTTATATAGAAAGTCAAGAGGTGATCTATTGCTACGCTGCATATCGAAAGCAGAAGCAGAACAAGTGCTGAAAGAAACACATGATGGAATATGTGGAGCTCATCAGCCTGGTCCCAAACTTGGAGACCGTATAAGAAGGCTGGGGTACTACTGGCCGAGCATGGTTACGAAAGCAATGGCATACGCTAAACGATGTCATGCATGCCAAATACGTGCCAATTTTATTCATCAACCCCAAGAATACTTGCACAATACCATCGCAAGCTGGCTATTTGAAGCCTGGGAAATGGACATTGTAGGGCCAATAACTCCCCCGTCATCCACAGGACATCGGTTTATTCTTGCAATAACCGATTATTTTTCAAAATGGGCCGAAGCCGTGCCCATGAAAGAGGTGAAGACGACAGATGTGATCAAGTTCGTCAAGCATCACGTCATTTACCGATTTGGCGTCCCCCGACGGATCATTCATGATAATGGTCCGCAATTCATCAGTCAGGGATTCTCCAGATTCTGCAATAAATTCAGAATCAAAGATATCGCTTCTACACCATATAACCCTGCGGCTAATGGGTTAGCTGAAGCCTTTAACAAGACAATCATCAAACTCCTTCGGAAGTACGTCTCTTCCAATAAACGAGATTGGGATGAAAAGTTAGGAGAATGTTTGTGGGCTTATCGCACCACCGTTCGCACCCCGACTAAATATACCCCGTTTTCTTTGGTTTATGGAAGTGAGGCTGTCTTGCCTCTTGAAATCCAGATACCATCATTAAAAGTGGCTTTAGCTACAAAGATGACGATAGAAGAGCGCCATCAGCAAAAATTGCAAGAACTAGAGGCGTTAAATGAAAAACGTCTCAGGGATCAACAACAAATTGAGTTGTATCAAGCCCGAATATCTCAAACGTTCAATAAGAACGTCAAACCAAGGAGCTTTAAGTAAGGAGACTTGGTTCTGGCTGTTAAGAGGCCAATGGTGCTAACCCACAAGACTAAGGGTAAGTTTGAACCCAAGTGGGAAGGACCGTTCATTGTGGAGACAGTATACTCCAGTGGAGCCTATCGCTTAATGAATCAAGATGACGACAGGATGATGATGCCGATCAATGGCAAATTTCTGAAGAAATACTATTCTTAGTAACCCAGGAGATACGCGTCTTCTTTTCTTAGGCATGCGCAGTTTGGCGCCTCTGACCTAAACCTGGTGTGTTTGGTTCTCAAGTTTGAACCACCTCCAGTCTTTTTCTTAGGCATGCGCATTGTGCACCTCTGACCTAAACTTGGTGCGTTTGGTTCTCAAGTTTGAACCACCTCCAGTCTTTTTCTTAGGCATGCGCATTGTGCTCCTCTGACCTAAAACCTGGTGTGTTTGGAGTGCCCAGTTCAAGTTACGCGAGAGAGCCTTGAACCACCTCCTGTTTGGTTCTCAAGTTTGAACCACCATCAGTCTTTTCTAGGCATGCGCATTGTGCGCCTCTGACCTAAACCTGGTGAGTTTGGTTCTCAAGTTTGAACCACCATCAGTCTTTTCTAGGCATGCGCATTGTGCGCCTCTGACCTAAACCTGGTGAGTTTGGTTCTCAAGTTTGAACCACCATCAGTCTTTTCTTAGGCATGCGCATTGTGCGCCTCTGACCTAAACCTGGTGAGTTTGGTTCTCAAGTTTGAACCACCATCAGTCTTTTCTAGGCATGCGCATTGTGCGCCTCTGACCTAAACCTGGTGAGTTTGGTTCTCAAGTTTGAACCACCATCAGTCTTTTCTTAGGCATGCGCAGTTTGGCGCCTCTGACCCAAACCTGGTGTGTTTGGAGTACTCAGTTCAAGTTACGCGAGAGAGCCTTGAACCGCCTCCAGTTTGGTTCTTAAGTTTGAACCACCATCAGTCTTTTTCTTGGGCATGCGCAATTTGGCGCCTCTGACCCAAAACCTGGTGTGCTTAGTTCTCAAGTTTGAACAGCCCCCAATCTTCTTTTAGGCATGTGTAATTAAGCGCCTCTGACCTAAAAGTATGAATTGCCCAACGCCAACTAGGCAATGGGAAGAGAACAAGTTTCTCACCAACCCATCATGCTGGGGTAAAAGTATGAATTGCCCAACGCCGACTAGGCAATGGGAAGAGAACGAGTTTCTCGCCAACCCATCATGCTGGGGTAAAAGTATGAATTGCCCAACGCCAACTAGGCAATGGGAAGAGAACAAGTTTCTTGCCAACCCATCATGCTGGGGTAAAAGTATGAATTGCCCAACGCCGACTAGGTAATGGGAAGAGAACAAGTTTCTCGCCAACCCATCATGCTGGGGTAAAAGTATGAATTGCCCAACGCCAACTAGGCAATGGGAAGAGAACGAGTTTCTCTCCAACCCATCATGCTGGGGTAAAAGTATGAATTGCCCAATGCCAACTAGGCAATGGGAAGAGAACGAGTTTCTTGCCAACCCATCATGCTGGGGTAAAAGTATGAATTGCCCAATGCCAACTAGTTCTTGCCAACCCATCATGCTAGGGTAAAAGTATGAATTGCCCAACGCCAACTAGGCAATGGGAAGAGAACGAGTTTCTCGCCAACCCATCATGCTGGGGTAAAAGTATGAATTGCCCAACGCCAACTAGGCAATGGGAAGAGAACGAGTTTCTCGCCAACCCATCATACTGGGGTAAAAGTATGAATTGCCCAACGCCAACTAGGCAATGGGAAGAGAACAAGTTTCTCGCCAACCCATCATGCTGGGGTAAAAGTATGAATTGCCCAACGCCAACTAGGCAATGAGAAGATAACTAGTTTCTCGCCAACCCATCATGCTGGGGTAAGAGTATGAATCGCCTAATACCGATAAAGTAAAAGGAAGAGGAAAAAAGTTTGGCATTTAAGCCCAAACGTAGTCCTCGACAGCTCACCATGTTGAGGGAAATAATATGGCTAGCCCAACTCAAACGGTAGTTGGTAAAGGCTAATCAAATCCGTTAATAGCTGGGGGTTTGCTAAAAATCCCATATTAAATTTTAATTTTTATTTCGGCTCGAGAAATTGAGCATAAACGATACCGAGATAAATCGTTTTGACGACAGGTTATTTGTTGGGCAAGCAAATCTGTTTTGAAGCCAGCAAATAAAAGAGTCAAAAGAATCATCTTTATTAAAAAGGTGAAGATACAAAAAGAATTTCAAAGAAACATCGTAAGGTTATTTCTCTCCTGTTTACAAAGTTCTTATTATAAGGAAGATAAAAGCGTAAAGAGAGATGAAACTATTGGCCTCCCAGAAGTCTCAATTGGTTTATTGTCTCGTCCAAATTTCTACAATGAGAAGCCTCCACGGTTTGCTGAGCTTGCCTACGCAACTCATCATCACTTATTGTAAGTTGTTGCTGACGAGATTCTTCTATGGCACGATTCCTGGCCATCTCTTCCTGCTGAATATGCTCCTGCTGGACAAGCAACATCTCCCGTTTCTTGACAGATTCTCCTAATCGGAGTTCATTTTCTATCAAGATGGCCCGAGCCCTCGCAATCATCTCCTGGGCTTTAGAGATGGCCGCCTGACCTTCCTCAATTCCAAAGTTTACCCTCTGCAGGTCGCCAATAACGGATTCCCGACTGGCCTGGAGCTCTGTCAGCTCCTGAGACCATATCTCCTCCTGCTGCCTTAAAATATTTCTTCGAGATAAGGATTCTGCTCGAAGCCGCGCCAGCTCTATCTCAGTGATCGCCTCCACATCCGCCTGACGGAGTGTGTGTAGCGTGGTCACCTGCTCTTCTAAGGCTGTAAGGCGGGCCCAGTATGGAGCTCCTCGATCTTGTCCACCGAATTTTTTGATATTTCCTAAATAGCGGAGTAACAGTGGACGTGCGAAGTTGAAGAAATCGTGGCCAACAAGAACCATCTCGACACATCTTCTTAACAAATGCATAAAATCCTCGACAGTGAAGCCAAAAAGTCTTTCAAGAGGATTTGCAGTGTCGGTAGGCAAAGTAGGTAATGCCAAGAAAGGTGTCGTAAATAAGGGAGCAGTAGTTGCTGGAATTGGAGAAGAAGAAGCCCGTCCCTGCATTAAATTCATGATCTGAGGGACCAATAGAGTCAGTGCAGATCTGGAAGAACTGGAGACCCCAGACTAAGTACCGTCGGTACAGATCACTTGGGTACCCCCACCAACAGGAAGAGAAGATGGGACCACTTCGCCTGAAACTCCTTCGGTGGGAGAAGCATCTTCGAACGAGAATTTCAAATTATTCTCCTCCCCTACTGGAAGGCTTGGAGTCGGAAGAGTTGCAGGTATCTCAGCAGTTGCGACGACAGACGACGTTAAAATCGCTGACTGAGAAGGCACGCCAACGACCGTGGGAAATGTCTCAGTGGAGAAAACGGGTGTTGGTGACGGCATGCTAGGAGAAGGTGTAGCCTTATTAGCAGCAGCTGCGATAATGACTTCTGTTCTCTCATCGCTCCCCAATTCGTCAATTGGAGGAATCGAAGAGGAAACAGAGGCAGGAGCCGGTGTGGAATAATCAACCGCAAACTCACCAGCAAAGCTACCTACACCACCAACAGAGCCAGAATGGTCCATTCTATCGTCAGACTCTACTTGGGTAGTCGAGTGCATTGGCGAGAGAAGTTGATCACCTGCATTTCAGAAGACCAGAAAAGCAGTGTTACGTTAAAATAATAACGGGCAAAAGATAAAATGCTAAAGGCCATACCAGGCGATACAAGTCCAGTTGTCGGACTTGAAGGGGGAGCCATTGTCGTTTCCAGCAATGTACCCGTCTCGCTACCCGTTAGTTGCGTCCCAGGTTCTGCTACAGGCTCTACGGCCGAAAGAGCTGAAATCTCAGCAATACTTGGAGCTTTGGCAGGTTCATCCTCCCTTGCCAACGCTGGGGGTACAGCTGAAGCCAACAAGTCGGAAGCAAGTTTGATAGCCACTTCTTGGGTGGCTATCAAAGTTTCCTATGCCAGTTTTTGCTTCTTACCCGGCCTTTTCTTTAAAGTGCCGCGGCGTTTGAGAGTTGGACTCAGGGAACGACTGATAACAGGCTGAGGAACTCCACCAGCACCAGCATTGTCGTCATCATCACCGGCATCATCGTCTGATTCGCTGACATCCGAAGGCTCAGCTGCAGCGCCAAGGAATTCTTCCATTCCTTTTATCCTTACCCTAGAAGCACCCTGGCGGCTAATATAGAGGGCTTCAATCTCTTTGCAACAACTGCGATTGAGAGAGAAGCCGGGCACGTCAGCATTTGCAATATTGAACCAATTGCAGGAGCTGAGGGTCATGGCCAATTCTGGCACCTTCTGGGGCAAGGAGAATTCAGCCTCGGTCCCGCCAGCTGCAAAATGGAACCAGCCACGAGCACCTTCGTATAAATTCCCCTCGTAAGCGAGATCTTTATTTGGATTGCCCACATAAAGTTGAGAATATCCAAACTGGCGAGCAAAGTGACTCGGAGTATATGGCTCAATTTGACACTGGAGATCTTGACGATACACCAAGTATCCGGGACGGATGTTGAGAAGCCACCAGAACGCTCCTGCAGATAAAGTAGTGAACTTATCTGCTCCCATGGCATCCTTTAGCCTCGTCCCATATCCTCCACCGGGAAAGTCAGGAAAACACCGGAAGATCTCGTAATTCTGAAAGCTACGAAGAGTCTTCCGAATCTGGGACATATAATTCTGCCTCCATGAAGAACGTTCATGTAGTTCTACAAGGAAGCACTTTTCGCCCGAACGACGCTCTGGTGCACTCATTAAGGAGGGACAATGCAAGACAAGCCACGCCATCAAATAGGTGTAGGGCATCTCCACCCTAGGGTTTGAAGTTTTCGGTTGGACAGTCTCTTTCGACTTGCCCTTTCCTTTCCCCTTGACCTTAATAGTGGGGAGGAAATCACGACAGAATACCCTCAGTCCATACTGCAAATTGCATACCATGGCGGGAAGGAGTCCAAGGGGTCGGCCGTATGCAAGAAGAACCGCTGGATATACCACGTTCACTGCAATCGCTTCCTTGGGTAATGACGGCACGACGCATCTTTTGAGCCACAGCATCAGAAACCCGACAATGAGACCTCTGTTGGAGATCGGAAACTGGGCTTGATAGTGATAGCTCTTGAATGAAGTGCCAGGACCGTATCCATTCTCATTGGATTCAGTGGTATAATATAATAGATGGTGGCCCTTAGCAATACGGTGATCAATCTCTGAGCCATAGATGGGTGGATGACCATGGATAATGGCCGAGCTATCCTTAGAATTTAAGTTGGCAAAGAGATATTCAGCCCACTTCTTGTGACCAATACCGTGATTACGCGCACCCGTCAAGTTAGCGCAAATATGATAATGGCACATCATCTCCCAATATGTGGCATGGATGCGCTCATCCCTCGCCAGTAGCATGTTCAATTCATCGGTGGTGGAGATATACTCCTCGTAAGGGACTTCGCCCATCGAGAGCCCAGAAACCTCAAACATCTCATGGAGAGCGAATCCTAGCTCACCCACTGGAGTAAAGAAAGTACAGGTTTCAGGGTTATACATCTCCAAGAGGCAGTAAAAGTGATAAGCACTCTGGGGAAACCCGAATTGGATATTCCCGATGGCTTTATACAAGCCAATATCCTTTAAAATGGGCTCGTGGGAATCCAGCATGTACTGAACAAGGCGTGCCCACCACATATTGTTAGAAGAATGAACCCAGCCAGGCATCCTGAAGGTTCTAGCCGGGTACTGACCATCCTTAGCCAAGAACTCACTTAAGAAAGTTCGGGCACGAGATGAGACTTCTCCCACTGGAAGCTCCTTGCCAAATCGGCCTGGAAGCAAGCCAGTAATGCATCTGGGGGAACCATCTTGATAAACCCCTTTTGCACTAAATTTGCCTGTTGGGACGCCATCTTGCTCTTGAGTCAGTCCCCACTTTAATTCTTGAGGCGTCGCTAGCCTCTGAAGATAGACCAGAGGATAGCTACGATCCATTCTAGGCAAAAACATCAACATTTCGCCTGAGTTATATAGCCAAACACGTTCCCCTTCAGAAAGGATCTCATCTGAGTGGTCCATCTGGTCTCCAAAGAGGAAGGCGGGTTTCTCCATCGCCTTTCTGTTTACATCTTCAAAAGCCGCGTCAGTTATGATTTCTCGCGCAGTAGTGGGGTGGTACTTGATCAGTTTCTCCTTGCGTTCCTTCGGGTCTGGCTTGTATGAGGGCAGGATGGTAGTGAAACGGAATTGGCCCGAGGGATCAGAACCCCCAGCAAAGCCGAAGTAGTTCTTGTGGGGAAGAGATTCCATCGAATATCCTACTGCAAAAAGAAAGCAGAATGAGAAAAGTTTCTCTAGGGCAGAAAATTTCTCTAAGTATGGACGCGCAAAGCTAAAAATTAGAACGCGCGAAGTTAAGAATAGCGCCGCGCGAAGCTAAAGATTAGACCGCGCAGAAATAGCCTCGCGTTTTCAGCGCGACTGCTACTTGAAATAGCCTCACGTTTTTAGCGCGACTGCTACTTAAAAGAGCCTCGCGTTTTTAGCGCGATTGCTACTTAAAATAGCCTCGCATTTTCAGCGCGATTGCTACTTAAAATAGCCTCGCGTTTTCAGCGCGACTGCTACTTAAAATAGCCTCGCGCTTTAAACGCGAGGATGATGTGATAACTTCGCGTAAGAAGGCAGTCAGAGACTTTTCTTCTTCTCCAAGCCTTACGGCAGGAGTACGGCGATCTCGCCGGTAAAAGAGTTGATTGATCAGTTAAATTTAAGCCAAATCACTCTAGAAATGTTCTAAAGAGTCTCGATGGAAGGATTCTTACCCCCGATGGGCGAAATGTGGGCTGGCGCGTCGCTGCCTTGACCGCCGCCACCACTGCTTGCGCCAGTCGCCGATGATGGAGCCGCTCGAGAAGTAGCACGAGTTTTGGGTACCATTGCTGAGGAAAAATCGACTGAAAATCTGGAGAAACTCGGTCGGAAGAAGATCGGGTAGTCTGAACTCTGATCGCCTGAATCTCTAAGTTTCTGGAAAATTCTCAAATAAGGTGAGAAGGATAAGAAATAGAGATTTCTTTTAAATGGAAGGAACCGCCTCTTGGAATTCGGCGCGAGTTTCGGAGAAAATGACTGGTCAGTTACTCTCTAAAACGCGAAGCTATTAGCCTCGCGCGACTAAGAAAAAGCGAAGTTGTTTTACTCCGCGCAACTTTACAAAACGCGAGGATAGCCTGTGCCTTAGCTTCGCGTTTTCATGGAAAAACTTAGATTTTTGACGAGTGCAATTAGGCGCTTCCATCTAAGTTAAAGCAATCCTTATCCGATCATTTGGATTAGTAATCTAAGTCGCGCAGAAGTGCCTTAGATTATTTTACCAAAATTATTGACCATCTGTTTGTTGAGCAAGCAAAATTCTTGAAGCTAACAGATAGAGAGGAAAATAATTTATCTTTATTCATGAAGCAAGAGATTACAAAGAGGGAGTTATAGCTCTCCCAAAAGCTTTTACATGATCAACTTGTCAATAACCAAACAGTAAGACTTCTCTACGGGGTGTTGAAGCTCAGTTCCCTGGTTCACATGCAATAACCAAACAGTAGAATTTCTCTACGGGGTGTTGAAGCTCAGTTCCCTGGTTCACATGCAAAAGATCTCCTCTGCAAATGTCAACTAGGATCTGTCATCCGAAATGAAGCACGAGAGGAAAGAAAACTGCAAGTGCAGCAATTCTGCACTGCAAGTGCTGCAGCTCCTTATTTATAGCCCTTTCTGGAGTTTATCTCTCGGAGCCAAAGCTTGAAACTTGCAACTATGTTGTAAAGCATATGCTTCTGACTTCCTTAGAGTCACTTCTACTGATGAAGATCGATGGATCCACATACATTCCTCTTCAGAAAGGATTGGACTTACTGCAAAAGGAACAGAGTTTCCAAAAAAGTAAAAACGCGGAGCTAAGCTAACTCCGCGCACAGTTGAAGAAATAGCCTCGAGCTTTAAACGCAGAGGATGATGCGATAACTTCGCGTAAAGGGGGACAAGATTTCTTTCTGCTCTTTCCTTCTCTTTCAAATTCATCGCGACTGCTAATCAAAGATAGCCTCGCGGATTCATAGCGACTGCTAATCAAAGATAGCCTCGCGGATTCATAGCGACTGCTAATCAAAGATAGCCTCGCGGATTCATAGCGACTGCTAATCAAAGATAGCCTCGCAATTCATAGTGACTGCTAATCAAAGATAGCCTCGCAATTCATCGCGACTGCTAATCAAGGATAGCCTCGCGGATTCATTGAGACTACTAGTAAAGTCCCACGTTTCAAGCGCAGGGACAACACAATAAAACGGCGGTCTCGCCTACAAGATAAGCAATCGTCCAGATTAAAATCAAGCCAAACCAAGAGATGAGGTTTTTACCTTCAGAAGACGCTGCATAGACTGGTTCGCCGTCGCGTCTACCTTCACGGCTGCTGCCATCAACGCCGGCCAACTTGCGAAAAGCCAAACTCCTCTGGAGAGACATCCTAATGATGGAAATCTATGGAGAGTTGAACGAAGATCAGTTGAAGATCATTCGTGAGTCACTCGAGTTCTCAGAAATTCTTCGGATGAGATGAAGAAGAAGATGAGCCGGGAGCTCTATTTAAACAGAATTTCCGTCGCTTGGTATTCGGCGTGGAAACTCAGGGTAATTAATGACATAATTACTCATTTCACTGAAGACGAAGTGAAGCTGATTAGCTCCGCGTAAGCGAGCATAACGCGAGATAGATTTGGTATTCTAACTCTGCGTTTCAGTTTAAATATCCAAAGTATTTCAAAATCAGCTGAAGTCTAAGCCATTTTGAAAACTTTGGAGGGGGTTCTGTTGGCAGTGAAAACTTCTAAGTTAAAAGGATTTTTCACAACAGAACGCGGAGCCAATTCAATAGCCCCGCGTTTGGTAATATTGACCCTGCGCGGAGATGTTTAATAGCTCCACGTTGATTCCGCAGTCTGGCTTGTATTAGCCTCGCGTTTGAGTAAAACGCGGAGATGATCAATAGCTCCGCGTTAGCTCCGCGTTTTGGTTATTTAGCGTCGCGTTTTGATGCGATTAAAGCTCCGCGTAAGCAGATAACCAGAATCTCAAATTGATTGAGATTATGATTCTGGGCTTATTTAAATACCCGAATCAAGTCTAATCAGAATTCCATCAAAACTAAGATATTTGATTGGAATCCTGGATGAATGTGAGTTCTATTTAGATAGAAACTCTTGCATTAACCTGGGGCTATAAATACCTCCCTGGTGAAACCCTAGGGGTGATCTTCTTTTTTGGGGCATCGGAAACCTCCTATCGATCCTTTGGCAATTCAAGTACGCGAGAGTGCCTTGAAGCCTTTGCCGATCATCCTCTGAAATCTTGGAGAATTCAAGTTACGCACAAAGCCTTGAGTTCGTGAAGATCAGAGAAAATCACCATCTTCTTTCTGGAGTTCTTGAGAAGTTCGAGTTACGCGAGAGAGCCTTGAACAAATCAAAGCCAGAGAAGATCGTCTATATTCGGCCGATATCTTTAAAAGAGAAGATTTCAACGTACCGATCGTCCAAAAGAACTGCTTGACAGATCCCATCGCCACAGATCCCACAACTATTGTAAACTAGAAAGATTGAAGTATAAAATCCTCTCGTTTGTTCTTTTTATATCTTGTTCACTTTCATTGTAATCTGAGATGTATTCAATGGAAGGAAGCGAAGAAACTTTTGCGACGAACAGTTGTGAATACTGACACCGAACATAGGATTCGGTGTGCTGCAAGGGCTTATTTACTGTATCTTCTTGGTTGCACGCTTTTCGCGGACAAGAGCTGTACGAGAGTTTCCATTGATTACTTACCATTGCTGCATGATCTCGAAGATGTTCATACGTTCGCATGGGGTGCTGGTGCTCTTGCATGGTTATATAGGCAGCTTGGGCTTGGAGCTAACGTTGCTCAGATTGGGGGGTATATGACACTACTACAGGCTTGGATTTTTGCTCATTTCCTAAGTTTTATGCCGGTCTTGAACCTATCTTTTGCTGACGGTGAACCACTTGCTTGTCGCTGGTTGAGCAGACGGGATCACAATATCTCCCAATCACATGTGCAGTCTATTTGGTCAAGTCTAGATAAACTCAAAGGCAACCAGGTAACATTTCCCTCTTTTTTATATACTTATTTAGTTTGCAAGTTATGTATTGGTAACTAATGTACTTCTTTGTATCCAACGTACATGCAGATTGATTGGGATCCATATCGAAATTATAGAGAGAAATATCCGTTCAGAGAAATTATATTTTTTATGGGTACGTTGAAGATTTTCAGCGTGATTGAGCCGCACCATCCGGTGCGTGTACTAAGATAGTTTGGTCGTCAACAGTATGTTCCACCTCCACCATTCTCAGCGTTACGTGAAGCACGGGGTATAACAGCCAATAGCTATGTGGTAAAGTATACGCACATTGATGAGATGTGGAGAAATTGGTATGATCACGTATTGTATCTGGAGCACCGTGGGTCTTTTGCTGACTACCTATCTGATTGCACGTTAGATTATATTTCTTGGTTCTCTAAAGTTTCACAGCGCTTTCTTGGAGTAGCACCAGATAAACCCCCAGCAGAGGAAGGAAGCCAATCAACCCGGCCAAATGTCGATGATGAGGTAATAACCATATATCTTTTTTATTTTATGTCCCATACGGTGAACCAGTTTATCTGATGCTTATTTTTTTCCCTCCATTAATATTACAGAGATATACACGCATAGAAGCAATAATCGATCCATTACTTGCGCAAGGGGATAAGGCATTCAAGAAGCGATCTGAGTTGTTATTTACTGCACTTGCGAAAATCAAAGCCGTGCTAACTGGTTGCACTCAGCCAGAAGAACCACCTGAAGAGCAAGCAGAGGAACCAAGTCAAGATCAGTCCACTCCTAATGCACCTGATACGGTAAATTTGACTCGAACCAGAAGCAGATGTCAGCCCCCGAGGAAGACAAGGAGACAGTGATCAATGTGTGAGATGTATAATGATATGGATGATGTAAGGAACTTCACGTGGCCGGTGTAAACTTATTTTGCAAACATTTTGATGAATTTGTTGAATTTATGGTTTTTGTTTATAATGAACCATATTGGTCACTTTTTGTTCGTTTAATATAAACACTACGTTTGTATTTGATCGTATTTCTTTAATTTTTATAAAATATTATTTGTTTTATACGTAGGGAAACCTATTTATAATCTTTACTATTTCATTGTATCAGTAATTGTATCGTTGTTTCATTGTATGGGTGTATCCAAGTATCATTATATCAATATATCGGTGTATCATGAGTATCATTGTATTTGTGTATCAGCAGTATCATTGTATTTGTATATCATTGTTTATCGGTGTATCATTGTATCGCAATAAACGATGTATCAGAGTATCAATGGGTTGGTGTATCAGTGTGTCAGTGTATAATTGTATATTTTTTGCTTCATTCCCTATATTTCGTTAATAATGTATAATTTGTTATTAATATAAGTCCATAAACTGACGTTAAATTCGGTTAACTAATGATAAATCAATTTTTATAAGTAAATAGAGTCGATGAGGCAGTGGCCAAATCAAGCTCCTGTCCGGACTGTCAGTCCGAACGAATCAAGTTCGTTCGGACTGACAGTCCGAAGAGATCCACGCTGTTCGGACTGACAGTCCGAACGAACTTGATTTGTTCGGACTGTCAGTCCGAACGAACTTGATTTGTTCGGACTGACAGTCCGAACAAATGAAGACTGTTCGAACTGTTAGTCCGAACAGCCGAGAGTTGTTCGGACTGACAGTCCGAACGGAGTTAGTTCGATCGGACTGTCAGTCCGAACAGCGGCCTCCTGTTCTGCCCATTTAGAGCGGGAGAAGGAAGAAGGGTAAGATGAGAATTTTTTTAGAGGGCATAGTTGTTATATATTGGGAGTTTTAACTGGGCTAACTAGGAAAAAACTTGTGCCCATTTAGAAGTTCCCAGTTTATTTGGTTACCTGAGAGAATACTGAAAAATTGAAGCAATCCACATCCAGTCTTACATTAGTGTCAGCACACACTTCCAGTTTCGGCTCTGAGTAATTTTGTTGTTATGATTGACATAAAGTCTCCTTTGCATGCGGGTCCTCAGACCAAATATATTCTGTTGGCTCTGTCACATAGCAAGGCACAACGTACCTGGTCTACGATTTAAGACTTCCTATGACCTAACATCCCCACAGTGCCAAGGTGATTGAGCTGGCAAGGGAAAATACATTCTACAGTTTTTTTTTTTTTTTTTTTTTTTTTTTTTTTTGAGAATAAACTGTGGGATTAATCCCCAGCGTGCTATTAATCAGATATCAACAAAACTTAAAATACATAAGAGAGTCCCTTACTAATAAGGTACCCTATTACTACTTAAACAAAGAAAAACTAAAACTGAAAATACAACAAGCACACAATATGTTCTCTGCATCTAAAAAATGTAATAGTCTATAAATGCTACATGAACAATGCATATAGCCAATAATGCTCCAACTTCTGTTAATTTTGGGCCCAAACAAGAGCTCAAGGGCAAGTAGGCCCATACAATTACTCATAGCACAACACAGAACTCCAGAGTAGCACACCCAGCCCATGCGAGTCAACACCCCATGTGATTAAGCTGTCTGTCGCAGTCACAACGACTCCAAGATGAAGTGACAAGGCTCTGCTGGCACCTGATACCTCGTACTCGATTTTGAAAGCAAATTAAAATTTGAATTTTGGAATTAGAATTTTGGTGTGTATTCCATTGCTGCCCATCGTTTCGCAGTTGAACTCGCCGGCCAGATGGCACCGCAAAAATTTAGCATACCTCCGATCGCTTTTCGTTTGGTTCATCTCATCGACCACCAAACTTTGAAACCTAATGCTGCAACATCAATCACACCAATTCCACTTTGTTGGAACTCGCCATTCAGCTCAACACACCCTGACGAATTCGAGGACCAGCCACGCCGTCCTCCATCTGCCTCCGACGAGCACATCGCACTATATCCAAGTGTTCCACCGATCCTGCCTCCTTGTAGCCTTTGATCATTGTGTCTTGTACTGGCAAAATTTTTGCACAATAACTTCACCGTCAGTGATCGAACACTCGTCCCATGACGAGCAGGACAGTCTCATCCATAACAAGCGAGATTAGCCATAATTGTACACAGTGCCATCGCATACCTCGTTGAAATTTCGGGCCGGCTCCACTCCATTGGAGATGCACTGTCATCTTCTGTATCCTCCCATGAATCCATGCCCAGTGAAACTATCACTTTGCCTTCCTCTACACAATCAAAGCTACTAGCAAATTTTCTTTTTGGGCAAAGATACTAGCAGCGCTCTTGGCCCATGTTAACCTCTATCAACACGTTGGACACCCCAACACAGTTGATGGCTCATCGGGGCTGGTAGCTCGGAGATGCCACACCAGCCATCATGGATCAAATACACTCGATTCCCTTCATCCCTTAAGTGTAAATCGATGGCATAAATCCTAAGTGGCAGACGACCTGCCCATTTTCTCTTTCTCAGGCCTACTGTAGAGCTTGATCGCAACCCAGGCAGCTTTAAGGCTTGCAACTTCCGGCATCCTCATCGGGGCTCGACCTCTGTTGCCGCCGGTAAATCTTGCAGATTTCGTGGGGGCTCGGCCTCTGTTACCTCTGTTAAATCTTTCAGCATCTAACTTCAGCTAACCTCATCTTGCGTTGCGACCGTCTATATGCATCCCAAGTAAGCGCAAAACGACATCTCTATCTCTTCCCTCTCGATTCACTTACTCATGTTGATTGATGGGGCAGCGTCGGCCAATTCTCCATGGATGTAGCTCTTTATGACTTTGGATATTTGGGGGATTTGGATTGCAAAAGGCGCTGCTGGGGGGAGCTCTGTCTATCAGCAGCTCCCCCCTACATTCTACAGTTTCAGTTAATTAAAAATCTGCACGTTCAAGAAGGAAAGAAGTTAGAGGTATTGGCACACAGTGGGTTTTTTTTTTTTTTTTTTTTGAGGTTGTAACGATGAGCAATTGCCTTTCGCATTCTATTAATAAGACATAACATAATACCTATTTTACATCAAATGTTAAAGCAAAATAGTAAAATAAAAGAAGCCCTGACACCCATAGGTATCAATAGTTTGGCCTTAAATAATCAAATGCAAATAAAAAAGACAGAGTACAAAACAAAACAACATCCAAAAGTCTCCATTAGCAGTAGACTGTCGACGACCAAAAACTCGCTCCCTCAATCACTGTCCGCGGGACCCTATCGCCACAACTGGAAAGCCTTCCTGCAGCTCCTCATCTGTTTCCTAGTTTTCTGAGAGGTATAGACGCTCTCTCTCTGATAATAGACCTGTCCAAGAGATCATGTCATGATATGTGAAATAAAAATAGATATTAGTTGAATGCGTGTTCTGTTTAAAAATTCTGTTGTTTCTCTCTCTCTCCACACGTTCCAACAGATCGCTGCTAACATAATACGACGAATATGGGCACCGTGTTTTGTAGACCTACTAATTCCGGCTCTTTCCCATATATCGGCATACTCAGCCATGTTGATTGTTATGTGCAGGCACGCTGCACACTTCTCCCAGAGTTTTACAGTATAGGCGCATGATAAGAATAGGTGTGAACTAGACTTTGCGTCTGCTTGACATAGAATGCAAATACCTGGTCCCTTCCATCCCCTCCTTTGTAAATTGTCCCAGGTTAGGATTGCGCCTTTGGCGATGGTCTATAGAAAGCCCCTTACTTTGAGGGGGCATTTAGTCTGCCATATGTGAGATGCCTGCGGGAGCCTGCGTCCACCATCTATGCAATATTTGTATGCAGACCTAATAGTGAAATTTCGATTTTTTTCCCATCTCCAAATGACCTCATCACATTCATTAGCACACGGGGGGATTTGTTGTATGAGATTCTTAAGCTCTATGGCCTGTGAACGAGTTGCGACATCTGTGACATTAATTCCCAGGTCCCACCTACTTCGGTGCCATAACTGGCTAATGATGACATTCTTATCGTTTGCTAGTTCGTAAACCTTTGGGAAAAGCACCCTTAGAGGTATCTCTGTACACCACCGATCATTCCAGAAAGATACTCTTCCTTTCCTACACGGGATGAACGATATACTTGATTGGAAAATATCCTTCGTTCTTAGTACCCTTTTCCAGAAACTTGAAATATGTGATGTGTTATGATTTTCTTCCCACCATTTACCTCTTCTCGAGCCGTACTTGAGTTGCAATAGCTTTTGCAATTGTCCTCCCGGTTTTGTCAATACTCCCCACCACCATTTGGTCAAGAGGGCAAGGTTGAAGGTTTTTAGATCCAGGATTCCTAGACCTCCTTCTTTTTTTGGCTTACATATCTGGCCCCAGCGCATTAAACTGTATTTTGACTGATTTTCTGAAATTCTTCTCCATAAGAATCTTCTTCTAATTTTATCTATCCTCTCTCTAACCCATGAAGGGATGGTCAGGTGGACATGAGGTAGAGTGGAATGGATGAGAGAACCGAGTTTATTAGGACGATGCGACCTCCTAGAGAAAAGTATCTGGCCTTCCATCCATCAAGCCTCCTCTCAATCTTATCAATGATGGGGCACCAGTCTCTTTTGATAAGCCTTCCTTTTCTAATTGGCACACCTAAATATTTAAAAGGAAATTTTTCCAGTTTGCAGCCCAAGATACTCTGAATTGTCAATGTAAGTGGGCCCAGGGGTCCCAGACCTATCATGGAGCTCTTTTTGTAATTAATTCTTAAACCTGACCAAGCCTCAAAATAACAGAGTACCCATTTCAAGACAACGGCCCCTTTAACCCTATTCTCACAGAAGATCAACGTGTCATCCGCATATTGGAGATTAGTGATAATAAAGTTCCTGCTTCCTGGTAATCCCTTCATAAGCCCCGCATTCGATGTTTTTCTGATCAATCTATTTAGGCCATCAGCGACGAGCACAAAGAGGAGGGGGGATAGGGGATCTCCTTGGCGCAGACCTCTTTTACCAACAATCTCCCTGCCAACCTCTCCGTTGACGACCGTCTGGATCTTCGCGGAGATGAGCCACATTTTAATCCACTGAGTCCAACGAACTCCAAAACCTCTACTCTGAATGACTTCCATTAGGCAGTCCCAACTTACCATAGCCTAGGCCTTCTCAAAGTCAAGTTTGAGAAGAAATCCGTCTTTCTTTGTCCTTTTATAGTGATGAATCACTTCTTTTGCTAGGACTATTCCACCAAGGATACTTCTCCCTTGTATAAATCCCGACTGTGTTTCATCGATCAGATGTGGGAGGATGGCTGCGAGGCGATTCGCCAGGAGTTTGGATATGATCTTGAAACAGCTGTTCAATAAAGCTATAGGCCGATAATCTCCAACTACTTCAGGCGATTCTCTCTTCGGGATGAGAACTATGAACGAGTAATTGTTTCTCTCGATCTTCGCTCTTCTTTCCACAAAGTCGGTTATGAGTGCAATTAAATCCCCTTTAATCTCCTCCCAGAAAGTTCTGTAGAAAAAAAGGGGAAACCTTCCGGGCCTGGTGCTTTATCAGGGCCAAGGTCCCAAACTGCCTTCTTTACTTCTTTTTCCGAAAAGTCTTTCTCCAGAGTCTGAAGATCCACGTCCGAATGCCACTGCTCGTGGAACATTTCAATTCTGTTGTTCGTAGTTCTTCCGAAAAGCTGATTGAAGTGTTTGTGAATGTGGTGGTATAAGTCTTCTCCCTCGATGAGGGTTCCTTCTATTGATATAAGTTTATGAATGGTATTTATCCGTCTCCTCATATTCACCACTTTGTGGAAGAAACCTGTGTTCGCATCCCTTTCCTTTAGCCATTTGCTGTGAGCTCTTTGTCTCCATTTGGTGTCCTCCCTTTTATAAATTTCTCCTATCAGTTTCCTTAGCTCACCAAGGCGGGTGGACTTTTCTTTACACAGCGTCTGGACTTCCTCCTCTCGTTCTAGAAGCTCAATCTCCTTTATACACTCGTCCTTGGACAATTCTTGCATTATGAAATATCTCCTCTCCCATCTCAGGAGAACTCTGCGCAATGACGCAGTTTTGTGCACATGTTGTCGGCCGCATCCATCCTCGTTGTTTGTTGTGCCCAACTCTGTTTAATGATTTCATGTACCTCTTCATGTTCGAGCCACCACTTTTCGAACCTAAAAATACGTTTTTTCTTTTTTCTGATTTCCCCGGACTCCAATCTTATGGGTACGTGATCCGAGGTTGGCCTACACATAGGGCGCACAACAGCGAAATTGAATTTAGTTTCCTAGTCCGGGGAAACAAATACCCTATCTAATTTTGCCATATACGGATCCTCTCTCATATTAGACCACGTGTAACGACGTTCTATCAGCGGTATTTCAATTAATTCCAGGATTCCAATAAGTTCGTTAAAGTGGTCCCTGTCTCGGGTATTCATGTCCCCCCTTTCTTTTCGTTTGAAAACCTTACTACATTAAAATTTCCTCCAATAACCCAAGGATCTGTTTTCCATGCCCGCACCCTTAACATGTCATCCCATAATCCGACCCATTGATCGCTCCTATTTGGGCCATATACTGCCGTCACTATTTGCATCCATCCATCTCTCTTTCTTTTTGTTATTATAGAGAGAGTGAAAACCCCGACCCGGGACTCCTTAATCTCAAAACGACTCCGGTCCACTCCAATAAGAATGCCACCTGATGCACCAGTCGCATTCTTGACAACAAAATCGAATCTACTCCCTAGCTCACAGAGAACACTCAGTGATGGGTTATTAAGTTTCGATTTCACCAAGCACATAATATCGATAGCTGTGTTTCTACACGTATCAGACACCATTCGGCGCTTGCCTTTGGTGCCAATTCCCCTAACATTCCAAAATAGTGTGTTCATAATTGTTAAATGTACAACCTCTCTATATCTAACCTAGGCGGTTAGCAGCTTCCCTTACCCTCCTTCCCTACCCCGTGTTCTATCCCCAGAACCTCTAAGTTCCTAATTAATGTTAGATTACGGATGTGGTCCTCATTATTGGTGCCCATATCAATCTCGCATATGCGTGCAATGGAAAGTAAGATGTTATCAGGTATTAAATTGAGTACATCTAAGAGAGCAATATTGTTACCTTGCTCGTAGTATGTAAGAAGGGCCTTGCGCTTTGTGGCAAGTGATGCTACTTCTCCTGTCTGATACTCATGGCCAACCCTCTTCTGTTCCAATCTCCTGCTTCGCCTAGCCGGTGTGATCTGTATCCCCTTTGGCTCTAGCTCGTGATACCGATCCCCTCTGATAGGACTAGATTGTCCTTCTCCATCATTGTTATCAGTGACAACCTTCAGAAGAGATTTTTCCAGCGGCTCTGCAGATGTATGCTCATGAGGTATTGCCTGTTGGTTGCAGACCGGGCTGGTTACCTCTTTCATTGCTTCCTCTGATGCAGATTCTTCTCCTCCTCTCTCTGATGCGTGTTGACTGGGCCGGTTCTTCAACTTCTCCCTGGTACATGTTGGGCTAGTCACCTCTTTCATTGCTTCCTCTGATGCAGATTCTTCTTCTCCTCTCCTTGAAACATGCTGACTGAGTTGGTTTTTCAACTTTTCTCTGATTCTTTTCAGGTACCTTGACGGTTGCCGCCTCCGTATCTTCGTTGGTTTTCTTCTCTCCTCTCCAGAAATTATGTTAGTTAGCAACTTCGAGGTGGCCTCTCTGAGGACCTCCTTATCAAAACCAGGCAGTATGGACAGTAAACCCAACTGTCTAATTGATTTCGAGGTTTCATCATTCTCACTGAGACCCATATTCTTAATTTTTTCAAAGAAGTTTAATACTCTATCAGAGGTTCTATCTACATCCATGAAGTTAGATGTGCTGCACACAGGTCCCATTCCCAGTCTCTCTGTATCCAAAGTCAAATTTCCATCCACATTCCTGGTCATATACATAAAATTAGATCCTCTCTCATCAATGACTTGATGAATTTGCTGTGTGTGGGCCCCACTGGTAGTGAAATCCAGATTTTTCTCCTCTCTGCAGACCCCACTCCTTTCCTACCGCAAATTTTCTTTGTTTCCTTCCCCATGTGGTTGGTGGGGTCCACCCACTAATTTGGTCTCCAAGAAAACGTTTTGAATCTCCCTCCTTACTTTTTTCCCTACTTCAATAGAGGAGTTGTTTTTGTCTTTATGTGGGCGACGGGGTCCACCCTCTTCATGAAAGTTGGCATCTCTCCTTACTTTTTCCCCCTCTTCATTAAAGGAAGCCCGGTCTTCGAGAAGTGGATTACCACTTTTCTCTTCCCCACCTACTCCACTACAGAGCTCTGTCCTTTCATCTCCTCCCCCAATTCCACTTCCTTTGTCTAATTTGGCCGAGAGACGCGAGCTACAGCCAGTAAGGGTAGGTCCACTCCGACCTAAGGAGACCCGTTCGCCTTTAGTAACTCTTGGCTTGTCTTTCCCATCTCTTTTTTTTCGCTATTTCTTTCTTCATGGAGCATCGATTCACCAACTCCTCTGTCTCCTACCTCCATCTGGTAAACAACTTTGCTCCTTTCCCTTGTTGCAGAAGTGGTTCCTATCTTGGAAATTTTTGCTTTGTTTGTGAAAACTGGCTCGGGGACTTTCTGGTTTGGTTGGTGGGGCCTTCCTTTTTATCCATCTCCTGTCGCGGTTGGTCCGATGTACGGTGCCACGTGAATCGCCGTTGATGCCCGGCGGCCGGGATGATTCCTATAGGCAGGGTGGCGATCTCGCTTGCGAGGGTTGCCTTACCCTTGTCTACCAGTGAATCATCCGCCGCCGTAGGCTCCGGCGTTTCATAGGTGACCCTGTCCGTGGGTCGTGGCCCCGGCGGGAGGAGGATCTTGTCGATAATTCTTATTGTGATTTTTCTCAGCTGGTTGCCGACCACTATCATGAGCTCTTTGGGTATGGAGTCTACACTTTCGCAACCAATCCTTACTCTCGCCATTGACAACTCCGTTCTATTGATGGTTACATCGGCGACGTCGATCAGATGAGCGAACTTGGCTACCACCTTGCTGAGGTCGCATCTGTTCTAGTGATGCAATGGTAGCCCCTAGATGGCAATTGTGGTCGTAATCAGGAATAATTGGATCTGGTCGTCTTCCTCACTGGACCATTTGTACACCGTAAAACCGGCGGTGTGGTCTCGGCAAGGGATTGATGTCCTTCCGACGGCAAAGTCCAATACCTCATTGGACGGGAATCGAACTAGGTAATATCTGCCCAAACTGTGGAACTTCCATTCAAAGCAAGAAAAAACTGCCGAGATGGCGTTAAGTCCGCTGATCATATCGGGCACCGATGGGTTCCCGTGACCAGGGTACGCAACTCCTATGATCTTTGAGAGCCATGCCCAGTCCTCCGCGCCCTATATGAAGTTGGGAGAAAGAGGATATGTTTGTTTTTCTTTTCATCCTGTGAGCCATCGAAGGTCTTCTACTTGCTTATTGTTTCCCTGTTCATTGACCTAAGGTTTGTGGTGCCTCCATCCCTGCCACCTAATTTGGGACTGGGTTCCGTCGCCCCATACTTCATTATGCCATTGCCAGACGTAGTACCAATCCGTCGAGCCATCAGTTGCTTTCCCCCACTCTTCTGATTCGAAGTTCTTGAGTTGGTCTTCTTTGTTAGAGGCATCCTTTGGTTTTTTGCTTGTTGATCAGGTGACTTCATCTTTGTCGGCAGGACTGGGCACTCAGCGATCTTGTGACCGAGATTTTTGCAAAAACGACAGCGAATGAAAGGGCATTCATCCTTGAAATGGCCCTTTCGACCACATGTCCAGCATTCCTCCCCGTTGTCACCAGAGAATGAGATTTTTCTCTTTTGACCAACAATAGCAGTAGTTGGTTCCCTTACCCTCCTGCTTGAGGTACGAGCTCGGACCTCTGTCCATGGCCCGCCATTGTCTTCCTCTTGCTTTCCTCTCTCTCCGGGCTTGCCGGCCTTGGCAAGCAGCGCGGCGACCTCTAAGCCAGTGAATGTTGCTTTGGGGTCTATGTTGCTAGGGTTCACTGAGTTGACCAAGGCTGTGACAGTCCTTTCGGTCTCCGGCGATCCCTTGGCGATGTCGGCCCAGCTTTTTCTCTTGTGCTTGGGGTTCTTGTCTTCGTCACTGCTTTCATGCTCGCGAGTCTTACCCCTCCCCAGCCATCCCCAGTTAAACTCCATGCCGATGATGTTAAGCTGAGGCTAAGCACCACCCACGAACCGTCCCCCTGATGGCCCTTTTCTTCCTTTTTTGTTTTTTGTTTTTTTTTTTTTCAGGGTCGCCGGAGGATCACCGGGGCTCGGGGTGACTTACCTGGAATCGCCCTCCTAAAGCTACCAGATTCCGGTGCTGCAGCCTTGCGATCAGCGTCACCTCGTTCTTGAACTCCTCCTGAGGGCACACAGTGGGGTTGATTCTGTTCTACCAACCCACCATGTATATTATTATCATGATCATCTCTGCCTTGACTGCTAGAGCTTCTCGTCGCCAGTATGATGATGAATTGAAGTTTAGGACCTGTAAGTAGACTGATAAGAAGAAAGAGCAGCAGCAGAAGAAGAAGATGATGAAGAAGATAGCAGAAGAAGACAAGAGACGGAGTTTTTGAGAGAGAAGGAGAATCTTTATTTCATTGATACCCTCACGCAACAGATCCAACTCCTATTTATACATGAATTTCTCTCTCAATTTCCCTCTCATTTTACAATTCAGCAGATAAGGCCGCTGGGGCGATTAATTCCGTTATCTTCAGGTCTAGGTGAAATGAAAGGTAGTTGCTTCGAGTCGGGTATGGATTCAGGTATGGGTCTGGCTGAATATCCGTCCACTTGCATTACTAAAACCTTCTTGTTACATTAAACTTCCCTTTTCCCGAGAGCACATGTTTTTTTCCCGATGAGCACACTAGATAGTTTATTTTTCATACGGATTTTGAGTTTGGACCGTTGAAAAGTGGGCTCTCTAGGAAAAATGGTGTGCTCCTTTGAAAACTCCCCTTTTCCCCGACTCTTCAGTTCTTCAGCTCAGCATACTTTCTCAGAGGCTTTTTATCAGACACCTTTAATTCGTGACAATTATCAAGTTGTGAAAGGTAATATATCGAAAAGGACACCATTTCAGATCTCTGTTATCTATAAAATAAATTGAGCAACCACAAACCCTAACCCTAACCCTAACCACAAAATGGGGGGAAGGAATCAGCTTTTGGTTGGCGGGAATGTTGTAATAGGGTTTAATGAGCATTTCATTTTATTTTACTTTTCCCGCTTTGCAATTTTGCTAATTTATTTTAGTACATTATCTGGTGTCATTGATTCATTTAGATATATACTGTTCCCACCACAATACATTCAGATGAAATTATAAATTGCATATGAACTTAATATTCCAGCAATACATTCAGGGTGTGTTTGTTTGCATGAAAGTAAAATGGAAGTAGTGGACGTAAGCCTACTTCCACTACTTCAAGTGTTTGTTTGGTCAAGAAAGAAGTTGGGAGTTACTTCTTATATGGTGAGGTGGCATCTATGTGGCACCTCACTTCAAAAATTTTCTTCCTCACACTTTTGGGTTGGAAGTGGTTAGGAAGTAAAAGAAGAAGACAAAAAAATATTTTTTTATTTGTATGTCATCATTGTCTTTCAAAAGTTATATTTTTACCTCTAATAAATAAATAAAATAATATAAACTATGTTTATTTAAATAATACTTTTTACTTCCAAACACACTTTCTTCTTTCAATACATTAGTAAACAAATACAAGAAGAGAATTTTTCTTCTACTTCAATTTTAGAAGTTACTTCTCAATTTCTTTCTTACTTCCACTACTTCCAACTTGCCAAACACACCCTCAGATGAAATTACGATTTGCATATGAATGTAATATTCCAGCAGAGCATGATATGCAAGCGCAGGACAATACATTCAGATGGCTGTTCCTCTCTTTGCTCAAATTTTCATTTGAGAAGCATACAGTTTACTTAATTACTTCCTTTACCTAATACTTAAAAGAAGAGAGGAAAGAGAAACATGAAACTCGAAACGAAGAGAAAATTAGTAGATTCTGTATCGTCAATTCATCATTGGACGGCTATATCTAAGCACGTAATACATAATATATGTTGTGGGTTTGTAAAAGATAAAAGTCATAGCACTTCTTCTAGTGCTAAAGAGAGTTTTATCTTAAAATAAAATTATACAAAAATCTATCAGCAACAATAAGTAACACCATACAAATTTATAGACAAAACAATCAATATGTGACTATTATTAATTAAAAAATGGATTTTTTTTGTAAAAGAAAATAACAAAATATATACCCAACTAATAAAAGTAAAGAAAAATCAAAGACTAACCGACTAAAAAATAGAAAAAATCTACCACCTAAAAACAAAAACTAATAAAAGAAAGAAAAAATAAAAATAAAACAGCACTAATAAAAGAAAATTAAAAAATTACACAAGGCTTGTCATGAACTAATAAAGGAAGAAGTAAAGCAGCATGCCTATTAAAATTAGGAGAACAACTTCTAGCAGCACTACGGGAACTTCTAAAGGGGCACAACTTTTTTCCTAGTGAGCCCACTTAAAAACTTCATATATATTACAAGTTTGTCATTAATTTTTTTGACTAAAATGCCCTTTCTTCAACCCCCTTCTCCTTCTTTCTAAAACTACAGAATAATAAATAAAAAAAAAAAAACCTAAAACCCAAAACTGTTCTATTAAATCTTCTCCTATATTAAATTATCTCACAAATTAAATTTGAAAATTGATTTTATTAGCTTTTTACTTACTCAAAAACCCTAGAACTGTGCGGATTGAAAAAAATTATGAACCCAAAAAAACTCAAAGTCCGGATTGAGAGTCCGGAAGGTCGAATATCCGTCCGGACTAGAAGTCCGGACAGTGGGACAGAACTATCTTTGTCCGGACTGGAAGTTCGGACAGTTATAAATAGATTTGCTTTCGTTTTATTATTCATAAAGTCATTGCAGTATGGTGGCATCCTTATCTCACATGTGAGTGTCTTGAGTTCGATTCCTATCAATAGCAAATCCTTTACTATTTTATTTTATTTTATTTTTTCAAATAAATATATTTTCTTGTGTAACTATTACAAATCTAATTAAATTTCGGACTCAAACAAGTTTTTTTTCCTTAGTAACTATTTCATTCCAATTAAAAAATAAATTAAATGAAACATATAATGATATATTTTCTTGTGCATTTTCTTTATTTGCATTTTCTTCTTTACTTTATTTTATTTTTCTAAATAAATATATTTTCTTGTACAACTCCATATCAATATAATTTCTAATCAAATAATTAAACATTAAAATAAAAATTATTAATTCAATTGCAGTACAAATATACATAATAAGTCCTGGACATCCAATCATAGAAATCAATTCGATTGCAGTACAAATATACATAAAAAGTCATGGACATCCAAGAATAGAAAATTTGATCGAGTACAAGTAAAAAACAAAGCCGCATCAAAATATCATGAAGTATAACAAAAAACACTGTCACTCATCTTCTTGAAAGTCAATTAACATTGTCTTCAAGTTTCTTACAATATCCATAAAGATACATGATAAAAGTTGAATATTAAATTTACCGGCTCTAATAAAAATTTAGAGATATCATTGCACCTAAAATCTAAATTAATCACTGTCTCTGTGTCTTCCTTGAGTGTTGATGTTGACGTGTGGTTGGAGTCGTTCTCGTTGTATCAGGTGCATCAGGAGTGGCATGTTCCTCTACTTGTTCCTTTGGTTGTTGCTCTGGTTGAGTGCAACCAGTTTACACGGCTTTAATCTTCGCAAGTTTGAGGGAGACCGGTCGTTTGAGATTGCTAGGTTGTTAGAGATAGGCCATGACTTCATCTATATTCTGAAGTTGTGCTCTAATTTCTTCCATGTGCATGCGAGGTTGTTGATGGTGTAAAATTATTTTAACCACTCCGATATTTATTCTGTCAATACAAAATAAAATTCATATCAGTAAACACATTATGCTTTACAATTAAGCCACTAACATAATAATCGCGCTAGACAAACTGAATTGCAAATTGACAGTATACATATGTAAACACGACTGTGAAATTAGCGTTTCACTAATCTAAGCATAACAGTTAAAATAATATTATAACAATCAAAACACTGCAGTATCAGACTTTAAAAAATACATGAACTCAAAAAAAAGTAGACCAAGATTGGAACTTAGACTATATAATTTTGTTTTTCTGCAGTTTGTGTTTCTTGTTCCATGTATAATGCTCTAACTAATGAAATTTTTAAAAAATACATATTATAAATAAACCAAGGTTTTAAATATCAGTCATTACTGATATGCATCACGAACATTGTATCAAATTATGATACAATATAGACCCTATAATATCAATATTAATATTTACAATGTGACATCCCCAATACTAAGTCTCTTTCAAGTCCCCCTTCAACATCAGTCCAAAGTCCGAAAAAGAAAAACTTAAAATATAGTACCAATATTAATATAAAATAAAATCTTAACAAAGCCATGAACATGAGTAAGTGGCATACTTGAATTTTAATTCACTCCTCTTGAACAAATCCCTACTTATATAACTGATAATAGGCATCGTATTCAATTTTACATTCAATAAATAAGATGTCCATATCTAATCAGAGCTTACGAACCCAAATATAACCATAAATTTTAACAAAAAATAGAATTAGCAAGCTACCTTATCGTTTACATTGGCACCTTTTAGCCTCTGTGTGTAGATGAATCGTTCTGGAAAGACAATATATTAAATTAACTAATAAAATTTAATATTAATGTCCATGATTAGAAAAATAACTAAATTTCACATATTTTACAACTAGAATTACAATATTAATTTTTCTTAATAATTATAATCTAAATATTAAAAAAAATTAACAAAAAAAATGCTACAACCAAATTTGCTATGTCTTCCCCTCTTCCTCCTCTCCAACTCAACAAAATCACCAAACCCTAATATTGAAGAGTTGTTTGATCCAAAAATAAAAAAAATCTAAATTTAAAAAAATATTACTAAATTAGCAAATCTTACCTAGCAATGGCGAGAAGGCAGCGGCGACGGCGGGAGAACGGCGGTGGCAACGACCAGAGATCGGCGATGGCGGCGGTGGCGTCCGATCGGTGGCGGCGACGACGGCTTTAGGAACGGGAGAGAGAAGGAGATGTGAGAGAAGAGGGAAATGAGAAATGGGAGAGAAGAGAGAAATGGGAGAGTTAGGGTTTGGGTTTTCTTTTGAGTTTAGGGATTAGAGAGGAAAACGGGAGAGAAGAGGGAGAGGAGGATGATAAGTAGGGGAAAGGGTATTTTTGGAATTTCTAGTGTGCTCACTAGTAAATTACTCCCTTCAGTAAATTCTATATAGGCTCACTGGAAAATCTGGGCTCACTAGGAAAAATGTTGTGCTCCTTCGGAAGCTCCCCAGCACTATTGCTATGACAACCTTCAGTGATGAGAGAGAGACAAGAGATGATACGCCGCTTCAGCCTTAGAAGTTGCCTCGTCATCCTTCGGAGCTGGCGAGATGACGTTTAAGGCAGTTGATGGTCTCCTACTTCCATTGTGATATTTATGTCTCTTAGATATGAGTTTGAATAGAGGTAGTTGCGAGGATGGCGTTGGCTCCAATAAAGATATATGAGTTTGAATAAAGGTAGTTGCGAGGATGGCGTTGGCTCCAATAAGGAAGGTTGAGCGCAAGCAATAGTGAAAAAGTTGGCACGGGCGACAGTGGAGGTGTGAGCTCGGGCTTTGGCGGAGACAGCACGGGAGCGGGTGTTGGTCACGGTGTAGGCCTATGCATGTGCCTTGACAGAGAAGAAGAATGCGCGTGTCTATGCTTCAATATAGACGGGATGGGCCCTTGCAACGGCCTTGAAGATAGTGAGTGCGCGTGTCTGTGTGCCGACGTAGATGGGACGGGCCCTTGCCCTAGCCTTGGACAAGGTGCAGATGTGTGCCTTGACTCAACAGAGGGGCATGTCTTGGGCCCATCTTTGGAGAAGGTGAATGCCTGTGCATCGATAGTGCACAAGTCTTGGGACCGACCTTGGAGAAGATTCAGGCACGTGCCTCTGTCTCGACGAAGACAGGGCAGGTCCTGGGCCCAGTCTTGGAGAAGGCGCATGCCTCTGCCTTGACGGAGACAGCGCAGGTCTGGGGCCATGAGCGTGCTTCGACAGGAATGTGACATGCTCCGATTTAGACGATTGTGGAGAAGGGGCCAACGGCATCCTATGTGGAGAAGTGCCGGACAGTTGCCATGTCGGTGATGACGATGATTGTGTGGAGATGTTGCCGGCCAGTTGCCATGATGGTGATGGTCGTGATTATGGCGAGAGCCGTCGAGATTCCAGTCATTATACTGATTATACAGTTTTGCTTCGGCCAATATTTATGTCAATACCAACATCACCATTGCTAGAGCAAAAACTCTAAATCTGAATGCTATCACCATAGTAACTCTACTTGCTAGCTTCTGAAACGGACGGAAGCGAAACTAAGATTAGGGTTTTGAAATTAGGGTTTTTTCTAGGTGGATTGGGAAAGAAATGATAAATTGGGGAAAACTTTTGGGATTTGGGAATCCACCCAGGCCCACGCCCACTCTCCACGAATCCTCGAATCCACGAGGAAAGATTTTTACTCAGCAAATTCCGCGCCAGAGATTTCTCAAGAAAATTTCTCAAAATATTATCTCTCTCTTCAATACTTCATACAACCCCTATATATAGGGATACCCTAACAAACAGAATCTTAATAAAATCCAAACTCCTAATCAAATCAAATATCTTGTACGATCCAAATCCTAATCGAATCAAATCAAATCAAATATAATATAATCCTGATCTCCATCAAGAAATAAGTCAATCAAAATATATACATATGTACAAAAAATAAAACTATAAATCGAAATCAATGAATTATTCGAGACTTAGCTGTGGATGTTACCTCCATTTTTGATCCGAGACAAGTGATAAATTAACCAGGAGACCAATCAAAAGCTAGCTACCAAATAGCTCCAACTCTTAGTAATGATGGTTTGAGAAACATAACAGTAAGTGTTGGCTGGCTGATGTGTAGAGGGTGTCGGAGCTATGTTTATTCGGATCAGAGAAGGAATTAGATTTTGAGTGGGATTAGAATTAAGAGCATTCAATTTGATAGATTATTATTTGGATTAATTACAATAAAGCATCCTGTAGTATGGGATAGATTAATTTAATATCTATGAAGTTTAAAACTCCCGTTTTAATCTCCAGACTATTAGCGGATTCAGTCAACAGAGTGTCATATTCTCGCTCTTTTCCAAATTAACATCCACTCATTTCCTATAATCCCAAAATTGCCAAATTCTCCCGCATTAAGAGTAGCTCTCCCATTCCCCACTCCACTGCCGTTCAGTCCTGCACAGTTCTCTCTCTCTCTCTCTCTCTCTCTTGTCTCATCAATTCTGTCTCACTGACCCTCTTGATATCCCTCTCTATTTTCCTACCTCCATCTTCTTTCCTGTTTCCCTGTGCAGGCCGAGTAGTATATTTTCTAATTTCTGCATCAGAACTGTTGGTAGAATTGGATGACTGAAAGTTCAGCTGAGCGTAATTGATTTTGATGGCTCAATCACTATAAACCGTGTCTTGGAGTGTAATCGTGATGCGAGCATTCGAAGCAAGCAATTGCGTGCACCTTCCTTAGATCCTAGCTCAGGTGTTAAAGAATTGGGAGTGAGCTACAGGAAAGTTATAGTTTCATGTCCACACTATAAGAAGAAAGACAATCACGGTCCGCAGATTTCAAAATTCTCATTGGCTTGATAGTAAAGACCGCAGGATCTCATGGTCGACACTATCTATGGATGCCAAAATTTCTCCAGCAGTTTGATAACAAAGACTACTAAAGTTATCTTGATTATTTCATATAACTTTAAATATCGAACAAATGCAGGTTCTCTTCTTACATAGATCAATAGTCAGAAGAGGCCGACAAAATCCAAGGATCAAGTCAGCTCGGGAAGTAATTATACTGCACTAGAATTTGTTAAGAAAGAAAAGAAAATCCAAGGATCAAGGCCGACAAAACCGCAGTCCACCGCTACTAGCCGACAACACCGCCAAAACCCACCGCTTTCCTGCTCGCCGTGCTTCCTTCGCCAGAGCTTCCGTTGATCGCCATCTCCTGCTCGTGCTGATCTCCTGCTTCCACTGGTCTCCGCCTTGTCGTCAATTAAGAAAGAAAAGAAAAAACCCGCAACCTCAACATATCCTTTTCAGGAGCAAATTTATCTTTTCATTATCGTGTCATCTCCTCAACGGCGCTGTTTGCTCTCAGTATTAAGTTATAGTATTACGTATTAGAGGGTCTTACTGTAATTAATTCTTATTATTTTAAGTAAAGTTGGGTTAAAAATTTAATTAGTTTGATTGTGTACTTAATTCCTAATTCATGTTCATGTTAGAACTTCTATATATTCCTAATTCATGTTGATGTTAGAACTTGAAAAATGAAGCTATATCGTGGCAGTGCACACCAAGGATTGCATGGCCCAAGAAAACCCAATAAAGGCTCATAACCAATAACTACAATTATCCAATTCCAGAATGGACCCTCTCCTGTACCTTCAATTCCCCCCCAACAAACAATGACGGGTGTATATATATATATATATATATATATATATATATATATATATATATATATATATATATATATATATATATATATATATATATATATATATGGAAATGAGCTGACAGCTCACGCCACTTATTTGAGCTGCAGTTCATTTCCAATATCTATAATAATCTTTTTAAAAAAGTTTCTTTTGGATTATAATCTCGACCACCTAGGGTTCACTCATACCCAATTTCTTGGGTTTTAGTTCAGATTTGGTCCTCAATCAAGTTAATACAAAATTAACGGTTTGCAATGAATAAGATATTTTGTATGCATTTGATGAAAGGGTAAATGAACTTCAAAATTTATAGAATTTAATCTGAAAGAAGTTAAGGAGATAGATATTGTAATTGAAGAAAAAAATTGAAGAAAATTCATTGGATCGTTATAGTTTTGCCGCTAGCTCATGTAACTTTTCCTGAGCTGGCGGCTCACCTACAATAATCCCATATATATATATATATAGAGAGAGAGAGGTTTTGGAGCTATATGCATATTCAAATCGGAGAGGAAATCAAAATTGAGCCAGACTTAAGAATCATTATATAACATGGATTAGAGATCGAGTTTAGTTAAGAATATTCTATCAGTTAGATTGTTATTGGATAGGAAATATTGTGTTCTCTTTATGAACCTCATCTCCAAGCTTTCACGTACCAGATATTAACCATGATTATGGGCATAAGATTGTATTCACAATGATCTTTCTATATTACTAAGCCAAGAGGAGAGAGAAAAATTCATAATTTAAAATTAAATAATTAAAAATTAGAGAAAATTCGGTTTGGCCTTTCTATTTTTTGAGAGTTTTGGATATTTTAAATTCTTTAAAATTCTTCTAAGATATCTATTAGTCTTAATAAAAATAAAGAGGGTGCGAGAAAAAAATGGAAATCAATTACAAAGAGATTATGGGAAGTTACTTCCCAATGTCAAAAAAAAAAAAAAAACTCTTAATTATTCCTCTTCCTCAACTTAAATAAATTAAATAATTAATAAATTGGAGAAAATTCAGTTTGGTCTTTCCTATTCTTTAAGAGTTTTAGAATTTTTAAAATCCACATGATGTCCCTATTCATTTTCTTCCTTCTCCTCTGATATTCTGTTTCCTATCTCTAACCATGTTCATTACTTTCTTGATCTACTTCTTGTTGGGGATCGAATCCCCCATCGAAATCGAAGAGATGAAAAAAACAATACAACACAAGAAGAGCACGAGAATTAACGTGGTTCGGCCGACCAAATTCGACCTACATCCATGGGAGCAACGAGAGAAAATCTACTATGAGAAAAATATATTACAAGAAAAGATCCAAGTATCTCTCTACCTCTCGTATCTCTCATAATAATAGAATCATATCTCTCAGCCAATTGCTCAACTCTCTCATATCACATACAAGATATATATATATATATATATATATATATATATATATATATATATATATATATATATATATATATATAGTGTTTCTATCCTAATCCTATTAGAATAGTACTATCACCATCTAATTGGTGTTCCAATCCAATTAAAACTCTGATCTTCTAATCCAAGTCCAACTGAGACTCCTTGTGATCTTTGATCATATTTGGATACTCAACGGATGCGAGATACAAACCCAACACAATCTCCACCTTGGCTCGTATCCAATGAGCCATGTATATTGGAGAAACTATGTTGTTCTTGCCATCCACTTCGTAGACATCCACCGCACGATCACCATGTTCGACCGACCGGGAATAATTTGTATAATCATCAGCATTTCTATACTTGAGCACATATGATCACTAATCTATGCTATCTTCCGAGCACTCATGATCATTAAACTGTACTCCCTTGAACACTTACGATTATTACACCATGCTCTTCACCAAGTGCTCGTAATTGCTACACCATGCTCCATCTCAGTCAAAACACATGGACCTCCTGAGTACTCACAATCACTTATCATGTTGTGCATCGAAAAAAAGTGATCGATGACCGTACTCCACCTTGATCCCAAAACTGTGACCAACTCTAGAGACAAATGATTATATATTACCATGTGTTTTATCATGTTACGAAGTAATCGTATCCATCAACATGAAATTCAACCTTCTTAGCTCTGACCTGAAGGATATTAACAGCATGAACATTCAATGGGAATGAGTAAACTGTATCATAATAATAATTGACAATTATGAAGAACTGCTAAGAGAACATATCAGTTGATGAGAAGTTGAGATAACTGCATCAATAAAAAAAAAAAGAGAATATAAAATTTTTTTGTAATACTGAATTTATTCTAATTAAGTTCTATAATAATTTTCATATTTATCTTTATAAATTATATTAAGTCTGCAACCGTAATTCTAGTCATCATCTAAACAAGGAAACAAGATTTCAAATTTTTTATTTCAATTGAAATTATTATCATTGCTGTTTCAATTTATTTTATTTGTAATTATTGATTTCAATTCAACCAAATTTAAATAGAACTAACAAGTAAGAAATTCAAGCAAACAGAAAGGAATTACAACAAGTGAATAGCATGCAATTGTAAATTAGCAAGTTGGCAATTTCACAAGTATTCAAACAAGTCAACAATAAATAATCAAGTAAGAAAATTACGGAAATTATCTAATAATCAAAACTATAATCAACAACAATATAAAAATTACTAAAAAAAAAATAGTAAATAATGTACTATAACGTAATTTAACATAATGTTATGTAAAATAATGTAAAATAACAAAAAAAACGTATTATTACGTTGCACTGAGTTATTTTTAATTGTTAGATAGCATCGGGGTTCCGTTAGGTTATAATGGATTTCTTAATGCGTTATTTTTAGCATTGATTTTAACTTCCAGATATGGTTAAAACTTTGTTTCCACAATAGAAATTAAAATAGAAATTTTATATTAAATACAAAAAGATTAGATAAACAGCACAAAAACTTCAACAAAAGGTTAAATTAAAGACAAACTAATGATAAAGGTAAATTGGTCTTACTCTCTATTAAATAGAAGATCTGCAACAAAATCACTCTGCATACGAGGTTCTATGATAGTAACAAAGCATTCATGAAGAACATTAAGAGCAACACAAAGCTTGCTATCATGCTCAGTCCTGGTCGCAGCATCAAAATGCAAGTTATCAACACCATTTTCTCTGCTTGATCTCAAAATAGTCAAGGATAAACCTTCAACAGATGTTGGTTTAGATATCCCAAGAAGTTGTCGCAAATGAAGAAATATCTGCAGAATGTAAACAAAAACAACAAAAACTCACAATTTACTTTTAAAAAATTAACATAAATGAAACTTTCTAACTCTAAGACAAATTGCATTATAAAAGCAAATTACAAAATTCCTGATACATTAAAGGCAATAAACTTTATATGTGGAGAAAGTGAAAGCAAAAGTTAAAATCATCAACTCACAGAGCATATAACTTTAATGATGAAGTGAGAAATGATTTAATAGAAGTTGCAATGTGCAATTGATGGACAAGAGTAACACTGAAACAACTCTGTTTTATGCTATACTACTTAGAGCAAATTCTCACCCAAAAACATTTGGAAGCTATTGAAGGCAGCCAGGCGAAATGTAAAGATTTTTTAATGAACAAAACAATATTTTTTTAAGAACTACAACAATGTTGTAAACACTGGTGCTTAAGCAGTTTTAAAAGCAGAAACGGGCCTAGGCTCTTTATTTTGGCCAAAAGCAGACTGCTGCTTTTGCATGGAAAAGCACTTTAAAATGGCCAAAGCATTAAAAAGCAACCCAAAGTGCTTTCTATTTCGCAAAGAAAGTTCGAAGAGTTTTGAGCAAAGGCGGAATTCATTTACTTTAAAAATTAGCTTTCCTTTTCATTGATTATTTGGTTTATATAAACATGTTTTCCATTTCATTCTGTATGACACAACCTTATTTTTTAAAATCTTGCTACGTTAAGAAATTATTTATTATATATATCATAAATAGAATATCTATTATTAGTTTTCCTCCACGGCTTTTTTTTTTTTTTTTCTTCCTTGACTTTTATGAGTTTTCCTCTCCTTCTTTTACCATTATCGTGCATGTGTATTTATTTTTTTCCTTCTCTTGGCTTTGACGCCTTTTGCCGCTTAAGCCTCACAAAAGTTGTAGAAGTTGAAGCCAAGGTCTCCCCGCTTTGCTCCGTAGCCATTTCTTGGAACCTTGAATGACAAATATAACAAATGTGCTAATTATGTATATGATACCCAAAATAGGCAGGTCAACTTTACTCTTTTGCGATGATCTCATGACATGGCCTGTCTACTTATTCTAACATTCATACAGGGTGTTCTGACGCAGGAGTTCTCAAAACCTAAGATACAAGAAATAGCTGTATATATGTATTGTATTTTAGAAATGCTAATTTTTGCAAATATTGTAGATATGCTTATGTTGATCTTTGTAGTACATCATATGTTAGAATTAGTGTTTTATGAAATTATGTTGAAGAGTAAAATAAAGATTATTTCCAAAATGGGGCATAACAACGGTGCACTCATTGTGTAAGTCTTCCCAAAGGATGTAGGCATGTGTAGGACATAGATGGATGTCAATTTTAATATACTGGTGAGGATTCTCCTATATATGACACTGGATTAGCTTTTTTCTCGCCTAGCTACTAATGGAAGGGGAAGAAAATGAAGACAGGCCAACTTTTCACGCCTAGGAATGGAACAGTTTAAGCAAAGCAATTTATTTAGCATACTAAAACTGAAACCATGAGATTTTAATGAGCAGATTTGATAGAAAGTGCCAAGCAGTAGCTGATGTGAGATGCATATAGGCCAAGGCTTCAAATATAACCAGTAACCATACATATTGCAAATATTGTCTCAGTTTTGTCGTATTTGTAAAGGATATAAGCCTATAATAATGGAAATAACATTGCCAATTTGGCTAATATTTTGGCAATATTGCCAATTTAGCTGATACCATAGTCCATACACCATTGGCCAATACCGATGCATTTCGAGATTTCAGACCTTGGTATATAGGCCCTTAGTGACCGACAGATATCTCATATGAATAGTGACCGACAGATATCTCATATGAATTAAGTGTTCAATTTTCTTGTACTGATGAAAGCGTCTGCTACAAATTGCTGGGATGGTTGTTTTCTTTCAGTTAGAGAATTAATTAAAAGCATAATACATCAATGGAGTTGACGCAAAATTGCACGCGATATGCTCTGTTTATTTTTATATTTTGAAAAGCCTTCCAAAAAAAGCATACAAATGAATAGAACTGAAAAGAAGCATATTGAATGCAACAATCCAGCCATAGTATTCAAAATACATGGAGAATCCAGCATGCTTATGGCCAAGAGAAATTGCAATACTGAACAATTATTTCCTTTATCATCCTCAGATTTACAAATATACTTTTTTAATATTTCCCCTAAAATTTTGTCAGAGAAATGCATCTGGTTGTAATACTTGTTCTAATTTTAGAACAAGGTTCTAAGTTGCTATATGATTGTGCACAAACGAAGAGTTTGTCATGCCTAGAGCCAAGAGAAATAACAACCTAAATTACCTTTAAGATCTTCCTTGGAGATTATTACTTACTAACACATCTTATCAACGCTTAAATATTGGCCGTTGCAGCAGATAGACCATCTGATATTTCGTTTTTAGCCCCTTTCCATTATGGTACGACTTTATTTTGGCTGTCTATCTGCATTATATCGGGTTGAACCTATATAGCACCCGATATATCGAACCCTAAAAAAGGGATATATCAGTTAGCCATTCATTCTTTTAGATGACTCGAGTATTTCAGTATTGAGCACAGGTTGGATTTGTTTCAAACCCAATAACTAAGTATTTTAAATGATATCTTTTGTAGTCCTACATGATGTATATATGTATTGTCATATTTACTATCATTTGGGACAAGAAGTTACCTATATTTACAATCCAATCCTGGTTTCCAATATTTTTTAAATATCCCCAAAATCTCCCCAATACCTGATCTTGAATTTTCCCAAACGATGTATCCTGATAGTTGATATTTAAAACACTAGATCTTATATATTTGTTCTTAATTCAGCAAATGTAGCAGATTGCCATGAAAAAAAAAAAACAAAAAACAAAAAGCCGCATATGAAATGCAATAGCGCAACAACGAAAATAAAAATGAACCCAATGGCCAAAGGAATTCCAATAACCAAATACTATTTTCCAGATTTTCCTCAAATATGTTTATTTATTCTTTGCTTCCTGTAACAAGTTATTAGACAGTCACATCTAAAATATTGGAAACCAGGAGGGGGAAAGGGGAGAGACTGGTTAAGGATAAGTTGAAGAAAAATATTTCACACGTACAGACTAGAAACTTATTGTTAATACATATCCTGTTCCCTTCGAACAAAAACTGAAAAACCTTAAAAGGGCAATAATAACAAAAACTGAAAAACCTTAAAAGGGCAATAATAATTTATCACTATCCGCTGCTCTAGTTCTTTTTCACAATCATGCCAAAAATTTTGAAAGATGTATCTTCAATTAATGCATATCATGTCCAAAAATTTGAAAGATTTATCTTCAATTAATGCATACCCCCAAGCATCATATGATTGCTTGACTACCAATGAGGATCCCACATTATTGAGGAGTTAGATACCCATCGGGAGATCCGCACAGGAACTAAATTTTTATTGGTACAAGAAATTGATGGTAACTTATACTATACAAGTTAGAATCTAAAGAATATTAAAGCAGAAGCATCAACTTGCTTATAGCTACAATATGTATGTTGCGGTTAATGCACATAACATCTAACTAACATGATATGCATCACAAGATGCTCTAGTCCACAGTCGAACTCGTATAACTATTAGCAAACTACACATCAACATAATACAAAGATGTAACGAGTGAGCATAATAGTAATATACTAGTTGCTTTTAATCATAATAATAAAAAACAATCAATAACATTTCCATGGCCTGATCGCAGCATAAGATGTGCACAAAATGCAACATATCATAACCAAGATTCAGCAAACATGCGGTAATCACAAGGTGCTGCTTGCTTGGTAGATATGACATTAACCCTTCAACAGGAAAATCTTTAAGAAAAAATCAAAGACAATAAATGTAGAAGAGGATGAAAAAAGAAGAGGGAAATATGGAAAGCACCTCTGAACACTTTTCGCTGCAAAACCAATTTCCAGCTGGACAACTACTTAAGCTTTCAACACTGTACTTCATTATCGTACGATCAACCAATCATCGACCATCGATCATCTCGGTCAATATCGATCCCTCGATCATTAACGATCACTACTAGTTTGCACAAAATCTAATCTAAATAGTAGATTTTGCTCAATCTACATCCAGCACTGCATCAAGAATGCTGAAAAACATAGGATTCGACTCCTGGATCACTTTAATCGGACACCGATTTTTCGATCTACGCTCCGATTAACCATAATCATCAATCTGTGTCTCAGAATCCATCTCAGTTATCAGCCTCTTTTTGGTACACATTGCTAGCACCTCTGGTTGTGCACATCACCGGTTGTATCCTGCTGTTTTTTTCTTCTTATTGTATTTTGCCTTGATACCTCCGCCAACCTCCTTGTCAACTCGACATCAGATCTACTATCTCGCGATCTCAATTTTAGATCCATAACCATAGCTCTGATACCGCTTATTGGGGATCGAATTCCCCATCGAGATCGTAAAGACGAAGAAAATAATATAACATAAGAAGAACACAATAATTAACGTGATTCGGCCAACCAAGTTTGACCTATATCCACGGAGCAATGAGAGAAATATCCACTATGAGAAAAATAGGTTACAAGAAGAGATCCAAGTATCTCTCTACCTCTCACATCTCTCATAATAATATAATTATATCTCTCAGCCAATTGCTCATATCTCTTGTATCACATACAAGATATATATATATATATATATATATATATATATATATATATATATATATATATATATATATATATATATATATATATATAGTGTTTTTATCCTAATCCTATTAGAATAGCACTATCACCATCTAATTGGTGTTCCAATCTAATTAGAACTCTGGTCTTCTAATCTAAGTACAACTGGAACTCCTTGTGATTTTTGATCATATCTGAATACTCAACGAATGCGAGACACAAACTCAACACTTCTTATCTTCCTACATTACTAATAAAAGAGAAGGGAGAAAACTTTCAATTTAGTAAATACAAAAAATGGAAAAACGGAGAAAATCTGGATGGGGATTTTCTAATTTTTAAGATTTTTTTAATTTTATAAAATATAAACTCCAAAAATATATAGTATGTAACTGTTCTTAAAAAGAGGAAGGGTTGGTTACAAGAAAACCATTTTCTATAATAATTGTCTTCTTCTTTTTTTTAAGGAGAAATTTAAAAACTTATCTCTCTATTTGCTTTACCGTAATCAAAACCCTCATATTTCTCAAAGTTAAAACTGTTCCAGTTAGAATTTCGTGTTCATGTTCAATGTGCGATAGGAAGGACCTCGATGATTGCGGTATTTGTTACTCAAGTAGTGAATATGATTGAGCTTGTACTCTTACCTTAATCTTTGTTTTTTTTTTGTTATTTTTATTCATGATTTTGTTAAGAGTTGGAGATTTTAGGAATTTAAAATAATAACCTGATTCAAAATTTTGAGTTTTGTGCATTGAAATTGTCAATTTTATTGCGTTAATATTCATTATATTTGGATTCTTTATAGTTGCAGTTATTGTTGAGTCCGAAGGACTTCTATGATAGATTATTTTATGATTTTGTGAGATATTATTTTCGTTTTTAGGGAAGAATTAATTTTTTGGGGGGATTATTTTATGGGTTGAAAATAGAAAATGTTATTGGAATTGGTAAGTGATGAAATTTTTTACCATGGACTTTTATTGTAGTGATGATGACAGGATTTTTAGATTTTCAATGGATAGTTAGGATTGGCTTGAAACTTTCGATAAGAATTTTAAATGGTTCTAATGACAGATAGTTGTGCTTGGTTAGGAAAACTGTATGCTTTTTTTTTTATCCTAGATAGTTGTGCTTGGTGATTTTTACATAGAGAGACGGAGACATCTATGTAATAATCTGATTACCAAATTTGGGGTGGTAATCCTTACATGCAAAAACTGAGAAAAAAAAGAGACATCTGATGGTCAGGCCTCTAATGCCTTTGTCAAAGTGATTCAATAATCACAACCCAACAAAAGGAGTGTAAAAAGAGTTCATGTCTTCTTTATTTTCTCTCTTCACCCACTTTTGGATGTCAAATATTTATTTCAGTTTTTCATTTTTTCAATTTATTCTTGTGTGGTTAGATTTTTGGATTCAAAGGACATACAGGAGTAGAGCATAGGAGGCAACTCTCCACGAATACCAAATTCGTGTCTTTGAAAATAATGTCCAAATAAGGTATTCTAGTCACTTCAGTTGGTCTTTTCATACTTGAGATTAATATATTTTTTCTCAATATTGTATCCGTATCCTAGAAGTCGAAGACCAAAAAGTTTTTTTAATCACTTTACTTAGTTTGTTTATACTTGAAAACAATGTATATTTCTCAAATGTTGTGTTTTTCATATCTTATGTCAAATGAACTCTATTTATTAATTACTTTTTTTTCAAAGATTTACTTTTTGGAACTTATAATTAATTATTGCTAAATTAACAAATTTCCTATTTTATGAAATTTATAAGTACTTCAATTTTCTTCTTTTCCTAATCTATTAATCTAATCATTCATGATCATATGTTATCCTTTCCCAATGAAAAGTAATCCAGAAGAGATGAAAAATCTAAAAACTATTATTTAACTTAAAGTTCCTCAAATGGATCATATATCTTAAACAAAACTATTGTTTGAAATAAAAATTTTAAAAAAATAAAGCCCAAAAATGGGGAAAAAAAGGTTCGCTGTTCTCATTTTTACGAACTTTTGGATTTTTTGAAATCTTAAGTATGGATTTGAGTAACAATGTGATCTGGAAATATACAAATGTATGATTTTGATTTATTCATCACCATTAATTGAGAATTTAGAATAGTGCCAAGAGTTATCATAATCAATAGAAATAATTAATTTCTTACTATTCAGTATAATGATGTATTTAATATAGAAACACACACACACACACATATCCACAATTATACGTTTATAACTGCAAGCACTGATATGTAAATTTAAATTTATAGCAGTAATCGTAATTTTGTATACCTCTACCACCTTCACTGAAGGGATTTAAAGATCAAAACTTTAATAAAAGAAACACAAACCAAGTTGCGTCTTCTTCATTTTTCATCTTTTCACTCGCTTTTGAAAGATTGAAAAAATTAAAAATGACAATTTTTTTCCAACTTCTTATTTTTTTCCTTTTTGCTACTGTCAGATTTGGAGTCGAATGGAAGGGGCAGAGTTGAGCACATAAGAGATCACTCTCTATGAACATCAAATATGCATTTGCAAGAGTTGACGTCTAAAAAGATATTTGAATCATTTTAATTAGTACTTTTACACTTGAAATTAATATATTTTTCTTAACAAGGCTCATGTATTGGTTAGTGGATGGAATGATATTATTATTAGAATAATTTGATTCGTCCATATTAACTTTCTCTTGCTGAAAATTTTAATTTCTATTTGTATAGGAATTCAAAATTTAATGGTTTAAAACAAAAATTTATCCATTATGTATTATATTCTGTATATTTGGAGAAATTATCAATGTGAATTTTGTTCCTAATTTAATTTCCATTGGTGATATCTACTTCTAAAAATATACTCATAAAAGTTAATATTATTATCTTGCATTTGATCTTTTTGTTGATTCATGATCAAATTATTGAAATAAATCAATTATATAAAATAATAATTTTCAATACACCTTTCCTAATATAAAATAATAAATTTCATTACATATTTCCTAAATCCTCAAAATATTTTCAAACATTTAAGCGGGTTTCCCACTAGTTAGTAACTACTCAAAACCCGATTAACTATATTAGCGGGATGATTTTATTTATTGCTTGTGTTTCCCCAGTCGCCCCTGCCACCCCCATCAAATTATTGAAATAAATCAATTATATAAAATAACAATTTTCAATACACCTTTACTAATATAAAACAATAGATTTCATTATATCTTTTCTAAATCCTCATATTTTCAAGCATTTGCGCGAGTTTCCCACTAGTTAGTAATTACTCAGAACCTAATAATTGTATTAGCGGGATGATTTTATTTATTGCTTGCGTTTCTCCAGCCACCCCCAGCCTACCCCCCCTCCCCCTCGAAAACCCCCTTTGCTCAGCTGTAAGTTTTCCCTCCAGCTTATCAAAAAGCCAATCGGGTTTGGTACTAATGAACATTTAATTAGTATAAGACTAGGATTAAAATGATTATGGTCAATATAAAGAGATATAATTATTAGAAATAGAATATTTTAGAATAATGTATGATGCACGTCTAAGAAATTTGTCTGGTACTAAAAAGGTTTATGATGCAAAGTGATGTGACTTGATTTGTGCACTCATAAGCGTAGGAGATTGACAAGATGGTACTCGAAATGTAAATCCAAAATCATCCTCTTGAGGATACAATACCATGTGCTTGTCTGACAGTTGTGTTATATGTTACAAAAAAAAAAAAAAAAAAAAAAAAAAAAAAAAAAAAACTGAGAAAGATTGGTTAGATAGAATTTTAATTAATTAAAATAAACTAGAGAGACGCATCAGCTCAGATAAGTGAATACCCACAAGATTGAATATTTAGATAAGTTATTGAATTATTTATCTCAGTTATATAAATTATGTGGTTTTATACAACTGAAAAGTATTTTTTTTTTCCAAAAGTACTAGATTCGAGAAATAATATTGTAGTTTGCTAATTCCCCCAATCAATACTTAAATGAATTTTCGAGATAAGTATAAGCATGATCTATGGATAATATAAATAACTATTCAAAGCCTATGCAAAAAAGGCAATGGCACCTAAAAATTAAGTAATAATTGTACCATCAAGAAATAAACCATCAAAATATTAAAAATCATATATTAATGCCAAACATGATAAGTTGGGAACCAAAATCAATACTATATAAAATAATTAAGTACAGAAATAATAAAACTCATACCAGAGTAAATATCAAGGGTTTATCTTTACATCCAAGACCAAAAAAGAATTAGCTACTCATATTCATCATAGTCATCAAATAATAAGAATAAAATATTTTATTAACAAACTATAAAAAAATATACGATGACTAAAAGTCTTCATTATCTTTTAAAAGCTCTGTATTAAATGGCCCTCTATCTTCTATATTTTTGCTATTTTTTTGAAGTATATATAATGGGTATTTATAACCCTCTATAGGATTTTAATCACCTAAAACAAGAGTTTTATTTGCTTGGGAATTATTTTCTTCTTGAAATTGCTTCGTATACGCGTGTTCATTAATTGGGTTATTGATAGCTGCTTTGATAGCTTTTTCAACAGGCCTTCTCAAGAAGGTTTATAGTGCCAAAACATGAGGGGCAGTCGACAACTATACCAAGGAACTATCGACAGTGCCCTAATAGTTTTGTGTTGCTGAACCTTATGCATGTGTGCATGCTCCTCATTTAATTTTCTTGCATCTAAAGCCCTGCAAAATGGTTACAAAAAATTAGATTAAGGTAATAAAATACTCAAGTGGATAATTAGAATAACATGCACAATAATTCATTAATTTTGCATATTATTCATCAAAATTGGATTACGAATGCACAAAATAAATACAAAATATCACACTTTTCACTCATAATCATAAACACATGTAAAAGCCTGATTTTAGTTATGGATGGGTATCAGATTTAAAACAAACAAGTGAATAGGATATTCATCTTATTATAAAAATAATGGGTTATAGACTTTAATTAGGTTTTTATTATAGAGTTATCTACCTAGATCCAATAAGGCATAAGCTTATTGAGGAAGGGAGATTGATCTTATCTCTTGATAGATTTCAAGGGTAAAGGAGGAGGAGGAGGAAGAGTTATTATGAGAGATGGTGCTTCATAGTAAGAGACGACGTTGACACGGTGCAAGGACAATGGTGAGCAGCGAGCGACATAGGACTCCGATCGGTCGGTAGTGCTCCGACAGTCGGTGGCCCTTCAGCGGTTGGTGGAGGGAAGGGAGAGAGGTGTAGAAGAGAGTTGGGTACTTTTGGCAAGCAATGCAATGTCTTACACTGGCAAGCAGGTTGACAAATATGTAACTATGCCTACTCATTCCACTCACATCATACCATAGGCTACATTTCCTTATTTGACTTCACACCCTCCTTCATCTCACATCCCATCATCATCAGTGTCGTTCCACACTACACCTTCTAGCACTTCTAAGGTGAGGGTGACTATTGAGCATCTGACCATTCTGTTTGCCATACACCCAAGACTAAGGCTCTTTATTCTAATCATTTAAAGAAATGTTCTCCTCAATTCGAGCACATTCTAGAGTTGTTCAAACAAGTAAAGGTTAATGTAACTCTTTTAGATACAATCCAACATGTACCTACTTATGCAAAGTTACTGCAGGATCCATACACAAAGAAGAGGTCAACAAACATTCCAAAGAAGGTACTTTTAGCTACTAATATGTCTAGTATTTTTTCCACTTTGTACTTTGAAGACTCTAAAAGTCCTATTGTTTTCTGCACCATAGGAAGTATAGTGGTTGATAGGGCCTTGTTAGATCTAAAAGGAAGTGTCCACTTGCTATCTTATTCACTTGTACCAGCAGTTGGGATTGGAAGAGTTGAGGCCCATCAAGATTTCATTATAGCTAACTCGTAGGTTTGTAAAGATGCCTATGGAAGATATTAAAGATGTATTTATTAGATTGGAGAGTTTATCTTCCAGGTCGATTTCATAGTCCTCAAGATAACCTTTGGTGAATCTACAACACCATATCCTAGTTAACTTGGGTTGGCCACTCCTAACTACTTCCAATATTGTATTAATTGTCGAAGTGGTTTGGTAAAACTTTCCTCTGAGAACATGAGACTTGACTTAAACATATTCAATTTAATGCATCAGCCTATTGATCTATTTGATGAGCTCCAAGATGTCAACGTGATATAAGGTATATCCTGTAAGCACCCTCAGGATAAATTCTTTGATGAACTTAAAAGGTTAGTTAACGAGAGTGTGTTTTCTAGCGAGCTCGATGAATTATCTAACTATGTGTCTTCCACACGTTGGGAGCTTCTATTAGAGCCATTGACTAGTGAATATAGAATTCACTTGAACTATCGAGTGCCTAGCTGAACTTGAGATGAAGACCTTACTGAGTCATCTAGACAATTCTTGGAGGAGCACAATACTTAAGCAGTCATTATCACCTGCCATTTTGGAGCTTAGGCTGAAGAGGGAGTTCTCTTATTAGTGCTGAAAGCATATAGGGTAACCATGGACTTGGACCGTGACTGATATCAAGGAGATAAGTCCATCCATCATCCATCATAGGATTCATTTACTAGATGAGGCATAACATACACAATATCCTAAGCGTAGATTGAATCCAGTAATGAAGGAAACTGTGAGGAAGGACATTCTGAAGTGCCTAACAATGGTATCATCTACAGCGTCTCTGATAGTGCATTGTGAGTCTGGTTCAAATAATATTAAAGAAGTATGTAATCACTATGGTTAAGAATGATGTAAACGAGCTCATCTCGAGGCGTATGCAGATAGGATGGTGAATTTGCATTGACTATAGAAAACTGAATGCTACGATGATAGAGGACCAATTCCCCTTGCCATTTATTGACCACATGCCTGAGTGGTTGGCAAGACACGAGTTCTATTAATTTTTAGATAGATACTTTGGCGATAACCAGATTTCCATTGCTCTTGAGGATCACAAGAAAACCTAGTTCATATGTCCTTTTGACACCTTTACATATCATTGCATGCCCTTTGGGCAATACAATGCACCAACCACGTTCCAATGGTGTATGGTTAGTATATTTTTAGACATGGTAGAGTGTTTCTTCAAAATTTTTATCGATGATCTCTCCATCTTTGGAGATTTATTCAATAAGTATCTGCACCACCCAAACTAGTTTTTATGTGCTATCGTGAGAATAACTTGACCCTTAATTGGGAGAAATATAATTTTATAATATAGAATGACACTGTGCTATGATGTGAATAATCTACTGTAAGCATACAGTATCGGCTGTAGCGTTTTACATGTAGTTCTCACGAGGATCTAATGTATTTTGCTGTCTCAATAATTCTTTAGTTCTATCAAGTTAATTATGAGAATCCAAATTGAGAAGGTTAAGTTTAGTTTCATAAAGTTAGTCTAGAATTTCGAATCTATTAGAATAATAGCCTAATAATGAATTATCTCTTTCTTCCGAACTTCTTAATCATGCATAATCAAGTAACACATTAAAAATGTGATCTTTTTAATTTGATTTTAATTAAGAGCCCCTAAGTATGATCTATAAAGTGACATGCAAGTATAGATCATCAAAGATAACATTTTTCCTAAAAAAATATATCTAGTAGATAATCTTATACATAAAAACAAAGAAATAAACTTCAAACCCTAATCAAAGTATATATTATCAAATGACCAAACTTAAGTATAACCTATAAAAAAAAATTAGATCTATAACTTTATTCTCTTTAATTTATTTATAAAAAAATCTTGTTAATAATTCTATAAATAAAAACAAAGAATATGAATTCCAAATCTTATCTAAATATAGACTATCAAAATATGAATTAAGCATAATCTATCAAAAATTTATGATTTACAAAGTCCAATTTTTATTTTATTTATAGAAAAATCACAACTTTATTTTTTAAGGAATAAGGTAAGATAAATCCATATTAGATCTATTAAACTAATTTCATCCATATCCTAGGGCTAATGCAAATTAGTTACTCATGCTACGAATTATCATGACCATATTTTTATTATTGGAAAGCATTAAAAATCCTATTTCTCTATGAAAACTATTAAAGATCTACACTATAAAGCAATTAAATCTATCTAAATAACAATTAAAATTTTTTTACTCACTAGAAAGTAATGAATCCAAAAATTGCATAAAGAGAAACCCTAAAATATAAGGATAGGCCAATATATAGATCTCAGAATACTAAACCCTAATCATATTATAACTAAATAGCTACATTATTATATCGAAGATCCTGTAAAAATATTAGCCTCTGTGGGCCCCTCCTTGCTACCAAATGGAGGTTATTGCTGCCAATTAGCAGCAAATTAGTGGAGTCTGGACTTCTGGTTTCTTCAACTTGAAACTTTGGCCTTGTTCCTTTTATCTACATGACTGTATTTTACTTTTGTTCTCTGTACCTTTATATTCTTGTACCTTTATTCTCTTTTAGCTCTTATTAGACTTTGTTTCTTAATCCATATATGAGTTTATACCATCTCCTTGTAGAAATAGGTCTAACCTAAAAATATACTAAAAATACCCAAATAATATTATTTATATACAAAAATAGATAATATGAGGGTTATAGATGTTCTTCGAAAAAGTCTTACTTTCTTCCATTGATTATGATAATTACAATGAAAGAGGAACAATAGAAAAACAAACGAGAGGATTTATATTTATCGCTATCTTTTATAAAAAAAAGTGAGTTCTAATGTGGCAATGGGATCTATCTAGTAGAACTTATTGATGATCCGACATAAAAATCTCTCTTTGAAGAAAATGATGGCCGGTCCTAGCTTCCTCTCTTTGCTGATATTAATGAATTCAAGCCTCTCGCGCGTAACTTGAACTCTGAAAGATGTCTAAGGCTTTAAGACTCTCTCACATAACTTGAATTGCCAAAAGACCTCTAAAGTCTTCCTCAAAGAGGTTATTTATAGACTTTTGTTGGTTATGAGAGTTTCTATAGGGATTGGAATAGAAAGTCTTTGTATTCATCAAAGATTCTAATCAAATATTTGATTTTGATTTAAATATCTTGAATTTGGATTTTGATTGGACTCAATTCGGGTATTAGATAATCCCAAATATCAGTCATAGTCAATTAAAGATTCTGAAAATCTGCTCACATAGAGTTATGTACTCTGGACGTGGAGCTATGACTTCTAGCTTTGCATTTTACTCTGACGCGAAGCTGAGCTTCTGCCGATTTACTTTGGATTTCCCGTCTGATGATTTGACGTCTAAAAGCGGAGTTAAGCCACTCTTTATCTTCGCATTTTCACTGCAACACGTGAAGCTAGTAGCTTCGCATCCAACTACCTTAATTGCTCCGAACTCCGCACTCAATACCAAGGGGTGGGTTTTCTCATTTAAATAGAGTCTTCTTCTTCACTCTTCTAAGAATTTTTCGAACTCCAGAGATCTCAGAGATCCTTGCGAACTTCTTCAGCAATTTTCTCTACCCCATTTCTCCCGATCCTCTTCAATCGATGGCACCCAAGAAGAACACCGCCTCACGCGCCTCATCTCCATCGCCGGCTGGCACGAGTAGCAGCGACAGTGGCAATGGTAGTGACCGTAGTGGCTGTAGATACCAAAAAAAAAAAAAAAAAAAAAAAGGAAAAAAATGAAAATTGCTAAGTGGGCACACCCGCGGGTTGCAACCCGCGGGACCCCCCGCGGGAACAGCCGCGGGACCCCCCCGCGGGTTGCCACACACGGGAGGATTCCCGCGGGATGCAACCCGCGGGAGCAATCCTGCGGGTTGCCACCCGCGGGAGGACTCCCGCGGGTGCCAACCCGCGGGAGCGATCCCATGGGTTGCCAGCGGGTGCCAACCCGCGGGAGCGATCCCGCAGGTGCCAACCCGCGGGTTGTTTTCTGAATGAGAATCGATTGATTTCGATTCCCCTTTATTTTTGTGGGTCTGGCAGCAGTGGAGCTTTATTTCTGTACTCCATTGACGATCCGATCTTTTTGAATTGAGGAACTCCTCTCTGGATATTTGGACTCTGAAAAATTGGACTCTTCCCCAAAGAATCTCCCCCCAATCCAAAAGCCCCCTCTCCAGTTAAATTCCTGTGTTTTATAAACCAAAGAAGCTCCAAATCCGCTTCAATTATTCCTGAAAAATCGGATCACGGAATATTAGCAAAATAAAATAGGAAACAAATAATCGGAGAAGAACGGAAAACAACCCGCGGATTGGCACCTGCGGGATCGCTCCCGTGGGTGGCAACCCGCGGGATCGCTCCCGCGGGTTGGCACCCGCGGGAGTCCTCCCGCGTTGCATCCCACGGGAATCCTCCCGCGGGTGGCAACCCGCGGGTTGCAACCCGCGGGTGTGCCCACTTAGCATTTTTAATTTTTTTTCTTTTTTTTTTTGGTATCTACATAACCCCCTCCAAAGTTTTCAAAGTTCTGTATTGAACCGTACTGAATTTCGAAATACCTTGGATTCTTTAATTTTGGTTATAGACCTTTTAAAAGATTTGGTCGATAGAGATAACTGTTAACATATTCATTTATTCAATAACAAGCAGAGGTATGATTTTAACGTACTCATTAGAGGACAAGCAGAGGTATGATGTTAATATGCTTATTTTAGGTCAAGCAGAGGTATAATATTAACGTGCTTATTTTAATCCTAATCGTTCAGTGACATCTAGTATGACGAATCAGAAAAAGACAGAGGTGACATTAAACGTGTCTTGGAGCTTAACCTATTCAGAGGATCTGGTCGTGATAGGGACAAGCTGACTAAACAGAGGTGACGGTTAACGTATTTAGCTTTGGAATCGGACTATCAGAGGTAACTGTTAACTTGATAGGGAGATGATTTTCGTTAGAGGTGATTTTTAACTTAACGATATCAAAAGCACGTTCATCAGATGTTGTAATGTTGGACTTGACGAAGTGTGAATTTTCTTTTCTGTCAGAGGTGATTTTTTTTTAACGTGACAGGGGATTTAATCGGATCTTATCTCATTTGATTTTGAATTATGATGTCAGAGGTATGATTTTAACTTGACTAATATTTTGGAGTGTCGCTTACTCTGCTGGAGAAAAATGACGAGAAAAGTTTTGTTTGTCAGAGGTGAAATCTTAAGTGACAAGAGATTTATTTGATTAGGATTTTTAGCAAACCCCAGCTATCAACGGGTTTGATTTGCCTTTACCAACTACCATTTGAGTTGGGCTAGCCATGCTATTACCCTCAGCATGATGAGTTGTCGAGGATTTCGTTTGGGCTTAAATGCCAAACTTTTCTTCTTCCCTTTGCCTTAGCAGCGTTGGGCAATGACGTATCCTTATATTTGGATAAGAATACCGTTGTGACAGATTTGTCATGGGATTTTTAGCAAACCCCCAGCTGTCAATGGGTTTGATTAGCCTTTACCAACTACCGTTTGAGTTGGGCTAGCCATGCTATTCCCCTCAGCATGGTGAGTTGTCGAGGATTTCGTTTGGGCTTAAATGCCAAACTTTTCCTCTTCCCTTTGCCTTAGTAGCGTAGGGCAGCGATGTATCCTTATATTCGAATAAGGATACTGTTATGACAGATTTGTCATGGAATTTTTAGCAAACTCTCAGGTATCAAAGGGTTTGATTTGTCTTTACCAACTACCGTTTGAGTTGAGCTAGCCATGCTATTCCCCTCAGTATAATGGGGTTGACGAGAAATCTATTCTCTTCCCGTAGCCTTAGCGGCGTTGGGCGGTTCATACTTATTACCCCCAGTATGGTGGGGTTGGCGAGAAATTTATTCTCTTCCCGTAGCCTTGTTGGCATTGGATAATTCATACTTTTACCCCCAGTATGATGGGGTTGGCGAGAAATCTATTCTCTTCCCGTAGCCTTAGCGGCGTTGGGCGGTTCATACTTATTACCCCCAGTATGGTGGGGTTGGTGAGAAATTTATTCTCTTCCCGTAGCCTTAGCGGCGTTGGGCGGTTCATACTTATTATCCCCAGTATGGTGGGGTTGGCGAGAAATCTATTCTCTTCCCGTAGCCTTAGCGGCGTTGGGCGGTTCATACTTATTATCCCCAGTATGGTGGGGTTTGCGAGAAATTTATTCTCTTCCCGTAGCCTTGTCGGCATTGGTAATTCATTATTTTTTTTTTATTTTATTTTATATATACATTTTTATTTCTTTATCTCTCTCTTTTTTTTTGTTTGCAATGATGTCCTTTTTTTTTTTAGGTGATGACGCCTAGCATTTTATTTTTTTATTATTTATTTATTTTGGTAAGCGATGAGGCCTTGCAAATATATTTTTATTTATTATTATTTTTTGTTTATTTTTATTTATTTACTTTTTTTTGTTAATATTTTTATATATTTTTTAATATTTTAATATTTTTTATTTTAATTAATTATTTTATTTTATTTATTTATTTTTTTGGCATCCGCGGGTGCATCCGTGGGATACAACCCATGGGTAGAGCACTCATACTGCATGTTGTTTTTCTCTTTTTTTTTTAAATATTTATTATTATTTTTTTTAACTTTGTCAATTTTTTGTGGGCGATTACACCCTTTCTTTTTTTTTTTCCTTTTTTTTTTATTTATTTTTTGCCTTTTTTTTTTTTCGTGCGGGAGAGAAGGAGAAAAGTGCGGGTGACCCAGGTTCCATCTGCGGGTTGCGTCCCGCGCTTCCATATGTGGGTTGCGTCCATGTGGGTTCCAAAATTCCATTTGCGGGTTGCATCCTTCGCTTCCATATGCGGGTCCTAAGATTCCATATGCGGGTTGCATCCCACGCTTCCATGTGCGGGTTGCGTCCATGCGGGTCCCAAGATTCCATCTGTGGGTTGCATCCCGCGCTTCCATATGCGGGTTGCGTCCACGCGGGTCCCAAGATTCTATCTGCGGGTTGCATCCTGGAGTTGTATTCAGTTTTGTCAATTTTTTTTTTTGGGCGATAACGCCTCAAATTTTTTTTCTTTGACAGACGATGACGTCTTGTCATTTTTTTTTTATGGGCGATGACGCCTCAAATTTTTTTTTTATGGGCGATGACGCCTCATAATTTTTTTTTATGGGTGATGACGCCTCATAATTTTTTTTTTTTTACAGACGATGACGTCTTGTCATTTTTTTTATGGGCGATGACGCCTCATAATTTTTTTTTTACAGACGATGACGTCTTGTCAAATTTTTTTTCTTTATGGGCAATGATGCCTCATAATTTTTTTTTTGACAGACGATAACGTCTTGTCAATTTTGGTGGGCGATGACGCCTCACATTTATTTATCGTTACCCGGCGATGACGCCTAGGTTCCGAAAAAAAAAAATTTAAAGATTGGATTGTGCCGCCCAAACTGCCACTGTGGTCGCCAATTCTTGTATGCCCGAAAAAATGAATCTTCCTTTATATGCCAATTTAATTTTGAATTACAGCAATAAAAGAAAAATTACAAAATAGAAAATCGAGATTACAAGAATGGGGATCGATTGATTTCGATTTTCCTTTATTTTTGTGGGTCTGGCAGCGGTGGAGCTTTGTTTCTGTACTCCGTTGACGATCCGATCTCTCTGAATTGAGGAACTCCTCTCTGGATATTTGGACTCTGAAAAATTGGACTCTTCCCCAAAGAATCTCCCCCCAATCCAAAAGCCCTCTCTCCGGTTAAATTCCTGTGTTTTATAGACCGAAGAAGCTCCAAATCCGGCTTCAATTATTCCTGAAAAATCGGATCACAGAATATTAGCGAAATGAAATAGGAAACAAATAATCGGAGAAGAACGGAAAACAACCCGCGGGTTGGCACCTGCGGGATCGCTTCCGCGGGAGCAATCCCCCGGGTTGCCACCTGCGGGAGCGATCCCGCAGGTGCCAACCCGCGGGTTGTTTTCCGTTCTTCTCCGATTATTTGTTTCCTATTTTATTTCGCTAATATTCCATGATCCGATTTTTCAGGAATAATTGAAGCCGGATTTGGAGCTTCTTCGGTCTATAAAACACAGGAATTTAACCGGAGAGAGGGCTTTTGGATTGGGGGGAGATTCTTTGGGGAAGAGTCCAATTTTCCAGAGTCCAAATATCCAGAGAGGAGTTCCTCAATTCAGAGAGATCGGATCGTCAACGGAGTACAGAAACAAAGCTCCACCGCTGCCAGACCCACAAAAATAAAGGGGAATCGAAATCAATCGATCCCCATTCTTGTAATCTAGATTTTCTATTTTATAATTTTTCTTTTATTGCTGTAATTCAAAATTAAATTGGCATATAAAGGAAGATTCAATTTTTCGGGCATACAGTGGCGGCCTTGCCTATGCCGCACCGATTGGGGATAAGATTTCCGTCCTTGGATTTTTAAATGACACTTTAATGGTGATTTGGTTCTGTTTTAACCAGCCAAATACCTTCTTCATCGGCGAAATCATCGCCGTACTCTGGTCAGTGATGATTGTGAGAAGAATAGACCTCTGGTATTCTTCTGCGCGAAATTACTTTGTTAGCTTCACGTCAAATATTTATTACGCGAGGCTATCTTTGACTGTTGTGCTTCCTGCACGAAGTTATGGTTTAGCTTCGTATTTTAGCTTCTAATGCAAAGATATTATTAGCTTCATGTATTTTCTTTAGATGCGGAGTTATTCTTTTAGCTTCGCATTTTATTCCAAGCGAAGTTATTGATTAACTTCGCGTGAAGTTACCATTAACTCAGTGTTCTAGTACTTAGTATTTTCCAACTACTTCAAAATATTTTCCAATTTTACTTCTTTTCTTTGTAGTGGGTTATTCAGTGGATCTCTTATCCCGTACACATCACTTTGGGTTTGCCGGAGGCACAGACCGAGCCACCCAATTCCAATTTACTATGATCCCCACACACAAACCAGGACTCTGGGAACGCCGAGAGAAATTACTGAGGTACAGCCTTGCCACTGCAAAGAAACTCATCACCGATGCTCCTTTCGAAGCTATGAACTGGGAAGCTCTGGAGAAACCAACTTCCTATTCGGTGATGCAGTGAAGAATTTAGATAAAATTCTTTTTGAATAAGAAAGTAAGTGGCTTTACCAAACTGGAGACTTGCTGATGTTTCTACCAGACATGGAGTGAAGTTTCCCTCTAATATATCTTTAGAGGCTATTAGTCCGTCGCGAGTTGAAGTGGGACCTAATCCGGGAGCATGACAGAGTTGCAATGGGGAAGTTTGGCACACATGGAGCTTACCAAGATAGTCCTACCAGGTGTGTCACTAGACTCCTTCTGATAGAATCACCAAGGAACATCTAGTTGTTGGCAGTGAAAATTTCTAAGTTAAAAGGATTTTCCACAACAGAACGCGGAGCCAATTCAGTAGCCCCGCATTTGGTAATATTAACCCTGCGTTTGAATAAAACGCGGAGATGTTTAATAGCTCCGCGTTGATTCCGCAATTTGGCTTGTATTAGCCTCGCGTTTGAGCAAAACGCGGAGATGATCAATAGCTCCGCGTTAGCTCCGCGTTTTGGTTATTTAGCGCCGCGTTTTAATGCTATTAAAGCTCCGCGTAAGCAGATAACCAGAATCTCAACTTGATTGAGATTATGATTTTGGGCCTATCCGAATACCCAAGTCAAGTCTAATCAGAATTCCATCAAAACTAAGATATTTGATTGGAATCCCTGATAATGACGAGTTCTATTTAGATAGAAACTCTTGCATTAACCTGGGGCTATAAATACCTTTCTGGTGAAACCCTAGGGATCTTCTTTTCGGCAATTGAGATAATTTTCTGAAATCTTGGAGAATTCGAGTTACGCACAGAGCCTTGAGTTCGCGAAGATCAGAGAAAATCACCATCTTCTTTATGGAGTTCTTGAGAAGTTCGAGTTACGCGAGAGAGCCTTGAACAAATCAAAACCAGAGAAGATCGTCTATAGTCGGCCGATATCTTCAAAAGAGAAGATTTCAACGTACCGATCGTCCAAAGGAACTACTATAGATCCCATCGCCACAGATCCCACAATATTGTAAAAGAGAGAGATTGAAGTATAAAATCCTCTCGTTTGTTCTCTTTATATATATATCTTGTTCACTTCCATTGTAATCTAAGATGTGTTCAATGGAAGGAAGCGAAGAAACTTTTGCGACGAACAAACTGGCGACCACAGTGGGAGCCGTCTCTTTCACTGATGAAGAGATTGTGGCGCAATCGGACGTTGATTTGATCGGATCCGAAGTAGATACGCTGGTCGTTGAAATCGACCAGCAGAAGTACGAGGAGTTTCTCTCCTCCGGATCAGGTGACTTGGATGAGACACGGCACTATCGTCGCATGTACTCCAATGCCCGAGTAACGGGTAGAAAGGTATCCATCGAGAGACGGGGATCCTTGGAGACTGCGGCTATAGAGCCGGAGTTCACACGAGAAATCCTAGCCGAGGATGAGCTTCCGATTGCCGAAAAAGACGTGGGAACTGGGCTGACCAGGACCCAACTCCGGAACAGGAACCGGGGAGCGAGGCGTAGAGCCCTCAAAGCTCGCTTTGGATGCGGAGCTAACACCAGAAGACGCGAGGCTATGGTCCCTCGCAAACTGGCTCGCGCTACCCGTGAGACCAATCTTTACCGCGTTAAACGCAAAGATGCAACTTGCCTTAAAAGCAAGGAAAAGCCAGCGTGTGATTTTCCACGCGAGGCTGATACTAAGCTAAGCAAGGGACGCGAGGCTGGTAATACTGGCGAGTTACGCAAGATTCCTGACACTCGCGAGTTACGCGAGTATAAAAATTATTCAAAGCCAGTGTGTGATTCTCCACGCGAGGCTATTACTGAGCCTAGCGAGAGATACGAAACCAGTAAGGGTTGCGCTAGTCGCAGAATACCCAACACTCGCGAGTTACGCGAGTATAAAAATTATTCAAAGCCAGCGTGTGATTCTCCACATGAGGCTATTACTGAGCCTAGCGAGAGACGCGAAGCCAGTAATACTTGCAATAAACGCAAGACTTCTGACACCCACGAGGAACGCGGGGATGATTGGCAGATAGTTGTCGGTAGTAAAAACCGCGCTAAGCGCGAAGCTATGATCTGCGTTAATCGCAAAGATAAGCCAGCATGCAAGAACTTCCCTTCACGCGGGGCTATTATTCCAGAAGCTAAACTTCCAAGGACACACCAAGCCAGCGAGAAACGCGAGGCTAGTGTGGATAAGTGCGGAGCTATTCTTCAGGCCCGCAATGTGAAACGCAAGGCTATTCCTAAGCCACGCGAGGATCGGTCCGCCCCCAGAGTCAGGGTTGATCAGTCAAAGAAGCTTCAGTGGGTTCCCAAACATTCTCAAGAGTTGAATAGACCTCTTGACTCCATGGCTAGAGGCGCTGATCTCAGGGAATATCTCTCTAAGAAGAGAAGCATAGACCAACTTCAGGTTGAGCCTGTCTGTCATTACCAGCAACTTGTGACGGCAGTATCAGCCGTAATAGACAACTGTGGCTGCAGCAAGAACAGGATATCTGTGTTCGACCGATTAAACGAGTCAAACCAGAATCCTGCTAAGAAGACAAGAATCACTTCCCTGAAGCAATGGAGAGCTGTAACTTCCGACATGGTAGGAAAAGGAAAGAAAATTGTAGAGACGGATGATGATTCAGAATCGAGCGATGAAGAACCTCATCGTGTTACTCGACTAAGATCAGAAGCCGTCCCGCCCCGAAATTATAAGAAGCTCGCAGGGGGTTCTTACGACGAGGGCAGCGATAATTCCGCTATAGCCTCGCCTCCATCCTCTACATCGTCTCGGCTACAGAAGTCAGCATCGCATATGGCAGATAAGTCTGACGATATCAATCAGAGATTTGAAGCTTAAGAAAAGATGATTCGAGAGCAGCAAAAGATGATTGAAGGACTCAAAGTCATGCTATCGAGATTTGTTGAGGATAATGCCAAAAAGGGTAAGGAAAATCCAAATGAAGAAGAACAGGAGGAGAAAGCCCATTCGATGCATGAGGAAGAAGATAGATTTTCTTTCCATGATCCGCATGAAGAAAAGCTTGAAAAAT